>CP139505.1:375813376-376137330 GCA_021014915.2 Artemisia tridentata subsp. tridentata
GTTAGATGGAACTCCAAGCGAGGACCAACTTACACATGGGAACGCGAAGATAGATTCCGTGAGAAATATCCACTTTTATTTTCATAGATCACACTTGTTATCTTAAAAATCGAATTTCGGGACAAAATTCAAAATGACAAGTGGGTACTGTAGAACCCTGTAAAAATTTCTTGTAATGATAATCGTTAATAAATAATAATCCTCTATTACTGTTACTGATCCCCATTATCTAAGAAAATTTGAAATTTTTCTTATTATATTAATTTGTCATTGTCACGATATAATATAATTTACGAAATGACGGAACCAGTTCTCGACACGTTATTCGAAAACATAAACATTTCACTAATACTAAATTAAATTTCACTAATCCTAAATTAAATTCCTTAATCCTAATTAATACTAAACGGGCCCTTAATCAATTCTCAGCCAACTTTATTCGGCTGATCCATTACTATTCATCAGGCCCAAGTCACAAGCCCAACTTTAGTTATATGATTTTATGTATTCGACTAGTCACACGCCTACAAAACGACTCTCGTTCTCTCAAATATTGCACACGACATACGTATATTTTTATACCACTTCGTTGCTCACCTAGTCGTCTATACGTATGCAAATTCTCAGATCCCTAAGTCGAGTGTTGCTATGATTATAGAGGACAAAGTGTCCGACCAAAACAAACTATTCGACATATAAAATAATTCAAAACTCAACCGTTTCGACTCCCGTTTGTTTCTACGAGTTCCAAATAATATTTCTAGGATGATTTTATGTTTAGATGTCAAGTTTGATCAGATATAAACAAGTGTTACACGATTTCTCAATTCGTGTAACTAGTTATATACTAGTCGACATCAAAATGAAGTCCAAAGACATGCTCCCAATTTCAAGCTCTCACAAACACTTTCCTAAGGTCCTAAGGTGTAAGAAAATCAATCTAAAACTTGCATACTCACTGACATGCATAGTTGATTGTGTTTCCTTGAAAATTTTGCACATTACTGTATACAAACTACTATATGTACTCTCTACTCATTCTATCATTTCTTTCATTCATCATACGCAAACTAGACTTTACTACTCCCTCAAAAACACCTCTGATCGACCAGAGATATTACGTGATCGTTTGGAATCAAGAAAGGGATAACGGGTTTAAAATCTATAAGTGTTATACTTGGGTATTAATCGAAACGTACTCATTCCTAGTGTTTTCTTCATTCACATACGACTCTCTATCACCTTAGAAGCATTGTGAGTTGTCTTGATCCTTTTTGAATTCATTTTACACGTTAAAAGTATCCATGCATCATGTTTTACTTTGTGTTGAACGTACATATTTTGAACATGAGTTTACGTATATATATTCGTATATAGTACACGACAAGTGACTAGCCTCTATCTTGGAAGGCCTAGGAGTCACGACACACACATATTTCACGTTCATATTTACGTTACATGCATCAAATAAACTCACTTTGAACCTAGTAACTCGTATACTAAAATCATAAAACACTTAGAAAGATATTCTAAGTCTTTAACATATATGAAAACATCCCTCAGCGCCTAGAAAACGTCTATATAAATTGAAATCTAGCTTAACAAGTATCACTATATTTTTACACGAATCGATAGACCACCTAACAAACTATAAATTTCATATAGATCACTTTTAAAAATACTCACATTTAGACCTTCAAAATCGACCAAAGTAAATGGCAGAAACTTGTATTCTAAAACTAGCAAAAACAACGAGATGGGCTTTAAGCCCAATAAGCAGATTTTAAGCTATTTAAATAAGCTGGCTTATTGAGACTTTTTGATATGAAATTAGAACATGAAAAATGACAATTTTGATAGCTCAACTCGTCTCATGATGAACGGATTTTAAAACGTTATTGGACCTTAAATTTGGCTCGTTAAAGCCCAATAAGCTGAAAAATAAGCTCTGAACGAAATAAATGTTAAAATAAGCTTTAAACAACTTAAATAAGCCTCGGAATTTTTATATAATTTTCCATTCAATATTCACCCGATCACGATTCGTTCTATTTTCAGAAGTCACCCTTCTTTGGAACTTAACGACCCGGGGAAAACACTAAAATCCAGGGAGATCGGGTGCCCTAGATTGTTAGACTTTATTTGAACACATTCCGTGGTTGATTTTAGTTGATGTTTTAGCAGTATCAAATTTTTGGGCAGCTTGAACGGGGAAGTATGGGCAGTGTGCTACGTAGATCGTTTGAAGAATCAGTGATTGTTGGATATTCATCCACTGATATTATCCTTCTTGTCCATATTTTCCTTATATATATATAAACCAAAAAAAAAAAACAAAAAAAAAAAAAAATTTTATGTGACGTTAATTCATTTGGACGGATCGATAAACCAAAAATATCGTATTTCAATCTTCCATAAAAACTATAAAACACAAAAAATATTTTTCTTTTTGTTTTTATAGTATAAATAAGATAAAAATAAAATCAAAGTTTTCCGTTTTTCTTTGTTTATAATAACAACAATTAAAAAATTACACTCGAAAATCAAGGAATGAGTTACCTAACTGGGGTACGGATAATAAGATTCCCAAACTAATTGATATTAATAACTTGCCGTTGTATCCTTGTGAGGGGTTGTACCTTTTTCAAGAAGCCATTAAAATCGTGATTATTGGTTTAAGTTCATGTGTTTTTGCCTCGATTTTGTTTTGATTGGTTTTGTTTTCATTTTCACTTTTCAAAAAACAAAAACAAAAAAAAAAATTAAAAAAAAAATATAATATAAAAAAAAAATCCAAAAATAATCTTCGTACTTTTCTGAGTTTCCATCACTCTAATTGGATTCTTAGACTCTTTCTTAGTGCATGCGAAACTCGTTTTAAAGGTCATCAAGCCCTCATGTGAGCAGGAATCATACCTCGAAGACGTCGCAGACGTTCTGTTAAAACGTGTCCCCGAGATACGAACGGGGATCCTGATATCTGCCCATAAATGGGGGAAAAGACCTTCCTATGAATGAGCTTCTCCAAGTCCCCCCAAAGGGTAGGGGGGTTTCCCATTGTTGTTCCAGATCGTGGCTGAAAATTTTGAGCTTAAGACTGGGAAAATTTAAATCTTTAACCCAGCGGGCAATTTATGGTTTTGAAGGGAAAGTCCTCAAGATCACATTCGGTGGTTCAATAAAATCACATCCACCTTCAAATGCAAAAATGTCCGGAAAAGAATCAATAAACTTCTTTTTTTTCCGTTTTCTATCGAGGAACACCCCGGGATTTGGTTGAAAACAACCCCCGATCGATAAAAACATGGGAAGATTTGGTCAAAAGTTCGTGAAGGAATCTTTCTCCTTCCAAAACACGAATCTCAAGAACGAAATCATGAAATTCTCTAAAGTTGATGAAACCTTTGGAGAGGCATGGGATCGTTTAAAAGATTGCCCGCAAATGTCCTCATCACGGTTTCACCGATTTGATGCAGTGGAACACTTTCTACAATGGGTTAAAACCCATCGGACCAAGATTCTCTTAATGCTCAGCTGGAGGTAATTTTCTGAGCAAATCCACCAGGAAGCCATTGCCCTCATTGAAAAAAGTCAAAGGTCCGCACTGCACGAGCCAGACCATATAATTTCTCAGGCTAGTGTGGTCCTTCTCCTTCATCTCCGTGGTCACCCTAATAATGTACTCAGCTTGTGAACCCCAAAAGGTTATTCAATCTTTGGTTCTGCACACAAAATAAAGAGTCGCCCCGCAAACTTTCACATGCTGAAATTAAAAGGGTAGAAGTTTGTGTTATTTGTGGTGTTTCACGCTTACTACAATTGTCTCCACCGATGGCGATGCATTTGAAGTCAATGCTTTAGCCGGTTTTTCCCAAATCAAGGGGTAACCATACCATCCTCAAAGGGAAAAACAAACTACGTGCTAACCCCCCAAGGGGGGCGCCGGATTATATCGTCCAAATTGCTATAGGTTCAACCTAACCAGAAAAAGAGGGCAAAATACCCCAAAATCAATACCCACCCAAAGGGGGCAATCAAGGTTATTCACCCCCTATTCACCAAGGCCCTAAACCCAAAATGATCTTGTTAATACATCGGGGTAAATTTTTTTTTGTTTAACCAGAATAAAGTCAATCCCAAACCAAATAAACTAATTTGAAGAGTGAACTTAAACTTCAATAGCCAGCAAGGCATGAGTGAGAAATGAGTTTGCCCCGTCTCATAACAAAATTGAAAACATGTGACTGTATCAAAACCACATCAATCCCCCTTCTACTTGGGGGAAGTCTCCCCAAGTAACATGTTGTCAATCCAAGGGGGGACTCAAAGTGTCATACACGTAGTGATTTAAAACTATGATGGGCCCCGAGATTTCTAACCGCTTTTCCTTCCTAAGGTAGTGAACAAGGAAATCAGGTGAAAAGGACAGGTACTTCCTGCTAAAATGGAAGTGCTTAATACGTCCAACCCATGATCGTCCAAAATCCTACACACCCCAATTTTCCTCAACCCTCAAGAAATTTATCCCAAACCTTTCAAGATTCACGGTCAAGAGTACGTCAGAAATACGTTTCTGAGCTCAAGACCCCTGCAAATCAATCCTGGATCGAACCCAAAAGGTTTTTAGGTTGTTTTGCAAATCCTAAGGTATTCTTTTTGACAGTGATGATGATGATGATGATGATTCCGATTTCATAAAGCTATCACCACTCGGAGTGGTGCGCTTATGGGGGACCCGCTGGTCCTATTCCTCCCCGTTGTTTTGAAACGGAGGAAAAAGGGCGAGGCCCCAAAAACGGACAAAGTTTCAAATTCCAAGCCACAAGTACAGCACAAATCCCCCTCGGTTAGTCCCCAAAAAAACCAAAACCAGGAGTTGGGCTTTTAATCTGTTTGAGACCTCTGAAATTACTGCTCTTTAAAACCAAAAACCCTTTAAAATTCCCCCTTTCCCTTTGCGCTTTTAAAAGAACAAAAGACCCTGAAAAACATAAATTTAACAAAAGACAAATTCTTTTAAATCTTTAAAGATTCCCTTTTGACATCAGTTTGCGGATGCTCTCATTTGATGCCCAAGTTTGGGGATCAACAATCAAAAAAAATTGTTAAGCAACAAGGAAAAAGCTGACGAAAGGCCCCAAAACTCAGTGGGGAAAGAAAACTGCTCAGCAGTTTTCTTAAGAAGTTCCCGAGAAGCTTGGAGGATCCGGAAAAATTTCTTTACCGTGTGTTATTTCCGGGAATGTTGAGTGCTGTTTCTTTGGCCCATTTGCGCAAGCTTCAATCTGATGCCTTATTCAGTATGGAAGAAACTTTCTCTTCCGGCTCTTATTTCCCACCTGCATGACTCTTGAGCTTGCCGATCGAAACATATTTTTTCCTCGTGGCATTGCGGAGGATGTATTGTGAAAATAGGAAAGTTCCATTTTCCCAGCTGACTTTGTGGTTTTATGATTCCGACGCATGATCAAAAGGATCCTCTCATTTTTTGGAAGAGGATTCCTAAAAACGGGCCCTGCTTTTTTGATGTATTTAAGCATGAGATCACATTGCGTGTGGGTAATGAAGCTGTTACCTTTTTTAAACCCTGATCAAACTTCGAGGTACTCTCAATTATGAATCTTTATCGGGTAACCGAAACGATTTTCATTGATATTACTTCCCAAAAAGGGGACTCTCAAGAAAGTGTTGGTTATCTTCATAATTCTTTTTTTTTTTTTTTTGAGTGGGATCACCAATCTTTCTCAACCCATCATAGCCCACTCTTCCCCTTCTCTAACTCCGGTTGAGGGAAGGAAACCCTTTTGGGATGAAGTCGATGCCTTTTTTGCTCTAGATAGTTCACTTCCGCTTGAAGTTGATTGATAACAAATTTATCTGAGGGGGACATTCTTTTTCTAGAAAGGGTTGTTAAAAGAAGATTCTTCTTCCCTCTTCCACCAAAGCAAAAAATTCAAAAAGAGGAAATCAAGTCGGTTGGGGGAAACTGATAATTTCCAGAGATCAAAGTTTAAGGATTGCCTCCCCCACTTGAATATAAAATTCTTGAGGGGGAAAGTTCTTATCTTAATTTGTATTATGATCTTCTTCTTCCCTTCACCTACCCGGTGTTTTCCCCCAAATCTTCACTCATTGGGGCGGTAGTGAGGGAATATTCCCTTTTGACCCGCATTTTCCATCTAACATTGGTTAAATGCCGGATTTATCTATCGGTGTGGAACTTTTTATGTTAAATTTGGGGTACCCAAAACATTTTGAACGAAAGTCCGATGAAGATTGGTCTCTTCCATTCCTTCCCATAGGCTTTTAAATTGCTTTTTCTCCCGGGTGTTCAAGGAACCCTTTGTTACAGTTGACCGTTCACAAGCGGTTGCTTGCGTGATAAAACCGGGACTGTTCGGGAGATTCAACTCAAGCGGGTCGAGCGAGCTAAGTGACTCGGTGATCAAAAATATTAGCCACCATAGGGGTTTTCACCATATTTCTGATTTTTCTCTTTTCACCACCTAGTGTGGGGGGAAAAGCCCACATGTTAGTTTATATGGAATTTCAAAAAAAAAAAAAAAAAAAAAAAAAAAGTGTTTTAAAAAATAAAAAATGGCCCGTTAGTATTTCCTTTTCCGTTTTTTGTTTCGGCATAACAGCCGGATTTTTTGAATATGTGGGCCCTATTCATTTCTTTTAAAGTGGGGGGGGGGATTCTACGAATTTCTTTCACGTATATAAAACCATCTAATTCCCTCATTTTTGGCCAAAAAATTTTTTTTGGTGTAAGTGTTTGCACTTACCGACAAATGGTTATAGCCCGCCATGTCTAAACCCCCCCAAAAGGATTGGCTTCCCGGAGAAAACGGCTTGGGTAAAGAAAAATTTCAAACCCGTTTGAGGTTTGCAATTTCCCCAAAAATTGTTTTGGTATTCGACTAACCCATATCTTTTATAAGTGAAGATTTGGCCCTAGCCCGAAGGTTATGGCTTGTGGTAAGGCCCCGGGGAAAAACCAAAATTTGGTAACCCAGCTCACCAAGATGTTGACTTTGTCCCCAAGAGTTGGGTAGTCCAGAAGAAACGGCTCTGGTAAAGACAAATCAAAACCGTTGGAGTGGTATTTGCTCAAAATCACTGGTTATCGGTGGAACCCTAGTCTTACTTGAACTGAACCATTTGGTACTCCAGAAATGATGGATATCTGGGGAAAGGGGAAAAAACATTAAGTTTTTATCAAATATTGTAGGGACTAGCAAAGTTTAGTGGGGGGATTGATGGAGTGCCCCAAAAACTCCTCATTGTTATCCTATCTGAAATGCCAAAACTTCCAAAAAAAGCTCAAAAATGCATCAAAATACCGAAAATATCCAAAAATTGGTTTTATATTATTCAGATGCAAAATAAGTGAAAACGTTGAAAAAAGAGAAAGTTTTAAAATTGGGTTTCAGTCCCCGAGGTTTTAAAATTTGTCAAAATAGTCCCCCTGCATTAATTTAAAATAAAAGTCAAACCCAGTTTTGAAAATCAAATATTAAAAAATTTTTTTGGGTAAAAGTTTTGAAAAGTTACAAATTTGGTCCCTTTCAGTTTGAAGTTTGGCATTTTGGTCCCTAAACTATCTACCTAATCCTAAAACTAAACAAAATAAATAACCAAACCAACCTTTTCCTAAAACCAAGCCCCTCACCCCCTTAAACCCCTAAACCCAAAAAAAACACAAAAAACCCCCCACCGGCTTGTTTTTGTTTTAGTTAAACCACAAAGGTCAACCTCAGTCAAACCCTTTTCCCTTTTCCCCAACCCGCCATTACCACAATGAAATACAAGGGGTACCACTTATACCACCCCCTCCTGCAACCCAAAATCACTCCATACTTTCCCTGAACCACTAACTCCCTCCTTTACCCTTAGCTATCACCAAACACCCCCCGTGCAAGAAAATCCCAAAAAACCCCTTGTTCTGTTTTCCCCCCCTTTTGCAATCAAGGGTTAAGATGAAGTCAGCCTAATCCAACGGTGGGAAGACTACGTGGAGTAGGGAGTTATTTGGAAAATATAAAAAAAGAATGAAGAACAAGAAACAAGATGTCACTCGTTTTAGACCAAGTTTCTTAGTGTAATTTTTAAGCTTAAATTGTCATTTAAATTTCAGTTTAATTGTAATTTCTAATTTCAGTCAATGTAATTTAAAGTTCAGTTAAATTTTTAAAGAAGTGTACTCTTTATGTATTAATTTAAATTTCAAGGTTAATTCAGTTTTTTTTTTTAGTTTGTTGTTATTTAAAGTTTTTAAAGTTCTTTTCTGATTTCAATTAGCTTATTTAAGCTAGTTTATAGCTTATTGTAAGTTAGTTTAGCCTATTCAGTGTTAAAATTCCAAAATTCCAACAAAGTCAAAAAGTCAACCATCCTTGGCAAATAAGCAGTTCTGAAGAATAAGCCAATGTGACAGGTTTATTTGGGTATTTCTGGCTTGTTTGATAAGCCTGGGTGATAATTTGTCAGTTGGGGTTCATTCAGAATCAGCTAGTTCACTTGTGAGTCCACAATTTCCTTTTTAGCTCATTGTATGCTTAATTTAATTCAGCCTGATTAATTGCTTCTTTGTTGGTAATCTGTGCTTTTTATGATCATAGTAAACTAGATAATCATAGATTAGTTGAATTCAAGGTTTAAATCAGCTGTCTCTAGTGTAAATTGCAAAATCAGCTTTTACAAGGGTTGTTTGGATCAGCTGAGTTCAAGGACTCAGAAGGTGCTTTTGTTGTTGTTGTTTGTTGAAACAAGTCACATTAGGTCCTAATAGCACAGAGAAGTCATAAAAACCATAGGCAATAGTTTCAAAAGTCAAAATCACCAAATATTGCCTAATCACAGTTGACTGTTAGGATTTTTGGTTTCAAAATCATCCAAATCAGTTGCAAAATTGTTAAGATTGCTTGTTTTAATCATTTAGTAGCTTATTACATCCATTTCAATCAATTAGGAAGGATCAAAGTTCGAATAAGTCAACATAATTGAGAGTTTTAAAAAGTCAAATTAGATTTTGTATTTTCAAGACTTTTGCAGATTTTCAAGATTTTCTATAGGTCTCATTTTAAGTTGAAATTAGTTGAATTTCTGGATTATTAGAGTTCCCCAGCTCATGCATCTTAGGTATTTTTTGTAGATTTTTTAGAGTAGCTTATCCAAGTTTTTTTCAGCCTTGAAAAGTGGCCATTTTGTCCTGTCCTTCGAAGTGTAGCAGCAGACATGTGTGATTTTTAGCAATGTTTGGCTTATTTTGAGCTTATTTCAGGTTAGGAGAAGCAATATCTAAGTCAATACAGCTTATTTGATTAAGTGGTTAGTAGATTTTAAGAGAAAATTAAAAAAAAAAAATAGTTTTAAAAGTTTGAAGTTAGCCAGGTTCGAACCTGGGCTGTTTGGTGTTTAAATTCGTTTTTAATTTTTAATTTTTACATGTCAGTCCACAAGTTTCAGTTTCATCCAAGTTAGTCCTGTCTTTCTTATAAAACAGTTTTTAGTTAATAATTTTTACATGTCAGTCAATAAGTTTCAGAAAAGTCAAATTCAGCCCCTGTCTTTGTTTAAGTACTTTTAATTTTTACTTTTTACATTTTTAGCCCCTAAACTTTTGTAATTTTTTATTTTCTTTTATAAAATTAGTTTTTATTGTATTTGTACCCATTTTTAGATTTTAAGAAAAAACGAAAACATAAAAATAGTGATAGCTTCTATTTAATAGATTTTATCTTTTAATTTTTCTTTCGCGTTTTTAAGTTTTTCTTTCACGTTTTTAATTCCGTATCTTTTTGATAATCATTTTTATTCCTTTTTATTCATTTTTAGTTTACGTTCATCAATCGTAGTTTAAAAAACAAAAATCAAAAAAACCCCCTTTTTTCCCTTCAATATTTACCCGATCACGAATTCGATCTTTTCAGAACGTACACTCTTTGGAACTTAACGACCCGGGGAAAACCCAACTCCAGGGAGATCGTGCCCCAGATTGTTTGACTTTATTTGACCACATCCGTGGTTGAAATTTTAGTTGACTGTTTAGCACGTATCAAAGATAATTAGGGGTTCTAAGCATTCAATCGGTGAATTGGAAGAAAATTAGGGTTTGAACTGTTCAATTGGTGAATTTGGGAAAAAATTTTGGGGATTTTCTAATGGCTGAAACTGATACTCATGTTTTTAATCAAGGTAATTTCATTTTTTGTTTATTCATTCATCAGATCAGTTAGTGCTTATCTTATGTTCATCAATTTATGCTTATTTTTATCTGTTGTGCTTATCTTAGCTGTTTTTGTTTTATGTTTTTTGGTTCATCAGTAATTGAGCTGTGTTATGTGTTTGTTTTTGTTTTTTGGTGTTATGTGTGTTGGTTCATCAATTGTTTTTGTCCTGTGTTTATGTGTATTAAGTTCATCAATTATTTGTGCCGGTGTTATGAGTTTTAGGTTATCAATAAATTTAATGCTACTATATTAGTGTGCATGCATTTGGTTCATCAATTATTGTCATATGTTATGTGTTTTTAGGTTCATCAATTTTTTCATGTGTGGTATGTGTTTTTTGTTTCATTTTGTCATTTGTATAGTGTTATGTGTTTTCGGTTCATCAGTTTATTGATGAACAAAAAACACATCCCACACATGAAAAAATGATGAACCAAAAAACACATAACACATGGCAATAATTGATGAACCAAATGCTTGCAGCACTAATATAGTAGCATTAAATTTATCAGTTCATCAGTCATTGTGTTGTGTTATGTGTTTTTGGTTCATCAGTTTATTTTTGGGTTTTGGTATGGTTTTTTGGTTGACGAATTTATTGTCCTGGTGTTATGTGTTTTTGGTTCATCAATTGTTTTCGTTCCTGTGTTTGTGTATTAAGTTCATCAATTATTTGTGCTGGTCTTATGTGTTTTTGGTTCATCAGTTTATTGTTTCATCGGTTTATTTTGTTGTGGTATGTGTTGTGTTTTTTGGTTCATCAATTAGCTGTTTTTATCTGTTGGTTCAACAGTTTTTATTTTTGCTGTGTTATGTGTTTTGGTTCATCAATTTGTTTTTGTCCTGTGTTATGTGTATTAAGCTCATCAATTATTTGTGCTGGTTTATGTGTTTTTGTTTCATCAGTTTATCGTTTCATCGGTTTATTTTGTTGTGGTATGTTTGTGTTTTTTGGTTCATAATTAGCTGTTTTTATCTGTTGGTTCATCAGTCATTAGAGCTGTGTTTTGGTTCATCAGTTTTAATTTTGCTGTGTTATGTGTTTTGGTTCATCAATTTGTTTTTGTCTTTGTTATGTGTATTTTTTCATCAATAAATTTAATGCTACTATATTGGTGCTGCAAGCATTTGGTTCATCAATAAACTGAAAACCCAATAAACCAATTTTTGGTACATCAGTTTATTTTGTTGTGGTATGTGTTAATGTAGGTTCATCAATAAATTTAATGTATTTTTATTAGTGTGCAAGCATTTGGTTCATCAATTATTTTTCATGTTTAGTGGTAAGTTTCAACTGCTACTTGTATGCCCTGTGTCATGTGTTTTGGTTCATCAATTATTGTTCATCAATAAATTAAATGATTATGTATATATATTTTTTTACAGACAATGATTATGAAGTTGTTCCATATTCTGTTGGTATTGTTTCTGAGGAGACGGGTGAGAAGTTGTGGATTCCTGATATTCCTGCTGGTGAGAAGCCGTGTATTGGTATGATGTATCATTCTCTGGAGCAGGCATATGAGTATTACAAAGCCTATGCAAAAAAAGCAGGTTTTGAGGTTCGTTTAGGTCAACAGTATGTTTCTAAGAAGAATAAGGACAAAAATCTGGATTTGAAGTATTTTGTTTGTAGTAAAGAAGGTACAAATCCTCCCCCAAAAGTTGGAGCAAAGTCTAGTAATAGGAAACATCCGTCTAAGCGTACTGATTGTAAGGCTGTTTTGCGCGTGAAGTATATTGAAGGAAAAGGATATTGGTGTTACGAATTTGTTGAGGCTCATAATCATAGCCTAGTTAGTGAGGAAGATAGTGTTTTTCTGGTTTCTTCTCGTGATGTTTCTTATACTCAGCAAGTTTTCCTATATCAAGCATCGCAAGTTAATCTTGGTCCAGTGAAGGGTTTCATTTACTTAGGCAGATTTATGGGGACTATGATTTTATTGGGGCAAGTTCGGTTGATTGTAAAAATTATAGGAGAGATGTGCTTGATTTCATTGGTAAGAATGATGCTCAGATGTTAGTTGAGATGTTGATGAACAAGAAGGATTATCTTCCTAATTTTTCATTTGAGTATGAAACTGGTGAGAATAACGCATTGACGAACCTTTTTTGGGCTGATGAATATGCGAAGAGAACTATTATGTGTTGGCGATGTTATGTCATTTGATGCGGACGTTCAGAAGAATAAGTAAGTTCATTTTTTATAAGTTTCATCAGTAATGTTAATTTAAATGGTTCATCAGTTAATATAAATTAAATGGTTCATCAGTTAATATAAATTAAATAGTTCATCAGTTAATTTAACGTGGTTCATAGTTAATTTAAATGGTTCATCAGCTGTATGTGAGTGACAGGTTCATGTTACTGTATGTGACTGTGACTAGTCACTGTATCTTATCTCTTTATCTTATCTGAAAATCCACCTTTTTATCTCTACACCAGGACAAATAATTCATGAACCACCTATCTTAACCTATCTTATCTTTTTCCTCTACCCTACCTATCTTATCTCTTTATCTCTTTTCTTATCTTTAAATACTGATGAAATGAATGTAAATAGGTCATGTTTCTAGCTTGAATTGTTTCCCCGGAGTGGTCGTTGGGTGACTGTGAGTAGCTTTTGAAACTCATTGATCAGCTCAGACACATAAACTTCGCCGCAACAAGATGATGTTCATCGGTATAAAAGTTAATTCACGTTGTCCATCATCTTGTTCTGGCAGTTTGTGTGTTTGAGCTGGTCAATGAGAATCAAAACCTACGCAAACAGTCACCATCGACCATTTCCGGGGAAACATTTGAAGCTAGGAACATTTAAACATTTGATGCGACATTCCGAACGAATAAGTAAGTTCATTTTTTATAAGTTCATCAGTAATAAGTTTATTTTTTATAAGTTCATCAGTAATTTAAATGGTTCATCAGTTAATATAAATGGTTCATCAACTGTATGTGAGTGACAGGTTATGGTTCATCAGTTAATTTATATGGTTCATCAGGTTATATAATAATGTAAATGATTCATCAGTTATATTATAATGGTTCATCGGTTATATAATAATGTTTATCATTTATTTTTGATAGGTACAAAATGGTTTTTGTACCATTCACTGGGATTGACAATCATAATCATTGTGGTTACATTTGGAGCTGCCTTGCTGTCATCAGAAACGAAAGAATCTTACATTTGGTTGCTTCAATGTTTTCAAAGAGCGTTTGTTCGAGCACCAAAGGTTATTGTGACTGATCAAGACGGATCAATGAAAGTTGCAATAGAGACAGTTTTCCCGTTATCTCGTCACAGATTATGCATGTGGCATATCATGCAGAAGTTGACTTCAAAGGTATGTTCCTCAATTTGTTTTTTTTTTAATTATTTTTGTTTATTAGTTACTTATGTTCATCAGTTAGCTTTTACCCATCAACTTTTTTGTGTTATCAGTTAGTTTTCCCGTTTAAATTTGATCTTGAATTTGTAGGTTGGTCCCGAGTTAGCTAAAGATGAAACTTTTAAAAGAAGAATATCAGATATTGTTTGGACTGATAGAATAGAGCCGAAAGAGTTTGAGGATTTGTGGGAGCGTTTGTTAGTTGATTTCGATTTGAAGAGTCACAAATGGCTTTCAGATATGTATAATTTGAGGCATAAATGGATTCCAGCCTATTATAGGGATGAGTTGATGTCGGGTTTGATGCGTACTTCTTCTAGGTCTGAGAGTGAAAACAATGCCTACGGTCGCTTGACAAGTATTGATTTGACTTTATGGGAGTTCTATAATCATTTTGATAGTGTGGTGGGTTGTCAAGGATTTGCTCAACGTAAAAATGATCATGACAGTCGGTATACTATTCCAGATATGCACACCGAACTTCAGATAGAAAAGGAGGCCTCAGAATTATACACTCGGTCCATTTTCTTTGATGTTCAAGCTGAGATTTATGCTTCTGTGATTTCGTGTATGTTGGTTAGTGTTTCGGATGTTGATTCTGGCAAAAAATATGTTATACAAGATAATGGTGAAGATGCAGCAGATTTCTAGGCGACATCGTATAGTGAAAGGGAAAGCTCTGCATGATGTACTTTATGAGGTAACATCTTTTTATAGTGACAGTTTTGTTTCATCAATTTTTTCAGGTTCTTTTCAAAGTTCTTTTAGGTTCATCAATTTTTTTCAGGTTCATCAAATTGATTAAAGTTCTTTTCAGGTTCATCAAATTTTACTTATAAATATCTTTTTTTTAAGAGTGTTCATCAATTTTTTTCAGGTTCATCAATTTTCAGGTTCATCAAATGATCAAAGTTCTTTTCTGGTTCATCAAATTTTACTTATAAAATATCTTTTTTTTTAAGAGATGTTCATCAAATTTTTTCAGGTTCATCAAATTTTACTTATAAAAGTTCCTTCTTTTTTTTTTTTTTTTTTTTTTTTTGATAATGATCAATTTTCTTATAAAAGTTTTTTTTTTCTTTTTTATAATGATCAAAGTAACTTTTTCAGGTTCATCAAATTGATCAAAGTTCTTTTTCACATTTTCCAGTTTTGTTTCATCAGTTTTTTTTAATCAGTTTTTTCATTAGTTTTTGTTCATCAGTTTTTGTACTCAGCCACTGTATGTACTACTTCCTTTTTTTCAGGTCTTGTGTAAACCAGCTGAAGATTTTTACCAGTGTTCATGCAAACGTTTTGAGTCATATGGACTTTTATGTCGTCATATCTTTTATGTTATTCGGTTGTCAAAGGTTAAAAACTTTCCAAAGAATATGTGCTTAGGCGTTGGTCAAAAGATTCATTACCACCTGCATCAGTCATTCAAGCCACCGGTGACAGTCCTGATATGATCTTGCGTGAGATATTCAGATCAGTTGAGTATTGTGTGAATCGTTATGCAAATGATCCTGAGCTGCTGCAAAAGTTTAGAGATCATCAGGTTCAGTTAATGGCGAAGGCAGATGCTGATGTTCCTATGCCTAAAAAGACTAATAAACGAGATAGGATTGCTTCTATTCTTGGTGTGTCGCAACCGGAAGAGACCATTGTAAATGTTCCAAAGCAGGTTAGTACTGATTTTTATCAGATTTTAATCAATTTATGCACTTTAGTTAGGTTCATCAGTTAGTTTATTTGTGTTAGCATTGGTTATGTTATCACAGGTTGGGAGTTATCATAGGTTCATCAATTATGATAGGTTCATCAGTTGTTGTTCAACATATTTTTCATCATCCAATTGTTATTGTCTTGTTTTTTGGTCCAAAACAGGTTAGTACTAAGGGTTCGCGAAAAAGGATTAAGAGCAGTGTTGAGCGTTCTCTTAATCCAAGTGGGAAGCGTAGGAAGAACTGTAGATTCTGCAAATCTAGCATGAACGATCATAATCAGGCGAAGTGCAATGCCATTAGAGCTCAAATTGCTGCTAAGAAGGCTAGTGATAAGGCTGCTGTGAAGGAGATGAAGCAGAAGGCGAGATTGGCTGCTAAGAAGGCGAGATTGGTTGAGAAGAATGCTTGTGTAGTTACTTAGTTGTCTGTTAGATAAATAAATGTGAAGTTTGGTTGATACGAATGCTTTTTTTTTTTTTTTTTGATAATCATCAAAGTAACTTTGATTTTTCTGTTAGACAAATCAATGTGAAGTTTGTTTGATAAGAATGTTTTTTTTTTTTTTTTCATAATGATCAAAGTAATTCTGAATTGAGATGATAGTATTCTATTATGATCAAATTTATTGTTTAAGTTCATTAGTTTACTTACAAAATTGAGATAAAAGTTCTATTTTCAGGTTCATCAATTTTATGAGATGTTCATCAAATTGATGAACCAAACATTGATGAACCAAAAATTGATGAACCGAACATTGATGAACCAAATTGAGGAACCATCAGTTTATAAGGAGTGCTATTAAAGTGCTTTTTCTGGCTTATTCTTTAAGTTTTAAAAAGTTTGCTTTCACAAAAGTTTTTAAGTTTTAATTGATGAACCAAAACATTGATGAACCAAACATTGATGAACCATCAGTTTATATCTGAGCTTATTCTTGTTAGAACTGCTTCTTTTGTTCATAACATTGATGAACCAAACATTGATGAACCAAAACATTGATGAACCAAAACTAGTTTATTGGTTCATCAGTTTATTGATGAACCATAAACACAACACATACCACAACAAAAACTGATGAACCAAAACTAGTTTATTGGTTCATCAGTTTATTGGTTATCAGTTTATGATGAACCTAAAACACAACACATACCAAAACAAAAACTGATGAACCAAAAACTAGTTTATTGGTTTCATCAGTTTATTGATGAACCAAAAAAAACACAACACATACCACAAGAAAAACTGATGAACCATAAATAGTTTATTGGTTCATCAGTTTATTGATGAACCAAAAAACACAACACATACCACAACAAAAACTGATGAACCAAAACTAGTTTATTGGTTATCAGTTTATTGATGAACCAAAAAACACAACACATACCAAAACAAAAACTGATGAACCAAAAACTAGTTTATTGGTTCATCAGTTTATTGATTCATCAGTTTATTGATGAACCAAAAAACACAACACATACCACAACAAAAACTGATGAACCAAAAACTAGTTTATTGGTTCATCAGTTTATTGATGAACCAAAAACTAGTTTATTGGTTCATCAGTTTATTGATGAACCAAAAAACACAACACATACCACAACAAAAACTGATGAACCAAACTAGTTTATTGGTTCATCAGTTTATTGATGAACCAAAAAACACAACACATACCACAACAAAAACTGATGAACCAAACTAGTTTATTGGTTCATCAATAAAAAACACAACACATACCAAAACAAAAACTGATGAACCAAAAACTAGTTTATTGGTTCATCAGTTTATAGATTCATCAGTTTATTGATGAACCAAAAAACACAACACATACCACAACAAAAACTGATGAACCAAAACTAGTTTATTGGTTCATCAGTTTATTGATGAACCAAAAACTAGTTTATTGGTTCATCAGTTTATTGATGAACCAAAAAACACAACACATACCACAACAAAAACTGATGAACCAAAACTAGTTTATTGGTTCATCAGTTTATTGGTTCATCAGTTTATTGATGAACCAAAAACACAACACATACCACAACAAAATAAACTGATGAACCAAAAAGACAACACATCACAATAACTGATGAACCTAGAAACATGACAGATAGTTAATATATTCATCAATTGATGAACAAAGAAAACTAAAATTCATACAAAATGAATCATATTCATCAATTAGATCACATTACTACTCCTAACTATTTAACTGTAAATTACATCAGATTGTTCTTGAATAAAAAATGCTTGCTTTTTCTAAGCAACAAAAACCGTTAGTGCTGCAAACTATTTAACCATACCAAAAATCACTTGCCCGTTTTCACTCACCTCTTTTCACTTCTTTCCTTCTTGAAGAGCATTAGCTTCGTTCTCAAAATAATCGGCGGCACATTCAGCAATACTCTTTGCCGACAATTTTTGGAGGATTCTCTTATCCTTCAGACTTAAATTTGATAATCTTCAACCTCCGTCTCTACCACTTTCTTGTTCTGGTTGCAGTCAGACAACAAAATCTTTGTAAGGTACTTCTTTCTCAAGTCTTCGATCTGTTTGTTTTGTTCTTTTCCTTCTCTTACAAACCCAGCATCAAAGAACTTGTTACCCAAATATGTTTCCATATGCCTCATAGCGAAAATACCACAATCAATGTAATTGTTTTTGGTTTGCCATGGCATTTTCACAAAACACACTGGGTATTTGTTCAGTTGTTCAATATGCGCATACTCATTCTTTTTCAAGAACCTCAGAAAGAGATATCTCTGTAACAACAAATAAATAAACAGTGAGCTTCAATTTAACTGATAACTGATGAGCTTAAGATAATAATTGATGAACCTATGCTGAACAACAACTGATGAAACCCAATTGATGAACCACTAATAATTGATGAACATATAATTGATGAACCAAAACACATGACACAGGACATACAAGTAGCAGTTGAAACTTATACTACCAAAACATGATACACAATTTATAGTGATCTAAATAACTGATGAACCAAAAACAATATTGATGAACATAAATTTAATATACATAAAATTGATGAATCAAAAACATATAACACATAACAATAATTTATTGATGAACCAAAAAACACATAAGACATACCATAACACATGACACATACCACAACAAAATAAACTGATGACCCAAAAACTACTTTATTGGTTCATCAGTTTATTGATGAACCAAAAAACACAACACATACAACAACAAAATAAACTGATGAACCAAAAACACATAACACAGGACAAATTATTTGTTCATCGGTTTCTTGGTTCATCAGTTTATTGATGAACCAATAAACACAACACATACCACAACAAAATAAACTGATGAACCAAAAAACACAACACATACCACAACAAAATAAACTGATGAACCAAAAAACACAACACATACCACAACAAAATAAACTAATGAACCAAAAACACATAACACACGACAAATAATTGATGAACCTTTGATCGCTAACAATAATGATGAACATAAATTTAATATACATAAAATTCTTACCAAATATTTGAATTTCTTCTGATATCTATCTGTGATTTTATCATTGTGATCCATGTTGTCAAGAATATGTTCTTGAGATTCTTTCAAGTTGAAATAGACAACATAGTAGTGTTCTTCAGCAAGCATCATTGGAAAAAACATCTGTAAAACATAAAGTGTTAAAATTTACAATTATATATTTGTTCATCAGTTTTTTATCTCCTACTAACTAGTAAAATAGAAATGCTTACTAGGTCGATATCCTTGATAGATTTATAAGCAGTGGACAAATACAAAATAGCGTTCATGTTCTCCTCAAACTATGAATGGAGAGCCTTCGAGGATATAAGCATTTTCTACATTTCTGGTGTCTGTGGTTCATCAATATTAGTCAAAGCATATGTAAACTGATTTCAACTATTGAATCATAATTGATAAAGTTTTTGTAACTTACAATAATTGATGTATGGCTATATAGCCTCCTCAATGATCCAGGACTCCTTTTATCTTCTGCTAAGTTAAGTAGATGCGCCCACATATCAATCGTTTTTGAAGTGATTTCATTTCCTTCTTTGAAGCTTTCAAGGTGGATTCTTTGACCGTCAATAAAGAAGGTATGAAATAACACATCACTGCAATTTCATATTAAGATAATATTTTAGAATGAAAAAAAAATACTACTGATTAAGAAATATGATTTTTAAATCAATGAACCTAATTCATATTACTTACTCGAGACCTCCTCTAGCAGCGAAAATTGTATCAGCTACCTTTTTTTCCATCTCGTGCACTTTGTTCTTCATCACAACTACTCTTTGTAAATACGGAGATTTAAGAGATTCAGTAGGCTTGACTTTTCTCTTTTCTTTTATATTTTCCAAGCCTTCTTCACCTTGTCTAATTCTCTTCACCGTTTCAGGCACATTAAGCTTTTGAGCGATTGTGTTGAAAGAATTTAGTGGTGTGGAAAATTCTTCATCTTTTGTCTCACTCATATTTAATTTTTCTTCGGCTGATGGAGGTATCATTGATATGGGGGTTACCATCAGTGGCATATCTTGTGGTGTATCTTGTGCCATATCTTGTGCGGAAGCGTCCTGTTCTATTTTTTTCCAAGCAGTGTCATCAATTTCCCCACTCAACAATTTTGACGATGGTTGCAAGAAAGGTGTCTTTTTGATCAACTCATCCAACAAATGGTCGGAGTCATTCTTCTTTTCATACAAAACAATAGCCTGCAATTCCTCCGTGAATATTGGGAATTCTGGCTTTTGAATCTGTTTTCAGTAAAGGGTTCATCAGTTAGTTTTTTTGTATTAAGTGTTTTCATAATACAAATCAATTATAAGTTCATCAATTAGGTACAAAATGGTTTTTGATTTTATTACCTGTTTTTGACGTTCAATCCTATCAATTTCTTCAAAAAATTTCGGATCCATGAACATTTGAGTTAACGTTTCATCTTTTTCTTTACTTGCTTCCTTAGCTTCAGAGCCATCGTTATCATCACCCATTGTTATCATCAGCATTGAGCTCTCATCTTCACTCTGTGAGCTCTCAACCGTTGTTCTGTTTACCAACCTGTTCATCCAGTCCCGGACTTCCAACAATGATTCATTTCCGGGGTATTTTTCCAATCCAGCACTTAGCATGTCATCAATATCAATCTTGAGTTCTTGAAATATTGTTAACATGTTCTTCAGTGAATGATTGAACTCCTGTCATTAATATAATCAAATAAGATCAAAATATTATAATGGTTCATCAGTTATATTATAATGGTTCATCAGTTATATTATAATGGTTCATCAGTTTACATATGCTTTGACTAATAAGTTTAAAGATTTTTACCTCCGCTGATTTGAATTGGGAATACACCCCTTGAAACTCTAATATCATTGCTGATAACTGTTGGGTGAGCTTAATACTTTCAGATGATGAGCTGTTCCTTTCATCATTTCCATTTTCAGCCGTTTCATCAGTTCCAGACATTGGAATATCATCATCTATTAAATTGTTAAATTAATTTTTAAAACATATATTAACAGCTAATTGATGAACCTAATATAATCATAGTTTAATAAATAACAAATTCTTACGCATATCAGCTGTTTCGTCTGTTCCGGTCATTGGATGATCCATTTCATTGTTTCCATCATTTGCTTTCATTGGAATAGGATCATCTGTTAAATTGTTCAATTAATTTTTAGCGATCTAAATAATTGATGAACCAAAAACAATATTGATGAACATAAATTTAATATACATAATATTGATGAACCAAAAACATATAACACATAACAATAATTGATGTCCTGTGTTATGTGTTTTTGGTTCATCAATTTATTGATGAACCAAAACACATAACACATACCACAACACATAACACATACCACAACAAAATAAACTGATGAACCAAAAATTAGTTTATTGGTTCATCAGTTTATTGATGAACCAAAAGACACAACACATACCACAACAAAATAAACTGATGAACCAAAAACACATAACATTAGGAGATTATTACCGATCGGCTGTGCATCTACCCATTGATTCTCCTCAATATCATCTATATGGGTATGAGCATAATCAGCTACTTGCTCATGAATCTCATCTTCTTCTACAATTGAAGGCTCTTTCCTTTGAATAACATTAGGAGATTTTGATTTTGATTTTCTTTTGTATGTGATTTGGCTTTTGAACAGGTTCATCGAATGCGATTTCTTTGGAGATTTTTTGCTTTTGGAGACTCTTTCCTCTGAATTTCTTTTCCTTTTCCTTTTGCTTCCTACATTTTTTCCACCTTTTTCAAATAGTTTTTATAAGTTTTAACAGGTTCATCAATAAGAATGTTTCAGTACGTACCTTGATCAGTTTTTTGCCCTTCTTCATTCTCCGCTGCATGTGGCGTCAATTCCATTGTTTCTTGGATTGGTTGCTCAATCTGTAAGTCTAGATACAAGTTTTTTAGGTAAATGTTTAAAAAATTAATATACTATTACTGATGAACATATAATATAACTGATGAACATATGAAAATTATATGTTCACTTTACATTAATTAATTAACATAGTTATAATTACATATAATATAACTGATGAACATATGAAAAAACTGCCCTAAAACTTCATAAAGTTCATCTGATGATCTTAAACATATACACAAAAAACTGCCCTAAAACTCCATTAAGTTCATCTGATGAACTTACCGTCATCATTCTTCTTATTTCCTTTTAAGAAGTTTGAAATATGGGTTCTTGACCATTTCGGTTTGTTTAAGGGTTCTACAACATTTTCAATCTCTTCTTGTTCATCATCAACAGCATCTTTCTCTTTCTCATAATCTGTTAAATTGTTAGAATTAAATTTTAAAACATATATTAACGGCTAATTGATGAACCCAATATAATCATAGTTTAATATATATTTAAATTCTTACGCATATCAGTTTTTTCATCATAAACATCTTCCTCATTCTCAACCTCTTCTTCATCATCTTTATCAGTCTCTTCTTCTTCCTCATCATCTTTCTTATTCTTTATCTGTAAGATCTCTCCATCATCATCTTTCACAATCTCCTCTTCATCAGCATCATCTTTCTTATTCTCTATCTCTAAGTTCGCTCCATCATCATCCTTCGTTTCTTCTTCTTCTTCTTCCTCCAAATCCTCCTCTTCCTCCTCTGTCTTAGCTGCTTTAGGAGTCCTTTGTTTTCGACATTTCCCAAACATCATCTCCTCCAATTCTTGCATTGTTTCTGTTTTCCAGTACTCAAACGCTGGGTATTTTGGGTTTTGGAGAAGTGAATTGGCGAATATCACCTGCATTTTTAAGATAAAGGTAGATTTAAAAAAATGCTGAACAACAACTGATGAACCCATGATAACTGATGAACCTAAGATAACACAGGACAAAAAGATGCTGAACAACAACTGATGAACCCAACTGATGAACATGTGATAACAGATGAACCTATGACAACTGATGAGCCTAACATAACACAACTGATGAACCTATGACAACTGATGAACCTAACATAACACAACTGATGAACCTATGACAACTGATGAGCCTAACATAACACAACTGATGAACCAAACTGATAAACCCATATAAACTAATTGATGAACCAAAGGTAACATAACATATAAAAATAAGATTTAAAAAAAATAGTAATTACCTCTAGCACCAAGAGTGGTCCATAGAACGTTTTCCCGGGTTTCCAAGCTAACTTTTCCTTCATGAGATAATCAACCACATATCGGCACCAATCCATTTCTCTTACCTTTTCAAGGTCGGTAAGAGATGGGATGACTCCTAGATTGAGAGTCCCGGTTGTGGTAACATAGGACATAATAGTACAAAAGAGAACTAGGAAGTTTATCTTAAATAGATTCCCACTATCATTTCTACTAATTTGATTCCTCATTCGTTCCATCAGTTTGTTAACATACAATCTAGAAACATTCTTGAACTGGTCTTTCCATTCTCTATAGATTACATTTGACCTTTCTTTTAAAATTTCTCGCACATCCACAGCCAATGTGCCCATTGGAAACCCAAATGTTTGGTGAACCAATTCAGGCGTTATTTGTATGTTTTCACCAAATACTTTTAGAGTTCCCGATAAACCATCAAACTTAGTCAGCAACCAATGACCCAAACGACTTGTTGTTCCATTTACTTGAAACTCCAACAGTGATTCAAAACCCAAACTTGTAATAGCTTCTTTCTGATCCTCAGTAATTGTCTGAATGAGGTCGTATAATGGACCAGGAAAATTTTTTATCTTAACCACTGGAATTTTTTTTTGTTTAGAAGGTTGGAGAAGACTTAATTGCGGCTTAAGGTCTTTAGAGAGATTTGTTTTAGAAGGTTTAGAGGTAGAAATGGTAGCAGGTTTTTTAGACACATTAGGTTTGGGACGACCAAATGCACCATCAACAAAGTCATCGTCACTGGGAGAATAAGTGATCAGCAACTTTGCTTTTTTTGCATCCTTACCTATACAAAAAAATAAATAAATAAATAAATAATAAAAAAAATAAAAATCAACTGATGAACACATATTTAATATACATAAAATTGATGAACCAAAAACACATAACACATAACACATACAACAACACATAGAGTTTACATAACACATACCACAACAAAATAAACTGATGAACCAAACAACACATAACACATACAAAATAAACTGATGAACCAAAAATTGGTTTATTGGTTATCAGTTTATTGGTTCATCAGTTTATTGATGAACCAAAAAACACAACACATACAACAACAAAATAAACTGATGAACCAATAAACTGATAAACCAATAACACATAACACCAGCACAAATAATTGATGAACCTTATTGATGAACCAAACAAAATAAACTGATGAACCAAACAACACATAACACATACCACAAACAAAATAAACTGATGAACCAAAAATTGGTTTATTGGTTATCAGTTTATTGGTTCATCAGTTTATTGATGAACCATGTAATAATTACAATAATTTATGAACCAAAACTGAAACATAACTGAAATCACAGTTTCATACCTTTTAGAGCTGGTCGGTCATTGAATCGTTTGGATCTCCTCTCTTTTTCAATATTGCTTCCAGATTCTAAAATTTTTAATAAAAAAAAATCATATAATAAGGACAATAATTGATGAACAAAAAAAAATCATATATATAGCCAGATAAGCTGAATCAAACACTTAATAACTGATGAACCAACTTAAAATTGATGAACCTCCTTTCAACACAAAATATTATTATCAACTTATTCTAATATAACAAGCAAAATTGATGAACCTAATTTCAATTAATAACTGATGAACCTACTTAAAAAAATTATAAAAAAAAATAAAAAAAATTAAAATCATAAATTTATAAAAAAACCCTAATTCTTCAACTACATTCTAAAAAACTCTAATTAATCGACTACATTCTAAAAAACCCTAATTCTTCAACTACATTCTTCAACTACATTCTTCGACTTTATTCTAAAACAAAATTAAAACATAATCAGAAATAAACTTACCAAGTTGATTCATCTTCGAGTATTGTGATTCTCACCAAATTTTAATCGGAAATATAATCGACTTAGTGGGAGATGATCGGAAATTAAAACCCTAAAAATTTCCCCAAATTTTGATCGGAAATAGAGAGAGAGTGAGAGTGAAATGAATGTGTGTGTGTGATGGAGGGAAGTGTGTATACGACGGTTTTTGGTTGTAAAATTACTTATTTATCCTTTTATTAGAATGGAGAGTTAGCAACCGTGGATTGTTTTTTGGTCAAAGATTTGACTGATCTAATGGCTAGAAACACTTTTTAGACTTTTTATTTTCATTCCCCTTTGTAGGTGATCGCAACTCTTATGTATAGACATTATCCTTAATCAATGCAAAATTTTCGAACTAATTAAACGCATCCTAATTTTCTATTACAAATTAAAGTCAACGTTTAACATGGTGTTTTCTATAGAGCCCCCTTTTTTCCTGGTATAATTTAATGGAAGATGCTATATACATTTTTTTTGTCTTTTTAGGTGTTTTAAGTTACATGAATGAGAAGTGGTTGAACAAAAAATAAAAAATGTTTCTATCTGTTAGGACTGATTATTCTCTCAACTTTAGTAACAACATAAGTAATAGAGTTGAGAGCCAACACGACAAGTTAAAGTTGTACTTGAAATCTATCCAACACTAAAGGTTGTACTACGAGTTTTTCTCTTTAGACCAGTCCACTACATTCTGACTCATATGAGACTATAGTGATTGCCCATGTGAATTATGACATTATATTAGAGGAGGAAAATTCAATTGCATACCTTTATTTTGGTGCATACCAATGGACAAATCCTCACCTTCCATCCATTTTGATCTCATGGTATACATTAATCTAAGATTTAATATGCTTAACCTTAATACTCCCAACTATATAAAGCCTTTTCTTTTCTTTTCTTTTTTCATTCGCTTCATTTTTTTCACACACTTCGTGTGTGTGTTTTCTCTGCTCTCATTCCCTCCATTCATAACCAGTTATCCCCACCCACAATTACCATTCCGATCATCATCATCGTTCCGATCATCATCACCATCACCATTCCGATCACCATCACTGTTCCGATCATCATCTCATCATCTCCATCACTGTTCCGATCACCACTCCGATTACCATCACTGTTCCGATCGACAGTTACCGTGCCTTTCATCATCACCGTACCAGTCACCATCACCACTCCGATCACCATCACTGTTCCGATCATTATCATCATTTTTATGGCTTCTTTTGATCTGAAATAAGCGTTTGTTTCAGAAGCAGATTTGATTGATATTGTTGCGGTTGATAATGTTGTTGAATCAGTTGTTAATTATGTGAATCAAGTTGTTAACATTTCTTCTTATCAAGTTGCACACCAAGTGTTTGATGAAATGTGTGAGTAAAAAATGTTTGATAATCTTGTTATCTGCTTCTGTAATTTTGTTTATTAATTAAGTTGTTAGTTGAATTTATGCTTTTAACTGCATTTGAATGCTATTTTTGTGTCTAATTGTTGTTTTGAATATGCCCTATAGCGTATGTGTATCACCAGTGATATTTGTGAAGTTGATGATTATAAGCTGGTTTAGTATCACCAGTGATATACGTTTAGTATCACCAGTGATAATTGTTAGTCTGTTTATTTATAATTGTGCTTTTTTGTTGATGATAAGTTGTTGATTATAGTGTTATATTGCTTATTAGTTATGCCGTTAGTTTTATGAGCTTAAACATGATTATAATTGTGCTTTTTTGTTGATGATAAGCTGTTGATTATAGTGTTATATTGCTTATTAGTATCGCTTTTAGTTTTAACAGCTTAAGCATGATGATAATTTGCAGTATCACCAGTGATATGTTTAGCTTTTTTATAAACATGATGATAATTGTGCAGTATCACCAGTGATATTTAGTTTTTATAACATGAGATATTGTGCATTCCATTAAGATTTTTTATAAACATGATGATAATTGTGCAGTATCACCAGTGATATTTTTAGCTTTTATAAACATGATGATAATATTTAGCTTTCATAACATGATGATAATTTGCATTATACACAGTGATATGTTTAGCTTTTCATAAACATGATGATAATTGGCAGTATCACAGTGATATGTTTAGCTTTTCATAAACATGATGATAAATGGCAGTATCACCAGTGATATGTTTGTTTTATAATTAAATTTATCACGTAGTTTGTATTGTATATATATGTGTAGTATCCCCAGTGATATGTTTTTTATAAGCTGTTTTTTGTGTTATCCTTTTGACTGTGTGCTTTGTTACCTTCTTTTACAGCTTCTAGTGTTCTTAAAACTCCACAATCTTTTGCTCATCATGATTTTATTGATACTCCTGTTCGCACAGTTGCTCAAATGGTTCATCGGTTTTTGGGTGTTAAGAAGCCTAAAAAAAAGAATGTTAACAATCCTTCAAGAGCTAGTAATAAGGGATATATGAAGGATCGTATTAAGAGTGGGCGTGAGATAGCACTTGAGGAAAATAATAAGAAGAAGAAGGGATGTGGTATTTGTGGGTTTACTGATCACAACAGGCGAACTTGTCCACTGAGGAGTGGAGCAAGCAGAAATGGAGGTGATGGAGCAGGCGGAAGTGGTGGTGATGGAGCAGGCGGAAGTGGTGGTGATGGAGCAGGCGGAAGCGGAGTTGATGGAGCAATTGAAGTATGATTTTTAGTTATTGGTTTATTCTTTTATTTTTGTGACTTTATGGAATATTTGTGACATTTATCACTTGTGATAAAGCATTAAAGTGTTTAAATAGTTTTCATCATTTTTTTTATGAATTTTTTGTTGATTAGAATGATTGAATTTCTGTGTATCCCTTGTGATACTTTTTCTGGATTTATTAGTTTATAGCATCTCAAGTGTTTATTTGAGTTTTATCACCTGTGATACATTCAAAATCACACACTGGTTTATATAATTCAAAGGCATTTAAAACCATAAAGAATAAACTTCTCATTTGTACATTCATTGCATCAAACTTTGTATATTGTAAATATGCAAGCTGTTTCATCAACCATTTATCAGATATGACATAAATAGAAAACATTCATATGAGGTATCACTGGTGATATCACTGGTATCACTGGTGATATCACATTCATATGAGGTATCACTGGTATCACTGGTGATAGTATCTCCTGGTATTCTAAAAGCAAAGAACATGTAAAAACAAAAAAATAATTGCATGTATATTTAAAACCATAAATAATAAACTGCATCTGTCTTCATTTCCCAAAATCCAGATGAAAGATAATACAAAGATACCATCGTTTTTTTTTTTTTTTTTTGCATAGCTATCAGCTAATCCTAGATGCATTCAGATTCCGCAAAATCCAGAACAAAATATAGCACAATATCCACCACTAGGGAATGTGGTTCAGGACCTAATAGAGCCTCCCGTCATTCTTAGGTAACCCCAAACTTGGACAGTTTTCCGTCACATTCCGTGGCTCGGCAGTGCTTCAATGGATTTTTGCTTATCAAATTCTTAATCCTAGTTTAACCAACATTGTTTAGAAATTTAAAATACACAAAACATAAACATAAATTGTCTTTGAAAATAAATTGTCTTTGGAAAAGCATGGAAGTAAACTAATTCTTTTCTTCTGCTGCCCTTTTCTTCCTAGCTGCTTCAACCATAATCTTCATCTTTTCTTTATCACTGCTTCAACCATAATCTGAATTTCTGTGTATCCCTTGTGATACTTTTTCTGGATTTATTAGTTTATAGCATCTCAAGTGTTTATTTGGGTTTTATCACCTGTGATACATTCAAAATCACACACTGGTTTATATAATTCAAAGGCATTTAAAACCATAAAGAATAAACTTCTCATTTGTACATTCATTGCATCAAACTTTGTATATTGTAAATATGCAAGCTGTTTCATCAACCATTTATCAGATATGACATAAATAGAAAACATTCATATGAGGTATCACTGGTGATATCACTGGTATCACTGGTGATATCACATTCATATGAGGTATCACTGGTGATAACCTACCAAAAACTGAATAAGACATCTACAACTGATTTATCACTGGTGTTAATCTACCAAAATCTGAATAAGGCATCTACAACTGTTTTATCTCTGGTGATAATCTACCAAAATCTGAATAAGACATCTACGACTGTTTTATCTCTGGTGATAATCTACCAAAATCTGAATAAGACATCTACAACTGTTTTATCTCTGGTGATATGCTACCTAAAATTGAAGTGAGTCACTACAAATGTTTCGTTATCATCGCAGATCTTCTACTAGCAAAAACTGAACTAAATAGCTACAACCGCTTTTTATCACTAGTGATAACCTACCAAAAACTGAAGTAATGCATTACAATTTTTTTATCACTAGTGATATAATACCAAAAATTGAATGACATCTATTTTATCATCATCACAGATCTTCTACTACCAAAAACTGAATAAAATAACTACAAATGCTTTTTATCACTAGTGATACTATACGTATGATACAAAGCAGATTTAAAACATCAATCATAAGTAAAAATATCACTCCAATGCAGTTAAAACAAAAAAAAAACAACTAACAGCTTAATTAATAAGCAAAATTGCATGACCGGATAACAAGATCATCATATATTTGTCACTCACACATTTTATCAAACACTTGGTGTGCATCCATATATACAAAATTTGTTATATCAGTCCTATGTATCATTCTTTGATAAATAGCAATAACATTGATAAATAAGCACCAAATCATAAATAAGCACAATATAACAATAAAATAAGCAGTTTGAATCACCGTACCATCATTTCGATACTCATTAGGTTCATTTTGAACCCTTTTTTTTCATGTATCTACTTGTGCACTCGTCGATTATTCCATTTTTGTGTTTTATTGATGATTTGAACGGTTAAAAAGCGGTTATTTTTTATTTGTTATGGTAGTTTTTGGTGATGGTTAGAGAGAGAAAGTGGGTTTTTTGTGATATGAAATGTGTGGAAAGTGAGAGGTAGGGGGTGGGGTTGGTGGGTAAGTTTGGTGAGTTGGCAAAAAAAGGTCCTTCCGTGTTTTTTATTATTAAAAATTGTCTTTTAATCCGACGCTTCTGATTGGTCCATTGGTATGTGGCACTTTTTGAGTATGTGAAATAAAGCGTCTCTATATTAGAGTTGTAATATTTAATCTGGTACATGTATTTGAAAGTTCACGTATCATATTATTTAACTTGGTACATGTATTTGAAAGTTCACGTGTCATATTAGACCGGTAAAACAAGTTTTTGAAAGTTCACTATCTGAAAGTTGTAATATTTAACCTGGTACATGTATTTGAAAGTTCACATATCATATTAGCTGGGTAAATGTATTTCAAAGTTCACGTATCATATTAACCCGGTAAAACAAGTTACATGTATCATATTAGCACAGATTTAAAAGTTCACGTTTCAAACAAGTAATTTTTTTATGTTTATGTACCATATCGGTATATTTGAATTTTGAAAAGGTACAAATCTATTTTATGGCTTAAACCCTTAATGATTATTTTATTATTGATGTTCAAAGTGTATATTTCGCATGCCTCATAACAATCATTTTAAAATTTTAACTGATTTTTTTCTTTTTTAAAATTCTAATTTTTTATGAATACATGTCATATTCTTTTATTAAAAAATATTTTGTGGACGTAACATCCTTTAATTTAATTCAACGTTTCGAAAAATGGGAAGAAAAAAAAGTTGAGAACGAGTCACATGTATTTACTATATATCTGAATCATATCCATGAGTCCATGACATTGCATTGAAGACTGATAACGTATAGTCCGTATTCGGGTCACGAACCCGGCCAACACTTAAGCCCATCACGAATGGGCTATCATGATAACATTTTGGGCTTACGAAGGCCCAAACCTAAAGTTATTTATGGTCTCGATATAGGATATCTCTTATTTATGGGATATGTATCAAGTGACCGACTTAGGCGGATACGCCAAAGGGTAAGGAACACGAAACCAACAAGGATTTCGTGTGTATATATAGAGGGCATCTCGGCTCTCACAGAGGTACGAAACCATAACCCTAACTCTTCAACTAAACCCTAAAACCGATTACTTACTCTCACGCCAGAGGATAATCGTGGGAGACAATCCCACGATAAGCCTAACGGTGTCTTTTTGTTCTCTTAGTGCGCAGGTCTCAAGCATTAAGATCTAATTGATACGGGAACAGGAATCCAAACAAGGAACGCCCAACTTTTGTATCAACAAGTGGCGCCATCCGTGGGACCATACACTAAGAATTCTGCTAAGTACTAGAATGACAAATTCCGGAAACGCAAACCAGCGGACTCCGCAGGCGAAGAAAGCGCATGGCAACCTACATGGGAAAAAACAGCAAAGTGATGCAGCTCCTAAACAGGCCTCTGGAACAACCAGTGCGCCTAGAAATCAAGGATCAGGCCCATATCTGGTCCTTACTGCAGTAGGACCGCTCGCGGGGACTACCTACGCTACTACGACAAGTACTAGCACGGAAGACCTACAACGCACTCCTTTCACCATGCCAGAAGCAAACCCCATTGAGCCGCCAGATGCGCCTATTCGAAACAGGGGTCCTGACTTGGAAATAAACATCCGCGCGCTAGAAGGCGTCGCGCCGGAATTAGCACCAAGCGATTTTGTGTCTCAAAACTATGAAACCTTGGCTGGCCTCATGCAGGAGGAAGCAAAAAAGAGGTCAAACCAGAGCCTGCAAGCCCGGCTTAACTTCGACCTGAGCATGAAGCGTCTCCACCACGTTACCGAAAGGAGAGGCGCGAGAAGGATAGCCGCCGACACCCAGTATTTACTAGGATCGGACGAAAAGCGGTGGATGATGAGGAAACTGACTTACGGTATCTGGAGGAGCGCGAAGATGATGGATGGCGTACCAATGCCCACGCTAGGCTTGGTAGGCGCAGAGTCCATGACAGACTTGGGCGAAGATACTCCCCAAATGAAAGCCCTTCAATCTCAGATTCCGATGACAGTCGGCGCAAGCGCCGCAGAAGAGCAAGCTCGGATTCCGATGATAGTAGGCGCAAGCACCGAAAAAGTGTAAGCCCGTCCTCAAATGACTCATCGGACAACGAGGACGAAGAAACGGGACACTGGAAATCAAGGGGAAAATACCGCGACCAGGAGGATGAAGACATGTCTCGCCCCTGGCGCCGCCAAAAGGTTGACGCGTTCAGGCGACGCATCAGTGATTTTTCAGAAAACAAAAGAAGGCGCATGCCCGCTAATGTTAAAACTTATGATGGGACAGGTGATCCTGACGACCACCTAAAAAATTTTGAATCAGCAGCTATAATCGAAAATTGGCCACAACCTATGTGGTGCCACATGTTTAACTCTACATTAGTAGGGAATGCGCGAAACTGGTTCAGTAAGCTTCCACGTAGAAGCATTGACGGGTTTGAAGAGTTGCGGAAGGCGTTTCGTTTAAACTTCACTCAGAGGAAGAAGTGCGCCAAGAACCCTGTCGAACTCGCTAGGGTAAAACAGGCCAAGGGGAGTCCACAAGCGCTTACGTAGAGCGCTACAAGGACGAATGCGTACATGTCAAGGCATGCCCCGAAATACTAAAGATCTCAGGTTTTATGAACGGAATCAATAACCCAGAACTGATAAAAAGGTTAAATGATAGGGTTCCCCAAACCTTTGATGAACTCATGAAGCGCACGAGGTCCTTCATCCAAGGAGAAGCCGCCGCTGCGGATAGCAAGAAAGGCTACTCAAATTATAGGTCACAAGAACAGCCCATGAGACAATCCAACGACCAGAGTAGCAACCATAATAAAAGCTACCGCAGTGAGGGGGCAGACGAGGGAACGACAAGTATACCCAGTTAACAAAGACTCCAAGGAGATATTCGCAACAGAAGGCGCGAACTTCCCGAGACCCCCACCAATGCGCACCCCAGAAGGGCAGCGCATAGGAAACGGTTATTGCGAGTATCACGGACATAAGGGTCATACCACCAATGAGTGCGTCCAATTGCGCCAACTAATTGATAAGTTAGTAAAAGAAGGCAGATTGGACCACCTATGTAAAACCCGCAAATTAATATAATCTGAAAAGACCAAAATGCCCCTACAATCTAAAACTTTGACATAACAAGTTCTTAACGCACCGAATTGATCCCGAAGCTTAATAAACTAACAACATAAGAAACCAAATGATCTTATAATACTTTTGACACGATAAGAAAGATGCTTGGACTCTTTAAACCTTGTCCTAGCCGAAATATAAAATAAGTGCACATTATATTCTCTTTTAAATTCAAATTACAAAACTAACTTTGGTAACTCTCCATCATATCAAACCCAATTGATTTTGGTCCATGTAATCCCGAAAATTTGGCCCTTCTTTCCCTCCCTACTCGGCCTCCTTATTGAAAAATCAAAGCTATCCATTTTATTCTCCACAAAACATAAAACCGATCCTCCATAAAACCCTAAAACTCGCTCTACACCAAAATTCTGCTGCCTCCTTTTTCTTGCTGCCATGTCGAGCCATAAACACCACCAAGAAGCCTCCATCTTGTTCTTGATCTAAGGTATATACGTGGTACTATCTCCATACACGATTTATGAATCAAAAGCTAATCAAAAACTTGCCTTGTTCTCTTCTTTTCTGCTGCTGTACGATCAAGAAGAAAGGAGGAAGAAAAGTGTTTGGTGACTTGATCTCGTGTCCGTGATTGTTCGTCGTGTCTTCAAGGGTATTCTTACCATTCCTTGTTTAATCCTAATTCATATTCATGTACTCTAGTCGATTCATAATCATAAGATAATGAGAATGTGACACATAAAATCATGATCATAAAACCCTAATAAAATCTATATGTATAAGTCGGCCTGGAGATTTTGTGATGGAATAATTCGATTTGAATGTGTTAAGACCTGTTTTAATTGACCTAATATGTTGTGGACTCACCTAAAATCGTTTGGTGTCAAGAATTAATGAACGGGATGAAGAAACCCTAAGTATATATATGATTCTGTGATATCTGCTACTGGTCTGGAATTTTATTCGACTTTAACCGGCTATAACTCAATGATGTGAACGGGTATTGGGATGGTTTTTGAGTCTAAAACTAAGTTCAATGAAGTGGCTACCTGGGAAAATTTAATTTGTAATTTTTGGAGGCCTGGAAGGCATCTTTTCGATTTTTATAAACTTAAGTGTCTGATCGGATTTGTGAGGTCTGGGAAAACAGGTTGGGTTTTTCATTTATCATTTTCAAACCATAAAGAATTAGGATGTGTCCTTTTAGCTGAGTAATATATCACATGTTGGCTAATTACCTGAATTTTTGTAGAATTTTATAAATTTTCTAGACTGGGAAAGAAGATGAAAAATGGTCGGGTGTTTGTAATTAATCCGGTTCTGGAACAGGTTGGGAAAAAGGATTTTTAGTTCGTATCTAGACAACTTAATAAAATCTGTAAAAATTACATAAAATACTCAAGACCCTGGCGAACGTCTGTGAATTTTTATAGATTTTATTTCGAAGATTTAATATGGTTTGCAAATTATTTAAAACGAGTCCAGTTAATACCTGAAAACTGTCAAGACTTATAAAAAGGATGTAAAGTGTTATTTTCCTAAGCTAAGGGTTATAAATTGTGAATCGTGGAACTTGAGGGTATAATTCGTATAATAAGTTAATTTGAAGGTACACTCTGTAATCTTGGAAAATAAATGCGTGTTGTGTTAATAAATTAATGAGAAGGGTTAAAATGTAAGCTATGTAAATCTAGGGTTTCATTTTGTAACTTTGATAAGTAAAGGGGATAGAAAGTGTAAATTATGAAACCTAAAAGAACTAAAAGGGTAACTTGATGAATCTAAAAGCTAAAATGGAAAGTTACTTAAAATGGAAGGGTTTGTAATTCTTGTCTACCCCTCTAGGTGTGAAGGAAGAGAAGTCCTGCTTCACTTTGTGTCACCCGTTTCTGATTTGTGTTTGCTTCTGGAATAAGGTACAGATATTCTGACCTTCTCTGTAAGGTTTCCTATGATTCTTTTCTGATCTGTTAAATTCTCTGATTTGATACTCTGTTACGATCCCTTGCTATGACACCTTTGCTTCGACCTTTGATCTCTGATTTTGAACCTATGATATGAAGACCTTTTTGATATGAGGTGGAAATGTTTTAAGTAAAGTATTTTGAAAGGGTTTTTCAAGCGTGATATATTGACTTTAAGAAAACTATTTTGAAGTTGGTGTTATGAAAACTATTTGAAAGACCATTTATGAAAACTATTTTGAAGGATTGTTTTTTAAATGAACCTTAAGAGAAAACCTTTTGAAAAGTACTTTTGATATTGAACCTTTTGAAGATTTGACCATCGGATACATTGACCCTTTTTGGATATTGACCTGGGATATTTGACCTTCTGATATTTGAACTTCTGATACTTGACCTTCTGATACTTTGACTGGTCTGATTATGAACTTATGATATTGAACCTTCTGATATTACACCCTGATTATGATATGAACCTTTGACCTTTGACCTTTGACTCTTAGTTTGATACCCGAGCCACTTTTCTGTTACCTAGCCAGGAAGGTAACCTGGCCGTGTCTGTGATGCACCACTGGCATGACTCATGTGTGGGTGAGTGATTCCTCACACCGTCCCCATTCTGATTATGATATGCGCATTACTTTGATTATGGATTATATATGTTTCTGGGGGGCGTATGGATTGCAATCCTAGATCTGTTCTGTTTAGTGGATTTAACTGTATATGCTATGATATGATTTGTCTGGTGACTGGTGCTGTGTGCAGTACACGCCTTTCACATATATCTGGGAGCTAGCTACTCCATTTGAAGAATGAGGACACCCCTCATATTATCTGATTATCTGAGAGGTCTCCCCTCTACATGATTATGAAGATTTATGGTTACGCTGTTATGATATGATATGATCTGTTTCTGGGCTCGTGGTGGATAACTATCCTAAACCTTTACTCTTGTACCTTATTTATGTCTCATTCTTTATGCTACATCTGATTATTTCCGTTTACTTTCGTTTTCGTTTATTATATATCTGTTCACTGGGCTTTGTAAGCTCAGCCGCACGTTTTCTTTTCGTGTGCGGCAGGTTTTAGATGGAAGATGGGTATGAGTGAAGAGACTTTTGGACCTAGAAGGCTTGACAGTTATTTTGACCTAGAGATGATTAGAAGTTATTTTATTGTTAGAATTTGTATCCGTTTTTGTAACCTTGATATTTCAGTATTCCCTTTGTAACCCTTAAGAATCTTTGTATTACTTTTGAATGTATGCTTTGTTATATCTGATATGAAACCATTTGCGTGACACCTTTACCCTTGTCGGGTTGGGGTGTTACAATTATGGTATCAGAGAGACAGGCTGCGATTCGTAATACATTTACCCTTGGCCTGTGTAAGTTAGGACCACTAAGTTTTCCCTGTAGGCGCTCGTAGGACAACCTCTGAGAAATTGCTTTAGGATCTTCCTATAGGAACCTAAGTGAGGAATGGGTAGACTAAGACATCTGTGTGAATATCATTGCTTCCGCATTACTCTGATTCGTGCCTTGCTTTTGGTCAGAGTCGGTTGATATCTCTTTTGGAAATCAAAAGCTTATGCTTTGCACCACCTAGATTTGAACCTGATAAAATTTGAAAGGCATTGAGAAATTTCATAATTATTGGCAGACACTATTTGATCCTTATCTTCAGGTCCCTTTTGATAGTCATTTTGATAAAGACCCTCATTTGCCTCTGATTCTTTTGTTAATCACTTTGACGCCTCTTCAGGCATTCCGAGAACCTCCATGGCGATGACGTACTGGATATGTTTTGTTATTTGTCTTTTGTTTTGATAAGTAACTATGAATCTCCTGACCCTATTTGAGTTGTTCCACCCATCCATGTCCTTGCGGGAAGTCTTGTAGTTCATAACTACGGGTATAAGGATATTCTCATCGCATTTCCGAATAATAAGATTTACGTTGCCGAGCTGCTTGATTGAAGGAATAATTTTGACCGATCGCTCGTTCGATGATATTTTACGTGAATTTCTGGAGTTTCGAGTAAATTTTGACACTACCGAACTCTAATACCTAGTATCGTTTATGTCATTTTCAGCATGGCACCTCCAGCACGCCGCAGATATCGTTGGACAACTAGGTTCGCCATCGGCCGGAAGAGGACCGGAAAATTGAGGAGGATTGCCAAGAGGATATTGATCCCCACTAGGATGTGGCCGGGCCGGATCGAAGAAAGGAGGACCATCATGAATATAAGTGAGACGGAAGAACAGCTGCACGTGGCAGAAATAACAGATGAAGAGGACGTTGTAACTCGATACCAGGGAAGAGGCCCCAGGTTTTCAGAAGAAGGAGGAGTGGTACGAGTTGAACCTCGCAATTTGTACGGATTTGTGGACCGCATAGAAGATGAAGGAAGATACACTTATGGGGGTTTCGCAAGCCAGCCACTTCCCCAGCCAGAAGGGAACCGGAACGGATGGATCAGCGAGGAAGAGGAGAAGGATTCAGACTTGGAATCTACTGCAAGTAAACCAATCTAAGCATGGAATTAGGAGCCTAGTAGCTGTATTGTTTAGAATTTTATCTCGAATTTCTTATGACATTAACGTTTCACGTACTTCCGTTGGATTTTGAGAATTTTCTGAATAAGATTTGAGAAATGATTGAAATAAATTTTGTGCGATGTGTGCTTCACCTTTGTAAATCTGTTAGAACTCATCTCAGTATATAAGCCAGAACTTTAACTTTCCACATTTGTTTTGGCATCCCTTAAAGATATGTTGTTTCGAACACTGAAGTTTTCCTAGAAACCATTTCGTATTTCAACGACTAAACCCTATCTTAGAAGCCTTTGGCGCTTGAACTCTCTGAGCAGGAGCATTGTATTGAACATTGATTAGTATCCTGGACTTTTGAAATTGATTCCTGATGGACCACCAAGTTTTGCACCAGAGTAGAAAGTAAGATTTGACGTGATTGTCTGGGCATCTAGCAAAGACGTCTGTCGAACCATACCTGTGCATTTGAAACAAAAAGGGAAGAGCATGGAGACTATTTTGCACCTTGCTAGAAATTTGATGATCACTTGTGCAATTTGGTAGTTGGATATTGTCGAGACAACGGTGTTCCTTGCCTGATCTGGAGTTAACAACAACGGAGACTACCCTGAAGAGTGAAGACATCCCTCTTCAAGACAGAAGTGTTGGCGATGCAGAAGAAGAAGTTTTGTCAAGACGGCGAACCTGGAGCTGATGAAGACATGCAGTCTCACTTCCCTATTCATATTGGTTGTACTAAGAAGAATTGAGAGCGGAATCAGACTGGATGATGGAGAGATTTAAAGATCGTGTCGGAAATCCACATTACTCCATCACATTCCAAGACGAACTGCAGGAGGCTCGATGAACCAGACACAAGTTCCCGATTTTAGTTTCACTTCCCGATTGATGGACAGACGAAGACAGATTAACCGGACTTGAAGAGATTGGAGGTGTTGAATGAGCGGAATTTTGAAATAGACCCTTCGTGTTTGGAAGATTAGATTTTATGAATGGCCGAAGTTCTTGACGATAAAATTTTATTTCCGTTGAATCTCTTAAGCTTCGTGATGAAGTAATAAGACCCTCTAATGATTTGAGTTCCCTAGAAGCATTTCAGTTCCGTGTTTATTTTTAGTATGTTCGATGATGGATTTGTTTTAGGAATTTTGGCGAATCGTGCTTGTGGACGGCGTACCTTATTTCTGCTAGGCAATCTGGAATTCTGATACTCTTGCAAGTAGTTGTTTTCCCTCTTGACTATGACATCGATTTTGTTGACCTCTGATACTATAGAAGTACTAGGTGGATTAAGATAGGTGGTTTTGATTACAACTTGAGATAAAGTATGACCATCATGAGGGCATATTTATATGATGCCGGTATTATGATGTCTGGCCAACGTGATAATACTTACATCATATAACGTGCACTTGTTGTGGGCATAGGATATCTTAGGGAGTACCTAATCCGTGATTAGTGAGACTTTAGGTTCATTCTACCTATGCGTATACTCTGCCTTCGTTCATTAGATATCCGTATGAGTTTGGACTCTCGTTTTGCATTCCGTGGACCTCAGTTATAAATCTTGAACTCTTTGTAGCGCTCTCTTCTATTGATACAGTTAATTTGATCTGAAATCTTGTTCGTATTCCATATGAGCTTTCCGGGAGACTCATCTATCCTCCATTTTGTTGCATGGTCTTTTGATCGGAAACAACCTAGTTTGTCTCTTTCTGAGGAATCTGAACCCATCTTGTTTTGATCGTGTCATGAGAAACCAAATATTTTGAAGAACCTTTTGGAAGAACCTCCCCGGGCGTGAGTTTGTTCGTGTCGAGCTTTTGCGAATTGCTACGACCCTGTCTAACTTTGCGACTTTAATTTTCGAGGACGAAAATTTTTTTTAGAGGGGAAGAGTTGTAAAACCCGCAAATTAATATAATCTGAAAAGACCAAAATGCCCCTACAATCTAAAACTTTGACATAACAAGTTCTTAACGCACCGAATTGATCCCGAAGCTTAATAAACTAACAACATAAGAAACCAAATGATCTTATAATACTTTTGACACGATAAGAAAGATGCTTGGACTCTTTAAACCTTGTCCTAGCCGAAATATAAAATAAGTGCACATTATATTCTCTTTTAAATTCAAATTACAAAACTAACTTTGGTAACTCTCCATCATATCAAACCCAATTGATTTTGGTCCATGTAATCCCGAAAATTTGGCCCTTCTTTCCCTCCCTACTCGGCCTCCTTATTGAAAAATCAAAGCTATCCATTTTATTCTCCACAAAACATAAAACCGATCCTCCATAAAACCCTAAAACTCGCTCTACACCAAAATTCTGCTGCCTCCTTTTTCTTGCTGCCATGTCGAGCCATAAACACCACCAAGAAGCCTCCATCTTGTTCTTGATCTAAGGTATATACGTGGTACTATCTCCATACACGATTTATGAATCAAAAGCTAATCAAAAACTTGCCTTGTTCTCTTCTTTTCTGCTGCTGTACGATCAAGAAGAAAGGAGGAAGAAAAGTGTTTGGTGACTTGATCTCGTGTCCGTGATTGTTCGTCGTGTCTTCAAGGGTATTCTTACCATTCCTTTTTTAATCCTAATTCATATTCATGTACTCTAGTCGATTCATAATCATAAGATAATGAGAATGTGACACATAAAATCATGATCATAAAACCCTAATAAAATCTATATGTATAAGTCGGCCTGGAGATTTTGTGATGGAATAATTCGATTTGAATGTGTTAAGACCTGTTTTAATTGACCTAATATGTTGTGGACTCACCTAAAATCGTTTGGTGTCAAGAATTAATGAACGGGATGAAGAAACCCTAAGTATATATATGATTCTGTGATATCTGCTACTGGTCTGGAATTTTATTCGACTTTAACCGGCTATAACTCAATGATTTGAACGGTTATTGGGATGGTTTTTGAGTCTAAAACTAATTTCAATGAAGTGGCTACCTGGGAAAATTTAATTTGTAATTTTTGGAGGCCTGGAAGGCATCTTTTCGATTTTTATAAACTTAAGTGTCTGATCGGATTTGTGAGGTCTGGGAAAACAGGTTGGGTTTTTCATTTATCATTTTCAAACCATAAAGAATTAGGATGTGTCCTTTTAGCTGAGTAATATATCACATGTTGGCTAATTACCTGAATTTTTGTAGAATTTTATAAATTTTCTAGACTGGGAAAGAAGATGAAAAATGGTCGGGTGTTTGTAATTAATCCGGTTCTGGAACAGGTTGGGAAAAAGGATTTTTAGTTCGTATCTAGACAACTTAATAAAATCTGTAAAAATTACATAAAATACTCAAGACCCTGGGGAACGTCTGTGAATTTTTATAGATTTTATTTCGAAGATTTAATATGGTTTGCAAATTATTTAAAACGAGTCCAGTTAATACCTGAAAACTGTCAAGACTTATAAAAAGGATGTAAAGTGTTATTTTCCTAAGCTAAGGGTTATAAATTGTGAATCGTGGAACTTGAGGGTATAATTCGTATAATAAGTTAATTTGAAGGTACACTCTGTAATCTTGGAAAATAAATGCGTGTTGTGTTAATAAATTAATGAGAAGGGTTAAAATGTAAGCTATGTAAATCTAGGGTTTCATTTTGTAACTTTGATAAGTAAAGGGGATAGAAAGTGTAAATTATGAAACCTAAAAGAACTAAAAGGGTAACTTGATGAATCTAAAAGCTAAAATGGAAAGTTACTTAAAATGGAAGGGTTTGTAATTCTTGTCTACCCCTCTAGGTGTGAAGGAAGAGAAGTCCTGCTTCACTTTGTGTCACCCGTTTCTGATTTGTGTTTGCTTCTGGAATAAGGTACAGATATTCTGACCTTCTCTGTAAGGTTTCCTATGATTCTTTTCTGATCTGTTAAATTCTCTGATTTGATACTCTGTTACGATCCCTTGCTATGACACCTTTGCTTCGACCTTTGATCTCTGATTTTGAACCTATGATATGAAGACCTTTTTGATATGAGGTGGAAATGTTTTAAGTAAAGTATTTTGAAAGGGTTTTTCAAGCGTGATATATTGACTTTAAGAAAACTATTTTGAAGTTGGTGTTATGAAAACTATTTGAAAGACCATTTATGAAAACTATTTTGAAGGATTGTTTTTTAAATGAACCTTAAGAGAAAACCTTTTGAAAAGTACTTTTGATATTGAACCTTTTGAAGATTTGACCATCGGATACATTGACCCTTTTTGGATATTGACCTGGGATATTTGACCTTCTGATATTTGAACTTCTGATACTTGACCTTCTGATACTTTGACTGGTCTGATTATGAACTTATGATATTGAACCTTGTGATATTACACCCTGATTATGATATGAACCTTTGACCTTTGACCTTTGACTCTTAGTTTGATACCCGAGCCACTTTTCTGTTACCTAGCCAGGAAGGTAACCTGGCCGTGTCTGTGATGCACCACTGGCATGACTCATGTGTGGGTGAGTGATTCCTCACACCGTCCCCATTCTGATTATGATATGCGCATTACTTTGATTATGGATTATATATGTTTCTGGGGGGCGTATGGATTGCAATCCTAGATCTGTTCTGTTTAGTGGATTTAACTGTATATGCTATGATATGATTTGTCTGGTGACTGGTGCTGTGTGCAGTACACGCCTTTCACATATATCTGGGAGCTAGCTACACCATTTGAAGAATGAGGACACCCCTCATATTATCTGATTTTCTGAGAGGTCTCCCCTCTACATGATTATGAAGATATATGGTTACGCTGTTATGATATGATATGATCTGTTTCTGGGCTCGTGGTGGATAACTATCCTAAACCTTTACTCTTGTACCTTATTTATGTCTCATTCTTTATGCTACATCTGATTATTTCCGTTTACTTTCGTTTTCGTTTATTATATATCTGTTCACTGGGCTTTGTAAGCTCAGCCGCACGTTTTCTTTTCGTGTGCGGCAGGTTTTAGATGGAAGATGGGTATGAGTGAAGAGACTTTTGGACCTAGAAGGCTTGACAGTTATTTTGACCTAGAGATGATTAGAAGTTATTTTATTGTTAGAATTTGTATCCGTTTTTGTAACCTTGATATTTCAGTATTCCCTTTGTAACCCTTAAGAATCTTTGTATTACTTTTGAATGTATGCTTTGTTATATCTGATATGAAACCATTTGCGTGACACCTTTACCCTTGTCGGGTTGGGGTGTTACAACCTAGTTAAGAACATCAAGGATGGGAAGAACAAACAGAAGACCGAGGGCAAGAAAGAAGCACCTAAAGACAAGGCAGACACCATCTACATGATACAATCATGGCAGCGAAAGACTGGGCAAAAGGTCAGCCAAAAATTTTCTCATGGAAGCGAAATCTCCTTTCCCACCTTGGCTGTGGACAACGCAGTGGCGGAACCACTCACCATCGAGATAAATACGGGGGGTCACGATATCCACCACATGTATGTTGATGGAAGGGCATCCGCAGACATAATGTATGAGCATTGCTTCAAAAGATTGCGACCCGAGATACAAAAGCAGTTAAGCCCGGCCACGACGTCGCTGACTGGATTCACTGGAGAAAAGATATGGCCCATGGGGCAAATACGACTACTAGTCGTTGTTGGTAATAAGGAACACTCCACGGCAGCCTGGATGAATTTTATGGTGATCAGATCTCCTTCACCATACAATGGCATTATTGGAAGACCGGGGATTTCAGCCATACGCGCGGTACCATCCACAGCACATGGGATGCTCAAGTTCCCGGTAGAAGGCGGCATTGCCACCATCTACAATAACGCTGTGCCACCTAGAGAATGTAACACGATTACAAACGAGACGCTGCACACTCCAGAATAGCGCGCAGCTAAGGTACCAAACCTGAAAGTAGCAATTCATCCTGACTACCTGGAGCAAGAAGTATCGATCGGGGGATCGCTGTCTGATAAAGGCAGAGCTGCCGTGTGCGCGCTCTTGCAAAAGAATCTGGATATCTTCGAATGGGAACCAAAGCACATGACTGGCGTGCCACGCTCAATCTCAGAACACAAGTTGCAAATCCGACAAGGATATTCCCCAGTGCGGCAGAAGAAGCGTGGCCAAGCTCCAGAGCGCGCAAAAGCCATTCTAGAGGAAGTACATAAGCTTGTGGACGCAGGTATCATGCGAGAAGTCTATTACCATGACTGGCTTTCCAATCCAGTAATGGTCAAAAAGAGCGACGGAAGCTGGCGGATGTGCGTAGACTTCACTGATCTCAACAAAGCATGTCCACAAGACTGCTATCCATTACCAGAGATAGACTGGAAGGTGGAGTCTTTATGCGGATACCCCTTTAAATGTTTCTTGGACGCATATAAAGGGTACCACCAAATCCAAATGGCTAAAGAAGATGAGGAAAAAACGGCCTTCCACACAAGCCAAGGGGTCTACTGCTACACGAAGATGCCTTTTGGCTTAAAAAATGCAGGCGCCACCTACCAGCGATTGGTAGATAATGCATTTGAAAAGCAAGTGGGCCGCAACCTGGAGGTCTATGTTGATGACCTTGTCATAAAAATCCATACTGAAGATGAAGTGGTGCGCGACATTGAAGAAATATTTAGAACGCTATGAAAGATCAACATGAAGTTAAATCCTAAGAAGTGTACTTTTGGCGCTACAGAAGGCATGTTCCTGGGATACTTGATAGAACCAGATGGCATTAAGCCATGCCCAGAAAAAACAGAGGCTGTCATCCAACTCCCTTCGCCACGCACGTTGAAAGAAGTTCAGTCTCTAAATGAAAATCTAGCCGGGTTGAACAGATTCCTGTCCAAGTCAGTAGATAAATCACTTCCCCTCTTTAAAACACTCAAGAAGTGTACAAAAAATGGATACTTTCGTTGGACTGCGGAAGCGGAAGAAGCCTTTACACAGCTTAAGCAACATATAGCAGCGCTTCCCAAGCTAGTCGCACCCCGACTAGGTGAGGAGTTAATCATCTACTTATCTGCGACTCATGGAGCAGTTAGCGCGGTGCTACTGAAAGATAGGAATTCCATACAAACACCGGTATATTTTGTGAGCAAAGCGCTCAAGAAGACGGAGATTAACTATAGCCCAATGGAAAAGTTGGTCTTGGCAATAGTATTTGCCGCCAAAAGACTGCGCAGGTACTTCCAAGCGCACCCAATAGCGGTGATCACAGACCAACCTATCAAGCAAGTTATCTCCAAACCCGACGCATCGGGACGATTACAAAAGTGGAGTGTGTTACTAGGCGAGTATAACATCTCTTATAGACCACGCACTGCGGTTAAGGGACAGATACTAGCAGATTTCATCATCGAAAAACCGGACACCGATGATGCACCTCCACGGAGCGAGGTAGAACTACAGGAACCGTGGATCCTGTTCACGGATGGATCTTCATGCGTGGATGGGTCAGGCGCAGGCCTTATCCTTACCAATCCAGAAGGAATGGAATTCACTTACGCACTGCATTTTGAATTCACAGCCACGAACAATGAGGCAGAATATGAAGCCCTAATTGCTGGACTACGCATCGCAGCTCGAATGGGTGTACGCAACCTAGAAACAAACGTAGATTCCCGATTAGTAGCCAACCATGTGTTGGGTGAATATGTGGCTAAGGAAGATAACATGGTTCAATACCTCGACAAGACAAAGTCACTAATCCAAGGTTTTGACAGGTTTACCATCAAACAAGTACCTAGAGGGGAAAACAAAAAAGCGGATGCACTAAGCAAGATTGCATCCACAAGCTTTGCGCACCTGTCAAAACAGGTATTGGTGGAGATCCTAAAGAACAAGTCCATCTCGGAGATGGAAATATCAACGGTGATAGAAGAGCAGGATCCTACGTGGATGACCCCTATCATCGAATTTATAAGCAAGGGCGTATTTCCCCATGAATAGAAGGACGCTCGATGGATACGGCGCACAGCGCAGAGATTCGAACTTCGAGATGGTGTCTTATATCGGCGCTCATTTCTACAACCATGGCTTCGTTGCGTTGGACCTCTTCAAGCAGATTACGTACTCTGAGAGATCCACGCCGGTTCATGCAGTATGCACTCAGGACCACGGTCCGTTGTGGCACGAGCCTTGCAGTCAGGATATTACAGGCCCACTATGCATCGCGATGCGCGTGATATGATAAGGAAATGTAGCGATTGCCAGGTTCATAGACCCATTCCGCGCCAACCACAACAAGAGCTAACGCCCATTACTTCGCCATGGCCATTCCATAAGTGGGGTATCGACATCGCAGGTCCCTTCCCTGTTGCAGCTGGGGGACTGAAGTTTCTTATTGTGGCTATAGACTACTTCACTAAATGGATTGAGGCAAAAGAAGTGGCGAAAATCACAGGTAATCAAGTAAAACGATTCGTTTGGGAAAATATTGTATGCCGCTTTGGATTACCTGGGGAAATCATCTCAGACAACGGAAAACAATTCCGTGACAACCCGTTCAAAGATTGGTGCGCGCAACTAAATATTACACAACACTTCGCGTCAATTAAGCACCCACAAACCAATGGTTTAGTTGAGCGCGCAAATCGTAGTCTAGGTGAGGGAATTAAAGCGCGCCTAGACAAACACAAAGGAAGGTGGGTGGATGAATTGTCGCATGTCTTGTGGGCGCACCGCACGACTATCAAAGTTAGCAATGGGGACACTCCCTTTTCTCTTGTCTATGGGACAGAAGCTGTCATACCAGCTGAAATTGGGATGCCAACTATTCGTACCGCGGAAGTTAATGTTGCAACAAATGATGACGAGCGGCGTATAGACTTGGACCTATTGGAAGAAAGGCGTGAACGCGCAGCGATACGTGAAGAAAAAGCCAAGTCAAAAATGAAGGGATACTACGATGCTAAAGTTCGAAGCACCTCATTCAGACCAGGCGAATTTGTATATCGCGCTAATGATGCAAGCCACGCAGAAGACACAAGAAAGCTTGGACCAAAATGGGAAGGACCCTATGAGGTCATGGAAGCATTGGGAAAAGGCGCATACAAGCTGCGTGACATGAATGGCCATGAGCTACAACGCACATGGAACATTTGCAATCTCAAAAGATGCTATCTCTAGGAAGGGTCACAGCCCACACACGGACACCTCCGCACTTTAGTAAGTGCTCAATAAATATCCGTGTATTTACATTTTGTTTCATTTCGGCAACTATTGTTTCCTTTTCTAAAAACTTGCTAGTATTAATTAAACGTCGCGGTTTCTAGCTAACTCCGCGACACACTTCACTTTATTGTTTACATGTTACCTATGTCTCAATATTGTTATTACATTACTTTTCGCCTACATGGCGTGCCTACATGGCGTGCATGCACTTATTAAAACCCACGATGGTAAAAGGATGAGTAAACCTACTAAATAACTCGTTGAGTAAGAGGGTTGCAAACCCATCAACATTGGATCACGCATCCTTGTTAAACACCTTACTCTCAAGACGTTGGAGTAAGTTTGATATGCATCCCACGACGGATGTGCAGCAACGCACACTGTGCACGTTTAACAAAATAGGTGTCAAGACTCTTGACCCCTTAATATGGTATTCGCAGTACGCTGCATGCCAAAACATACACTTGTAAAAATTTCATACACGACTATGATCTTTTTAAGTTATAAATTTCATACACGATTATGATCTTCTTTAAGTTCATACATGATTATGATCTTTTTTAAGTGCGTTTATGTAAACAGTTTGACTCTTAGACATAAATTGACGTCTTTTATGCAATGATATATAACTAAGTACAAACATCATAACCACAATCACATACAATATGCGTACAATCGTAATTTCAAAATAAATTTTTATTATGGACTACGAGTTCGTACAAAAGTATAGATTCAACATGCACAAGTGCTACAAAATGTTAATCTATTACAAAAAAAAGGCAAAGCCAAACAGCCTATATACTATGAGTACGTTTGAGCCCTGAGCTGCCCACTTGGCGCGCCACACTACCAGCATCTTCAAGCCTCTTCAACAGGTCAACATCCTTGGGTGCTACCGTTGGCACGCTAACGGGCACTCCATCAGATCTGGGGATATGTGCAGCACCAACACCACAAAGGATGGCTTTCCCTTTCACACCCTTTTTCCTTGCGAGTCTCATCTCATGGGCCTCTAGTGACACCTTCAGAGGAATTTCCTTCTCAAGGGCGAAGGGGTTGAGGATATCGCGTGGACGGGCAAAAACAGGCACATGCAGCTGCGACACATCCGGCTTCAGAAAGTAGTCAGGCTGTGCCTCAGCGTCCTCGGATAAATGCCTAGCCAAGGTTAAGCCCTGCATGATCACACTTATAGGGTAATCCTGGTCGCGCTCCAGCTGAGCAATATGAGGAAGCTCTAAAAGTTTCAACTTCTCCATAGCAGCAACAAGATCACCATAAGCGTTCTCGTTATAACCAGGTACTTGGGAGGGAGACATAGTCAACACCTTGGTCGCACACAGCTCCTCTACAGCCTCTGCCTTACCGCGTGCCAGTGCACACTAAACCACATCTCCAAAGGAGTCCTTCACCTCTTGAGACTCCAATGTAGTCAAGGCAGCCAGGTGCAAGCCATGGCTGATAAGCCACCTGCGCTCAGCAATGGAAGACACTAGGTGCGGATACAACTCTTCGTCATACTCTATACTGAGCTTGCGTAGTTTCATCTCCTGATTTTCCAATGAGTCCTCCGCAGCCTTACGAAACTCCTCCAGTTTAGACAAGTGTTCGTTCTTCCCTTGCTCCAAGTACTTCAAGACCCACAGACAACTGGCCTTGTATTTTTTGAACTCAGCGCGCTCTTGGTTGACTTGAGCAAACAACAACAGCTTCTCATCAGCCAGCTTCTGAGCATATGTACTAGACGACGCTACTTCAGCCTGCGCATCAGCCAACTACGCCTTTAGTAGCGCAATTTCCTCATCTTTTTGTGCACTGCTGCCTATGTCACCAACATACCTCGTTCTTAGCTGCGCAACTAATGCAGCTTGGTGTGCAACAGCCAAACCCAGCTCCTCTATAAGACGATCCGTAGGCACATATGTCCTTGGCTCAGCCTCTTGGCTCTTCGGCGACAAGTCATCAGAATGAACAGAACTAGCTTTGGGTGGCGATCTCTCAGCATGCGCAGCAGCATCTCCATCAGCCTCAACACTGCACGCAAAAGACAAGGGTTAAAGTTATTCTATAACATAAACGCAGACTATGATTTAAAGTTTCAAGAACACAAGTTTAAATCACTTACTTGGGAGAAGAAGTTTCCATGGTATCCTGCGCATCCTCCTTTGAAGACGACTGCTCAACAGATATAAGATGGCGCCTTCTTTTTGATGTACCAACACCATCATCACCGGAAGCTTGCTTGCGCTTCACTCCTTGACCAGCGTCCTCTGTCGAATCAATCTGCGACAACTCTATCACAGGGACTTGCGCCACAGGAGTGGGAAAACTGCGAATGGGCTGCGGCGCTAAAACAACTGGGGGGACTCCTCTGGTTCCTCCTGTACGAACTCCATCGTACGCCCCGCAGTAGCCTCTAAAATGGGCGTCTCACCTTCCCTTAAAGGGCGCACCCCTACTGTCACCTGCGTAGGCTTCGCCAAGCGGACAACACCGAATAGATCCATCTCTGCGCAACAAACAACAAACAAACACAAAACAAGTTAGATAAGCAACAAAGAGAAGAGCGCTTACAACTAATAAACGAAGAAGAAGGAAGGACAAGCATCCACCCCGGCTATTCTCGTCCAAAAAAGTTGGAACCTCATCCGGACCCCCAAAGAAGTTACGACTAATGCCCATATGCACTAAAAACTCTTCTGGGTAGGCTTTGATCGCGATGCGATGGGCACTTATCATATTCGCATCATCAAGGTTATATGCCTCGGGGGTAGAGTGCTCATCCTTCGGTAAAGTTTCTCGGATATATCGGAGAAAAAGTCAGTTAATTGAAGAACCATGGTTAAAATTTAGTGGATTATACAGCGCACGCGCTATTACCTTCGAGTTTTTGATTTCTGGATTGCTGTTTGAAGGTTTAACAATGGTGGAAAAGAAGATATTTTTTTTACTGTGATAGACACAGTGAAATGACGGCAACACTTTATAGGGTTACTGCCCTTATAGATGATCGACACGTGTCCCCCACTTGCTCTAATCGTGTGGCTAGGAGATCAAGAGGTACAACACTTTTTCACCCACCCCTCACGATTTACAAGGAAGATTCGGATATACTTGGTCTAGATTCATCATATTATTTTTAGGCGGGAAACATTTGAAACTTCCCCGCTACGCATGTTGGAGTATTTTTGCTACAGTTGTTAGTCTAGCATCCGCGGGTTCCACCCTGCGCATACTAGACTGGGGGGACATGATGACGTATAGTCCATATTCGGGTCACGAACCCGGCCAACACTTAAGCCCATCACGAATGGGCTATCATGATAACGTTTTGGGCTTACGAAGGCCCAAACCCAAAGTTATTTATGGTCTCGATATAGGATATCTCTTATTTATGGGATATGTATCAAGTGACCGACTTAGGCGGATACGCCGAAGGGTAAGGAACACGAAACCAACAAGGATTTCGTGTGTATATATAGAGGGCATCTCGGCTCTCACAGAGGTACGACACCATAACCCTAACTCTTCAACTAAACCCTAAAACCGATTACTTACTCTTACGCCGGAGGATAATCGTGGGAGACAATCCCACGATAAGCCTAACGGTGTCTTTTTGTTCTCTTAGTGCGCAGGTCTCAAGCATTAAGATCTAATTGATACGGGAACAGGAATCCAAACAAGGAACGCCCAACTTTTTGTATCAACAAAGACCTTAACAATGATACTCAAAATGATAGAAGCAAATTTATTAAACTTAATTGTCTTGCTAATATTGACTCTTCTAATAATTTTCAAGCTATTCACAAACAAAAAAAGATCATCAAACCTACCTCCAAGCCCACCTTCAATTCCTATTCTTGGCCATCTCCCTTTACTAAAACAACCCCTACATGAAACTCTACGTAACTTTTCTCGCAAGTTCGGCCCTGTTATGTTGCTACGTTTAGGCGTTCGAAGAACACTAGTTGTTTCCTCCCCATCTCTTGTCGAAGAATGTTTTACCAAAACTAACGACATCGTGTTTGCCAATAGACCTTTAGTCCCCTCGGCTAAACACCTTACCTACAATTTTACATTCATGGGTGCTGCCCCATATGGACACCTTTGGCGTTCTCTACGTCGTGTTGCTGCTTCGGAGCTCTTTTCCTCCACTCGGCTTGTAGCCACTACACAAGCCCGTGAGCATGAAGTCAAACTTATGTGTGCACATATTTATAACGAATCATCGCAAAAAGTGGAGCTTAAATTTAGGTTTTGCGACCTTTTGAATAACATAACGACCATGGCGATGATGGGAAAGAGGTACTATGGAGACGTGATCACTGCTAGAGATGTTATGTCAGCACCAAGGTTTCGGGACATTATGGATGAGATGTTTAAGCTCATGCATGCACCACATTTTGCAGATTTCTTGCCGCTTTTAGCGTGGATCGACTTTGGTGTTAACGAAAAGAGGACAATTGCGTTAATGAAAAGAGTAGACGTGTTCTTCGATGAGGTTATGGAAGAACGACGTAGTATAGGAAGTTGTGAGTCGGGGATTATGGTAGATAAATTGTTGGCTCTGCAGCAAGAAGAACCTGAGCTCTATACTGATCAAATAATAAGAGGCCTTATTTTGGTAAATTTTCCTCATCTTCCTTTTTATACTTTGTGAATGAAAATCCATGGATAATCATGTTTTATTTTCATGTTTTACTTCATTTTTTTAAAGGGTATTAAAAGATATAAGCAACCGGACATGTTTTAGCTTTTAAAACGTTATAACGTACCTGTATTCTTTCAGAATATATTATGTTGCTTTAAATTTTGAGCCAAAGGAAATGATATACTCAAATATCCAAAATGATTCGTTTTTCTTTTTTTCAATTCAAAAATTATTGTTGAAAAAACATATTTTTTATATGCTTTCGTATGTATTTTTTTTTTTAGAAAGACAACATATATTAGAGGGAACAAACCCAAGGACAAGATACAAAAGAAATGGCAACTCACCTTCTAAACAAGACGATTAAAAAAGATAAGCCCCAAACACAAAATACAACAAAGCACAATACTAGAACTACCCAACAAAAAGCTAAGACAAAATAGAGAAAAAAGAATAAAAGACCAGATCCTAGAAAACTAAGGGCCTGCAGCACAAACCAAAACTCACAAAAGGAATGCCAAACCACCAAGCCCATCACATCGTTGACCATTGCATGAACAAAGGAACAGAAATAGGACAGATCGAAAAAGAGCACACCCACAACCATGCGCAGTGCACTTATCCATCCAAAACCGCCCACAAAAACCAATACCAAAACTGCCGATCACACTGATATCCCACTTAACTTAGAACTTAACCTTTAAAGCCAAAAACCACAATGACAGCACCTGAGAATCACAGATACTTGCAGCATACACTGACCAAACACACGGAACTCACTGCAGCATGACTTTTAACACAAACTGTACCAAAAACTTACTCAAGCCGAATTTTTTGAGGATCCCATAACCATTGCCAATCTATCACTTTATATTTTTTAGATTTTCTAATAATCCACTCGAAGCTTTTGAGTTGAATGTCTTGAACAATCTTATCAGTACTAGACACCTTTTTATCGAAACACACGAGCATTTCTTTCTTTCCAAATGTAGTAGCCAGAAGTCCAGATAACCGCTTGCCAAACACAAGATAGAAATTTAAGTGGGAACATTAACGCCTCCACAATGAGAAAATACTTCCTCAATAGTAAAAGCATTAACTTCCGATCCCCCACCTTCCACCAATTAAAAATTTTAGACCACACACCTTCGTATTGAATGATATCTCCGTATATCGATAATCTTATATGGTGTTGTGTTAGGGCACGAGTCACTCATTGAATGATATCTTTTATGTAATAAAACAAAACTCCAAGTGAGGACTTTCGTATTTCAAAAAACAAGATTATTTTTTTATTAGGTAATATTTTTTAATTTATAAATTTATAAATTTGTTTTGTTGATATACTACACAAGTAGAAGATAAATACAAAAAAATATAGATAAGATGCAATTAACAATAGGATTAAACTTTTTAAATTATTATCTTTAATAATAAAAAACTATAATTAAAAATCATAAATCAAACAAAACAAAGATTAAATTATTTGTTTTTTAATAAATAAAATATATCATACAAAAAAAAATTTAGAAGAAAACCCGCGCGTGCGCGAGTATTATAACTTGTATCTATCTATACTAATATATAATGCATTTAAGACTATTCTAAAAATAGAAAGGCTTAAAAGTTCAGACTTTTTATTTCTTATTATGCAAAGATTTCAAATATTGATTGAAGAAAGGATTTCATTTCATACATAAATTGCAGAAAACTGAAAAAAGAAAACTTGAAAAACAGAAAACTTAAAAAGTGAAAACTGGAAAATTGGAAAACTGAAAAACTAGAAAAACTAGTAAACTGGAAAAACTGAAAATTGAAAAACAAAAAAACTGAAAACTTGAAAAACTGAAAATTGAAAACCTGAAAAACTGAAAACCTGAAAAATAAAAAAAACTGAAAAACCAGAAAACTGAAAAACTGAAAACTAGAAAAACTAGAAAACTGGGAAAACAGAAAACTAGAAAAACAGAAAAAACTGAAAACTGAAACTGAAAAACTGAAAACTTGTAAAACTGAAAACTTGAAAACCTGAAAAACCGAAAACCGAAAAACCGAAAACTGAAAACAGAAAAACAGAAAAACTGAAAACAAAAAACAAAAAACAAAAAACAAAAAACAAAAAAGTAAAAGCAGAAAAGCAGAAAATCTCTACTTATAAAGCATGAAGACAATTAAATTTGTAACCGACCACAAAATATAATCATAGGGTACCCGCCGCCGCATTACGCGGGTACCGTTCTAGTTATATAACAATATCTCTAGTACTTCACCAAGTTGTCATGCAAATGTGCCACTTCCTTGTACCAAATTAGTCCCAAATTGATTATGCACTTTCCACTAATAATGTCCACCAATAGAATGTACATCCCACATTTTAGAACCATTTTGGACTTATGGGGCTAGATTTAGGTACGGTCACATTATATGTTGCTGTTTCTTTTTTGTCTAAATCTTTTAAATCATTTGTGCGTGGGGGTGAAGCAAAAAAGGATGAATGTCCTCCATAAGTCGTGATATAAAGCAATGGACTTATGGTGAATACTTTACAAGTTTAGGCAATACAAAGCTGTTTTTTCTATAGGGATATTATAAAACGAATTTTCAATATAAGATTTATATAAGAGTTTTCAATATAGGGAGTAAATTATAAATTATTAGTATATATTAGGATTTATTAGGATAATAAGGAATCAATGATGTTAATTAACCGCCTATCTTAATGATTCAATCTTACAGATAATGCTAGTTGCGGGTACGGAGACAGGAGACTCCATATCTAACACTAGAATGGGCAATGTCGTTGCTACTTAATCATCCAGATGCCTTTGAGAAAATCAAGAATGAGATTGATACTCACGTTGGGTCGCAACGTCTGTTACAAGAAAATGATCTGGACAAACTAAGTTACCTTCAAAATGTAATCAATGAGTGTCTACGTTTGTATCCAACTCTACCCATGTTACTTCCACGTGAATCATCCGAAGACATTAAAATAGGTGGCTACTTGGTTCCTAGTGGAACAATGCTAATGGTGAATGCGTGGGCTATTCAGAGAGACCCGATCTTGTGGGATACACCAGATGAGTTTATACCTGAAAGATTTGAAGCGATATTAGAGGATAAGTACAAAATGCTAGCGTTTGGCGTTGGTAGGCGAGGGTGTCCCGGAACCAATTAATTTAGGGTATCGGGTGCTTGGTTTGGCTCTCGGAACTTTGATTCAGGCATTCGAATGGAAAAAGATAGGGGACGAGGAAGTCGACATGAATGCTTTTTATGGAATGTCCACGGCAAAATTAAAGCCATTACAAGCTCTTTGTAAACCTCGACCAGACATGATTCCTCTATTTGTATAGTCATTTTATTATTGGCCGTATGATAATATCTACATAAATGTCCTTTTTTTTAATAATTTCTTAATGAATATGATGTATACTAGTCGATACAATGCAATTGGATTCGACTTTCCTAGGCGGCTAGGCCACATCGTCTACTTGAAAAGAATTCTATTTTCACACATTCATTTTGAGGAACACAATTTAGTTACTCCACCACAAGAAGTCGTATGTAATGGGCATTACAAAAAATCCTGTTAGTTTTTTTTTTTTTTTTTTTTTTTTTTTTTTTTGGAACTAAATCCTGTTAGTTACTCACGAAAAATCCACGTTTGTTGATTTCTCATTTGTGGGAAAACACCTGAGTATTGAAAAACAGCCCCAAAACACACACTTCAAGCTAGTCTTGTGTTAACCTTGAACAGCTACTTTTGTGTTGAGCTTGCACAAAACTAGTTTTAGCCGAACATATGTATATACAATGTTGCTCTCCAGTGGCGGATCCAGGAAATTCACTTATGTGTGGCACAAATTTTTTTTTTACATCAAGTTCTAACTTATATAGGATGAAAAGTACGATAGTTACACAACTTATATATAAGTTAACAAAGTTACCTCGATCGACCTAAGCTAATTTACCCTTTCGATCTCTCATGGATTGTTGCAGTAGCCACGGGCAAAACCAATGCGAGCTTCAATAACATATATATCAAAGGAAAAGACTTATGTTTATCTAATCTCACCATCTTTGTAGCAAGCTCGGTAATAGTATGTAGCTTTGAAAAAGATTCATTCTGAACCACATTTGTAAAACCCTAAATTTTAAACATGCAAAAAGACCAAAATACCCCTGAGAATATAAAACATGAATAAATCACTATTAAAAATTTCTGATTCGATTCCAAACATCTGAATACGAACCAAATATGAAGCAAAGAAATTTCCGGGACAACAATTAATTATTTTAAATGTACAAAAATTATTATGGCACATTTAATATGTCACATTATAGGCCAAAATATTTAAACATGTACACAACATATAAATGGAAAATAAGTAAGAATTTTAGTTAATTTGGAAAGTGCAAATCACACTTAATCACACCCACGTGACCCTACCCTTAACTGTTATCAATTAGTTTTAACGTGTCTCATCAAATTAGATGTCGAGTGAACTAGAACGAATTCACTTTGTAAAGTGGGACTTCATATCTTTTTAAATATTAGGAAGATACTCTATAATTAATTGAGATTTTGAATAGATAAGTGTTTTCCCGAATTCCTAGCAACTGAAAACGCAACTTCCAGCCTTTAAACTCTCCTCACACGTTTTTGATACTCCTATACATCTAGCAAAGTTATCAATAGCCTCTCCATAATATCGAACAAACTAAAACCCTAAACACCCTACAAATCAAACGATCTGCTGTTGCTTTTGTTTCCTGCTGTGCGAATTCAAGGCAAGCAAAAAGGGGACCTCCTCCATTGTGATCTATAAGCATGTGTTCCTGGTTCGTGTTGGGATCACTCATGGATTCATTGGCAGACCATCGAAGGGTTTTTGTTCTTTCTTTCCTCATCACGTTAGCAACCAGGAACGAAGTCGTAGGGAGAAAGATAGGCACCATATTTTGACTACTCAAGATTATGACTTGGTGTTCATGTTTGTGTTCACGAATAGTCTTGGGTTCACGACGGGATTAACGAGAGTTCGTGCTGCTGTATGTGATCGTTGGTGTTCGATTCCTGTTGTTTACGTGTGTACCTCTCATGATCTAGATCGCGGTTGGGGTTAGAATGCTGGAGTTAGATCGCGATGGTGTTCGTGTATCGTTTCCTCTTCTCTTCGATCATTCTTGGTGCAGCTTTAAGATCGAAATTCGAAATTGGCTTCGGTTGTGGGCTGCTGTTTCGTGAGCAGGAGGTTATGGCCGTGTTCGAGTTTTGTTGGTCGCTCGGGTTTGATTTCGATCTCGACTTATGCTCATTATCTTGGAGGTATACTCCTTTATTCAATTCATATTCATAATAAATTCAGACCCTATGAAACCTAATATCTTTTAGTGTCTTATAAATTATAATTTTGGTTCATTCAAGTTCGCATATGAAAATGTTACGGAAATATTCAAGATACATAGAATCTGTATGATAACCTCATTTTCATTACCAGCTCTAAGTTATGTAACCTTGATAAAATTATAATTGTGTTAAAAGTTATGCTTCTTCAAAGAAATGGGTCACGTGAAACAAGCCACATAAATCATGGATTGTGGAGAATTATATTGTCGGTACCTTCTGTTCATATGGATAAAGGTGAAAGCCATGCATGCATAATAAGAAATAACGTGTGAGTGCATGGAGTAATTTTGAGAATGGGTGTAACAAATACATGTCATACGTTAGAAATAGTTTTAAAAAGGGGTTTGAGGTATGGAGAGCATGTCTTTTGAATCTGTATGGAGGGTGGAACATATCCTTGTCTTGGCATTGGTGTGTGTAAATGGGGTTAATCAAAATGACATGAAATATTTTTTAAAAAAAATGTGTCTAAGTCCTCTAGCTTAGGCTTTAAGAATTTCGACATGTAAAATAAATAAATCGTGAATGAAACCCTGCGACTTTTATTCAAAGTTGGTCTTGTATTTGGGGTGTCTAAATCGGGTTACCTTGTTCCAAATTTGATTAGTCATAATTCCGAATTCGGTTTACCTTACTCTTAATCCGATATAGCAATGTTTCGAGAAAACCTTATGTCCTAGTAAAGATGATCAAGACTTAAAACGTGTTGATATAAGACATGACTAAATATGTGAAGATATAATATTTTAACAATAAGCACTAAGACAATAATCGGTTACGTCATTAAAATAATAAATGAGCTTATAAATAATAAAACGATCATGAATTTGTGTAGATTCGCTGAAGAAGGAGTAACTTCTGATCCATGTGTTTTTCTGATATGGTTCCATTGCGGTTTAAGGTACAGATATTCTGCTCTTCTTGTAAAGAGCCTTCGTCTCATTTCTGATTCCTGATTCATTGTTATGTTTTCCCTTGTATTGTGAACCATAGATTTGAACCTTTGTCTTGAACCTTGTCATGAACCTGAACTTGAACCTTAATACTCTTGATATGAACCATTTGACTTGAACCTTTGACTTGAACCCTGCTATGACTCTTGACATGACTTGTTCACCCCTGATAACCTGGATAATTAAGACCTTGGGCACTTGAAGGTTCATAGGATTTTATAACTACTTTTTAGTTAAATATGAAGAGGTTTTGAACATTTCCTTAAAAGACTTTTATTATGAAAACTGTTCTACCGATCATTTTTATTAAAACCATGTAAAAAGGATTTCTTTTAATAAACTATTATGAACCTTCTAGTATTGGCTTTCTAATATTTGACCTCCCTGATATGGACCTCCTGATAATGAACCCCTGCATTTATCTCCTGTCTTGAACCCTGATATGAACCCTGATATGAACCCTGATATGATTCTTGACATTTGATACCTGAGACTTGACACCTGATACCCGAGACTTGATACTTGACCTTGACCCACAGTTTGAGACTACGAGCCATCTACTAGGCATGAGGGTTTCATGTCCATGTCGGTGATGCACCGCCGGCATGACTAGTGTGTAGCCCTAGTGATTTGGTTACGCCGTCCCCGATCTTGACTTGATTTATTACGTAGAGGAAGAACCCTGTGGCCTGCGGGGGCGTATGGATGCATCCTAGACTTGTCTTGTTCTTGTTACTTGTATTACTTGGTGACTGGCGAGTGTGTGCGATACACGCCTTTCACACCCCTGGGAGCTAGCTACTCCACCCCTGGAGGTATCCCCTCACCCTGTACTTGGTATGCTGAGGTCACCCCTCCATACACCCTGATATGTGACTTGATATGGTTTGACTTTGAGATTGATTTTGAGTTTTGGGCTTGTAGTGGATTACTGTTTTCCTGAAACCTTGTAACCTTATGACCTGACACTTGACCTGACATTTGACCTGACTTGATTTGACTTGGGTTTGTGGTGGATTTCTGGTTATGTTACCCTGTGACTTGATACTGGACTTGACTTGATTTCGACTTGGGCTGGTGGTGGGTTCTGGTTTCATTGCACCTACCTTTGTAACCATTCTTAGTTCCTGGTATGTCTGCATAACTCTTGTATTCCTTTCCTGACTCTTGTTACTCCTGGTATTATTTCTTTTACTTTATTATTCCGTTACTACTGCTTTGTTTCCGTTATATCTGTTCACTGGGCTTTTTAAGCTCAGCCGCACGTTTTCTTTTCGTGTGCGGCAGGTTATAAGCAGGACGACGGGTTTGGGTATGAGTGAAGAGACTTTTGGACTTAGAAGACCTTGATAGTTATTCTGAAGTATAAGTCATTAGAAGGATTGCATTTGCAGACTTAGTATTTAGTTTTGTTTCATTCTTAACCTTATAATGTTAGTATTCCATTTGTAACCTTTGACATTATATTGTATTACTATTGAAGTATGCTTTGTTTGATCTGATATGAAACCATTATCGTGACATCTTTACCCTTGCCGGTTTGGGGTGTTACAATTATGGTATCAGAGCCGACAGGCTGCGATTTCGTAATACATTTACCCTTGACCTGTGTAAGTTTGGACCACTAAGTTTCCACTGTAGGCGCTCATAAGATGACCTGTAAGAATTGCTCTAGGATTTCCCTATAGGAGCTTAAGTTCTGACCGGTGAGGAATGGGTAGATTATAAGGCTTTTGTTTAAGTATCTTTGCTTCCGCAATACTCTGATTCGTGCCTTACTTTTGGTTTAAGCCTGTTGAATCCCTCTTGGAGATTGAAAGCTTATGCCTTACACCTAAGATTTGAAACCTAATTAAGTTTGAAACACTGAAACTTGCATGGAACGTACCTCTCACTATTGAACCTTATCTCTAGATTCCGATTCTGATATCTGATATGTTCGTTAATGATCTTGATGCCTCTTCGGGCAACCCTGAGAATCTCCATGGTGATACGATACATTTTATTGTTTGCCTCTTGCTATTGATAAACACCTATAAATCTTCTGACACTATTTGATTTTTTGTCTTACCCCTCTCACTTTTAAACGATAAGTTTTTCCGTGTTGATCCGTCTTCCTTTGGTTAGCCAACTTCTACTAGCATTCCTACCCCGAAGAGAGAAGATGTCCCTTACAAGGCAGAAGTATTGGCGATGCAGAAGAAGAAATCTAGTCAAGACGGCGAACTTGGAGCTGATGAAGACATGCAGTCTAACTTCCCTATTCACCTTAGTGGTACTAAGATGAATTGAGAGCGGGAGCAGACAGGATGATCGTGCCAGAAATTCACATTACTCCCACACATTCCAAGAAGAACCGCAGGAGGCTCGACGAACCAGATACAAGTTCACAATTTTGTTTCACTCCCAGATTTATGGACTCACTTAAACTTAGTTATAAGATCCTCGTGTGATTTAAATTAAGTAGAAGCAATCTGGAATTTTGATACTCTTGCACTATGGCATTCGATTTTGTTGACCTTGAGATTTTAGAAGTACTAGGTGGATTAAGATAAGATGTTTAGTTCACAACTTGAGATAAAGTATGATCATCATGATGGTATACTCATATGAGGCTGGTATTATGACGGTTCGCGAACGTGATAATACCTACGTCATATGACGTACCCTCATTGTGATCATAGGATATTTCGAGGAGTGCCTTTGAAACCTTAGAAATTCTGACATTTGGCTGAGATCATCTGTGTTTAGTAAGATGTTAAGTTCGATCTACCTATGCGTTTAATCTGCTTTCACCGTTATGCGTATACTCTGCCTCTATTCATTAGATATCCGAATAAGTTGGAATTCTCGATTTGCATTCTGTTGACCTCAGTTATCAATCGTTAACCCTTTGAAGAACTCTCTACTGTGGATACGGTTAATTTGATCCGAAATGTAATGCATACTTCCGTATGAGCTTTCCTAAAGACTTTCTTGTCATCCACTTTGTTACAGGGTCTTTTGGTCAGCAATAACGTAAGTAGTTCCCTTCTGAGAAACTTTGAACTCCCTTCGTCGATTCGAGTCATGAGAATTATTTGATCCGAAGATCCTTTCTGAAAGAACCTCCCCGGCACGAAAACGTTTGTGACGATCTTTTGCGATTTGCTACGACTTCGTTTAGCTTTGCGACTTCAATTTTCGAGGACGAAAATTTTTTTTTAGGGGGGAAGAGTTGTAAAACCCTAAATTTTAAACATGCAAAAAGACCAAAATACCCCTGAGAATATAAAACATGAATAAATCACTATTAAAAATTTCTGATTCGATTCCAAACATCTGAATACGAACCAAATATGAAGCAAAGAAATTTCCGGGACAACAATTAATTATTTTAAATGTACAAAAATTATTATGGCACATTTAATATGTCACATTATAGGCCAAAATATTTAAACATGTACACAACATATAAATGGAAAATAAGTAAGAATTTTAGTTAATTTGGAAAGTGCAAATCACACTTAATCACACCCACATGACCCTACCCTTAACTGTTATCAATTAGTTTTAACGTGTCTCATCAAATTAGATGTCGAGTGAACTAGAACGAATTCACTTTGTAAAGTGGGACTTCATATCTTTTTAAATATTAGGAAGATACTCTATAATTAATTGAGATTTTGAATAGATAAGTGTTTTCCCGAATTCCTAGCAACTGAAAACGCAACTTCCAGCCTTTAAACTCTCCTCACACGTTTTTGATACTCCTATACATCTAGCAAAGTTATCAATAGCCTCTCCATAATATCGAACAAACTAAAACCCTAAACACCCTACAAATCAAACGATCTGCTGTTGCTTTTGTTTCCTGCTGTGCGAATTCAAGGCAAGCAAAAAGGGGACCTCCTCCATTGTGATCTATAAGCATGTGTTCCTGGTTTGTGTTGGGATCACTCATGGATTCATTGGCAGACCATCGAAGGGTTTTTGTTCTTTCTTTCCTCATCACGTTAGCAACCAGGAACGAAGTCGTAGGGAGAAAGATAGGCACCATATTTTGACTACTCAAGATTATGACTTGGTGTTCATGTTTGTGTTCACGAATAGTCTTGGGTTCACGACGGGATTAACGAGAGTTCGAGCTGCTGTATGTGATCGTTGGTGTTCGATTCCTGTTGTTTACGTGTGTACCTCTCATGATCTAGATCGCGGTTGGGGTTAGAATGCTGGAGTTAGATCGCGATGGTGTTCGTGTATCGTTTCCTCTTCTCTTCGATCATTCTTGGTGCAGCTTTAAGATCGAAATTCGAAATTGGCTTCGGTTGTGGGCTGCTGTTTCGTGAGCAGGAGGTTATGGCCGTGTTCGAGTTTTGTTGGTCACTCGGGTTTGATTTCGATCTCGACTTATGCTCATTATCTTGGAGGTATACTCCTTTATTCAATTCATATTCATAATAAATTCAGACCCTATGAAACCTAATATCTTTTAGTGTCTTATAAATTATAATTTTGGTTCATTCAAGTTCGCATATGAAAATGTTACGGAAATATTCAAGATACATAGAATCTGTATGATAACCTCATTTTCATTACCAGCTCTAAGTTATGTAACCTTGATAAAATTATAATTGTGTTAAAAGTTATGCTTCTTCAAAGAAATGGGTCACGTGAAACAAGCCACATAAATCATGGATTGTGGAGAATTATATTGTCGGTACCTTCTGTTCATATGGATAAAGGTGAAAACCATGCATGCATAATAAGAAATAACGTGTGAGTGCATGGAGTAATTTTGAGAATGGGTGTAACAAATACATGTCATACGTTAGAAATAGTTTTAAAAAGGGGTTTGAGGTATGGAGAGCATGTCTTTTGAATCTGTATGGAGGGTGGAACATATCCTTGTCTTGGCATTGGTGTGTGTAAATCGGGTTAATCAAAATGACATGAAATATCTTTTTAAAAAAAATGTGTCTAAGTCCTCTAGCTTAGGCTTTAAGAATTTCGACATGTAAAATAAATAAATCGTGAATGAAACCCTGCGACTTTTATTCAAATGTGGTCTTGTTTTTGGGGTGTCTAAATCGGGTTACCTTGTTCCAAATTTGATTAGTCATAATTCCGAATTCGATTTACCTTACTCTTAATCCGATATAGCAATGTTTCGAGAAAACCTTATGTCCTAGTAAAGATGATCAAGACTTAAAACGTGTTGATATAAGACATGACTAAATATGTGAAGATATAATATTTTAACAATAAGCACTAAGACAATAATCGGTTACGTCATTAAAATAATAAATGAGCTTATAAATAATAAAACGATCATGAATTTGTGTAGATTCGCTGAAGAAGGAGTAACTTCTGATCCATGTGTTTTTCTGATATGGTTCCATTGCGGTTTAAGGTACAGATATTCTGCTCTTCTTGTAAAGAGCCTTCGTCTCATTTCTGATTCCTGATTCATTGTTATGTTTTCCCTTGTATTGTGAACCATAGATTTGAACCTTTGTCTTGAACCTTGTCATGAACCTGAACTTGAACCTTAATACTCTTGATATGAACCATTTGACTTGAACCTTTGACTTGAACCCTGCTATGACTCTTGACATGACTTGTTCACCCCTGATAACCTGGATAATTAAGACCTTGGGCACTTGAAGGTTCATAGGATTTTATAACTACTTTTTAGTTAAATATGAAGAGGTTTTGAACATTTCCTTAAAAGACTTTTATTATGAAAACTGTTCTACCGATCATTTTTATTAAAACCATGTAAAAAGGATTTCTTTTAATAAACTATTATGAACCTTCTAGTATTGGCTTTCTAATATTTGACCTCCCTGATATGGACCTCCTGATAATGAACCCCTGCATTTATCTCCTGTCTTGAAACCTGATATGAACCCTGATATGAACCCTGATATGATTCTTGACATTTGATACCTGAGACTTGACACCTGATACCCGAGACTTGATACTTGACCTTGACCCACAGTTTGAGACTACGAGCCATCTACTAGGCATGAGGGTTTCATGTCCATGTCGGTGATGCACCGCCGGCATGACTAGTGTGTAGCCCTAGTGATTTGGTTACGCCGTCCCCGATCTTGACTTGATTTATTACGTAGAGGAAGAACCCTGTGGCCTGCGGGGGCGTATGGATGCATCCTAGACTTGTCTTGTTCTTGTTACTTGTATTACTTGGTGACTGGCGAGTGTGTGCGATACACGCCTTTCACACCCCTGGGAGCTAGCTACTCCACCCCTGGAGGTATCCCATCACCCTGTACTTGGTATGCTGAGGTCACCCCTCCATACACCCTGATATGTGACTTGATATGGTTTGACTTTGAGATTGATTTTGAGTTTTGGGCTTGTAGTGGATTACTGTTTTCCTGAAACCTTGTAACCTTATGACCTGACACTTGACCTGACATTTGACCTGACTTGATTTGACTTGGGTTTGTGGTGGATTTCTGGTTATGTTACCCTGTGACTTGATACTGGACTTGACTTGATTTCGACTTGGGCTGGTGGTGGGTTCTGGTTTCATTGCACCTACCTTTGTAACCATTCTTAGTTCCTGGTATGTCTGCATAACTCTTGTATTCCTTTCCTGACTCTTGTTACTCCTAGTATTATTTCTTTTACTTTATTATTCCGTTACTACTGCTTTGTTTCCGTTATATCTGTTCACTGGACTTTTTAAGCTCAGCCGTACGTTTTCTTTTCGTGTGCGGCAGGTTATAAGCAGGACGACGGGTTTGGGTATGAGTGAAGAGACTTTTGGACTTAGAAGACCTTGATAGTTATTCTGAAGTATAAGTCATTAGAAGGATTGCATTTGCAGACTTAGTATTTAGTTTTGTTTCATTCTTAACCTTATAATGTTAGTATTCCATTTGTAACCTTTGACATTATATTGTATTACTATTGAAGTATGCTTTGTTTGATCTGATATGAAACCATTATCGTGACATCTTTACCCTTGCCGGTTTGGGGTGTTACACACATTCACATGATTTAGCTTTGAAAAATCTTCTCATCATGAGCACGAAATGGTAACGAAGCTTTTAGTAAGAATCTGCGCGTCTCAACCGAAAGATTCAAATGAATTCCATAATCTTTTGCCTCGCCTTCACTTTGCTTTTTAAAGGCAACATGAATAGATTCTTGTTGAGAAAAAAGGACTCATCCGATATCTGGTACTAACAACAAGGACTAATTTGGTATGTTTGCATTTTCAGTATTAGTCCCATTTGGAGCTTCCTGAAGTTATGATAAACATTGGAGGTTGGTTTTAGTCATTTGCTCAATGATTTGTGGCTGATTGCATTAAGGGGAAAGCACGGAGGGGCCAAAGGTGTAAATGTAGAAGATATACACCCGTTAGGGTGTCTCATTGTGTTGTGTGTTGTTTTTTTATCTCCTTAGCCATTTTCCTGTCTTGTTCCTGGAAAACGACTTGTGCTTGATTTCACTATATATTGTGATCTACTCTCTCATTTGTAATCATCCAGAAAACTTTATCATTCACTATATTATTCTGGTTATTATACTTGATTGAGATCAAGCTTTTATTTATCTGTTTGAGAACGGTTTGGTTTGTAATCTTTAAGTTTTCATTAATAAAATCGTTCGGTTTATATTTTTCTACATGGTATCAGAGACAGGTTTCAAAAACTTGCTTTGATTATCGTTCAAAATTTTTTAGGGTTTCAAAAAATTTTGGGGATTTTTTAAAATTGATTGTTAATTATCAATTAAACATCGTTATATTAAAGTTTTAGCTTGCAATTGGTCAGATCTAAAGGTTCTTTGAAAAACGCCTAATTTTGGAAAAATTAGGGTTTGATATCTTTTGGGGCTTTTGTCATTTGAGGGCTTCTGGTGTTAATTTAGTGGTGTTTATCCACATATCTGGTGCTGATCTATCGATTGGAGGTGGTAATTTGGGTTTGCCCTAATTTCAAAATTAGGGTTTGTTGATTTTTGGTGATCCTGGTTCTGGGCTCGTGCTGTATTCCTGCTATATCTCTAGACCAGTGTTGCAAAACAAGGCCGAGTTGACTGATTACTCCCCGAGTACTCACTTCAAGGTAGGTCGCCGAGTTGGCCGAGTACTCCGAGTACTCCACGCATAGGCCGATTTGAGCCCCGAGTACTCCCCCGATTAGGCCGAGTACTCGCTCCAGGGTAGGTCGCCGAGTACAAGCCCAAACCGAGTTTTGCAACACTGCTCTAGACTAAGTGAATCTAGAGTGTAGTAGGGCAGTTATTCCGCTGCTATCTGTCTTGCGTGCTCTGTAACACCTCGCACACTCTCTCTCTTTTTTAATTTCAGTATTTTATTTTCTGATTAGTGATGGGGAGTAGGATGTGAGAGATTGTTGAAGTTGTTGTTGTTCTTTATTTCATATCTGTTGCTAGTAGATAAAGCCCTTGACCTGCCACCGTGAGTGGTACGGAAACCTGGGAACTATTTCTCTCCTTTACCTTGTGTGTTTGTTTATCTATTGATCATGTCTGTTCATGGTTATACTGATGATGAGGTTGATGGTAATAATGTTGATCTTAATGATAATAATGTTACTTTAATCAGTAAACTGGACCTAAGTCACCCATTACATTTACATCCTAATGATTCTGCTGCTTTAACTGTTATCTCTATAAAACTAAAAGGGAATGAGAATTACAATGTGTGGTCTTGTGCTATGCTTTTAGCCCTTGACGGCAAGAATAAAACTGGTTTTATTGATGGTACATGTAGGAGATCTCATACTGATGATGTTTTGGGTAGACAATGGGATAGAGTCAATGCTGTTGTGCTGGGATGGATCCTAAACTCCATCTCAGATGAGTTATTTCTTGGGCAAATATTTTCTAAAAGGGCTTGTGATGTTTGGAATGAATTAAAGGATACCTTTGATAGGGTTGATGGGTCTGTCACATTTAACTTGCATCATAAGATAAACTCATTAACTCAAAATGGTTCAACTGTATCTGAATATTTTAACAAGTTAAGCACTTTGTGGAAACAATTTGATGCTATGGTGAAACTGCCTAGGTGCACTTGTCATGCTGCAGATGATTTTAAAAAGCATAATCAACTTATGAAACTTATGCAATTCTTAATGGGGCTTGATGATACATATATGCAAATAAGAAGCAACATTCTATCTAGAGAACCCTTACCTGATGTCAAAGGTGCATATGCTATTATCTGTAGTGAGGAGTCTCATAGGCATGTGGTTGCTGGAAGTTCTAGCAGAACCCATAATTCTGCTTTTTCTTCCAGGGTTGTTACTCAAACTAGTCAATCTAGTGCTACACCTATTAATCAGACCAATAACGTTTCTGCCAACTTTAAAAAGAGTTACTGATTATAGGAGAAACACTAGTGTTGGTCCCATCGTTACTTGTGAAAACTGTGGTAATAATGGTCATACTAAGGAAAGATGTTTTAAACTTATTGGGTTCCCTCCAAATTTTGGAAAAAAAGGGAACAATCAAAGATCTCAGAACAACAACAAGAGATTTTATTCTAATAACAACTCTTTTGCTTCTGATCCTGGTTCATCTTCTGGTTCTGGTTCATCCTCTGGTTTCATAGATGAACAACTTAATACTCTTATGTCTCTCATCAAAGACAACTCTCTCAAAGGAAACAATGTGCAAGCCAATATGGCAGGTACATATTACAACAAGAGTAAAATTTTTAATCAAAACTTCCAAAGGTTTTTTTTCCACTAATAGCAACTTAAAACTTAAGTTAAATTCAGATGGAAAAATCATTGATTCTGGTGCTAACCAACACATGACATACACTGATAAGGACTTAGTCAATGTCGTTGACATTTCTAATTTTAGAATAAAGGTTGGTCATCCAAATGGATCAGAAGCCTTTATAACTAAAATTGGAAATCTCAAGCTAAATGAGTCCTTAACATTGTATGATGTTCTGGTTATACCAGAATATTGTGTCACTTTGATTTCTGTTCATAAACTTGCTAAGGATAATAAAGTTTTGGTTGCCTTTGATGAGAACAAATGTTATTTTTTGAATCAGGATTTGAAAATGGGAAAGGTTCTGGGGATTGGTGACCAATGTGGTGGCCTATATTATTTCAATTCTGGAGGTATTTCTTATAATACTTCTTCTTTTGTTACAAACCTCTCTCAATATGACTGGCACTGCAGGCTTGGTCACCCTGCAGACCCTGTTCTGAATGTTCTGAGATTTGATTTAAAATTGAACTCTAACTCTCAAAATATGGTTTGTGAAATCTGTCAAAGAGCTAAACAAACTAGAGAACCATTTCCTTTAAGTGATCATTCTACAACTGCGTTAGGTGATCTTGTTCATTTAGATCTTTGGTTATAGATATTTTTTGACTATTGTGGATGATTTCACTAGAGCTGTTTGGGTATACCTCATTAAAACTAAAGATGAAGTTTTTCATTATATCACTGTGCTTTATAATTTACTTGAAACTCAATTTGATAAAAGAGTTAAAAGCTTTAGAAGTGATAATGGAACTGAGTTTGTTAATCAAATTTTCTCTAAGTTCTGTGAAACAAAAGGTATCATCCATCAGACTTCTTGTGCTTATACTCCACAGCAAAATGGCATTGCTGAGAGAAAACATAGGCACTTATTAAATGTGGCTAGATCCCTTCTGTTTCAGGGGGGAATCCCTCTTAGATTTTGGACTGAATGTATTCTCACTGCTACGTTTCTTATTAACAGATTACCTTCTTCAGTCCTTAATGGGAAATCTCCATTTGAAATGATATATAATAAAAAACCTGCTCTCTCTGATTTACGCATGTTTGGCTGCTTATGTTTTGCTACTATTGTTAACAACAATGATAAAATGAGTAGTAGATCTGAGAAATGTGTTATGATAGGGTATTCAAATTCAAAAAAGGGATATAGATTATATAGTCTTGATAAACATCAGTTCATTTTTTCAAGGGATGTAAAGTTCTTTGAAAATATATTTCCTTTTAAAGAGTCGGTCTCAAATACTGATGCTTTAGAAAATGTTTTGCAAGGCTTGAATCATGTGAACTTTTTTGATGTTGAAACCCCTGAACTGCCCGATGATGAAGAGAGAGTAGACCATAAGTTGAATAGTGACCCTGTGTCACAAAGTGAAGGCGACTACTCTCCTCTGTCTGGCGGAATCCATGTCACTGATCAAAACAGTGACAATGATTCTGCCGATAAGGATGAGATGGTTGCTACACTTGAAGAAAATCAAATCTCTGAGGGCAATTTGAATCAAATTTCAAATCCTTCTGTCCAGGGTGAAGTTCCTTTGAGAAGGTCTTCTAGACCTTCTTTGTTTCCCAAAAATTACAATGATTTTGTTGTTGACTCTAAAGTCAAATACGGTCTTGAAAAATATGTCAACTACTCCAATCTTGATTCTGCAAATTATTGTTTTACCACCCAACATAACAAACTTCGTGAACCAAAGTCTTTCTTTGAAGCTTCTAAATGTCCTTATTGGATTGATGCTATGTGTTAGACCCGTTCCCCGGGTAGTGGGACCCCATCCTAGATGAAAGTTGACCTGAGCCTAAGTATGGTTGACTAAGGATATATGGTTTTCTGATGAGGCCTAGATGCGGCGCATCTAGGAAGTGACATGCGGCGCATGGTTGAATGGAAAGTAGGTCAGACTTATTATAGTTCATGCGCCGTATTAGAGAAAGAGATACGGCGTATATGAGGCGTAGCATGGATGCGGCGCATCTAAGATATAGATGCGGCGCATCGACCTTAAATAAGCAGAATGGACAAAATTGCCCTTGTAGCTAGAAGTTTCTCCATTTATCTATAAGATACCACACTCTCCTGTAAAGGAGAGTGTGTTTCCTGTGAATGTCGAGCCAAAGGAGAAAGATGGGAGAAGATGATGAGATGATGATGGTTTATTGGTAATAATTCAAGAATGAAGTCTATAGCATGTCCTAGCATGGTTATCAAGTAAGTATTGATGCTTAATTAGTGTTTAATTGATGATTAAGAATCTAGGGTTTATGAACCCTAATTTGGGATTAAAGGGTAAATGGTGTTTTAAGATAATTAAGAAGTAATGATGATTATGTGATGACTTTTTAATGGGCTTAAGTTGGTAAATGATGGGATTAGCTATCATATAATCAATATATGATTATATGATGATTAGAAGTGTTTAGAGGTTAGTTATGGTGGTGTTAACCATGATTATAACTAATGACTATGTATTATATGATATGATGATAATGGTTTAGGATGTAATGATGATGATGATAAAGATGAAGATGTTGAAGATGATGTTAGTGATAGTCTTGGCTTGGACTCAAGGTAAGTAAACTGGCTATAAAATTATGTTATGATGACTTCTATGCATTATGTGTTTAGATGATCATATATGCTAAGATTAATGAATGTTGTGTGATGTTGTTATGTGCTAGTAAGTATAGGATAGTGAAGGATTAGGCAAGGTGGATTAAGGTATGTGTTTATGTTTGATGTATCGAAGGATTTAGGGTTATGATGTGTAATGTAAGAATGAATTGTAATGTTATGTTATACCCGCTTTACTTACTAAGCATTCGTGCTTACGGTTTAAGTGTTTAATGTTTTGTAGGCGGAAGTATTGAGACGAAGGCTTGGATAAGGATTAGTGATGGATATGCGATTGGTAGAAGGAATTGGTAAGAGAAAGTAGAGCTAGGTAGAATACCGAGCTCAATGTCGAGTTTGTACCCCCGTTGGTCTTTTAATGATTTGTAATGTGTATTTAAGTGTCAAAGTGTATGTCAAGTATTGTGCAACGATTTGGAAGTCATTTGATGGGTCTAAGTATGTTTTATGTGTAAACAAGTAAAGTTAAAGGAGTGTTTGGATTAGGGTCTATTCGTACCATTTTGGAGTCAAACGGGTTAATTGTCGTGTATTCTAGTTTGATATGTTAAATGAATGATTTATGGGAAGTTTGGTATTAAACGAAAGTGGTTTGTGGCGTAAATGGGTGTGTTAAGCTTCTACAGGTTTTCCTGCTGATGTTCTGTGTAATTTGGTAGATGCGGCGTATCTAATATATAGATGCGGCGCATCAGAAGTTTAAGGTAGATACGGCGTATCTACTACATCAGATGCAGCGTATCATAAGTTCATGGTAATGCGGCGTATCACTTTAGGTGGATACGGCGCATGGGCTGATATGGCGTATCCCTCAAAGGGATGCGGCGTATCGTCAGTCAGAAGGATTGTCAGGTTGTGTTATAAAGTTTTATGTAAAATGTTTTGAAAGGTGTTCGAGTATATGTTCTTGCAAATGTTTTTAAAGAGTTAAATGTTATAGACTCTGATATTTAAATGAAGAATTTGTATAAGTCAGGTAAGGTCAAGCGTTTCCGCGTCAAAAGTCAAAGTTTTTGGTCAAATCGGGCACGGGGTGTTACACTATGAATGATGAAATAGAAGCTTTAAATAAAAATGATACTTATGAGATACGTGAGTTACCCCCTGGTAGAAAGGCTATAGGTAATAAGTGGGTTTGGAAAATAAAGTTTAAGTCTAATGGAGAAGTTGATAGATATAAAGCTAGACTAGTTGTCAAAGGGTGTAACCAAAAAGAAGGGGTTGATTTTGATGAAACTTTCTCCCCTGTTGTCAAAATGGTTACCATTAGATGTTTGCTTGTTGTTGCTATTCAAAACAGTTGGCCTGTGTTTCAACTTGATGTTAACAATGCCTTTCTTTATGGTGATCTTGAAGAAACTGTTTATACGAAATTACCTGAGGGTTATTTTCCTAATGATGATACCAGAGTTTGTAGACTGAAGAAGTCTTTGTATGGGTTGAAACAAGCTCCTAGGCAATGGAATGCTAAATTGACTGCTGCTCTTATTGAAAATGGCTTTAGTCAAAGTAAATCTGACTACTCTCTTTTTACTAAGTCCAATAATAATGTGTTTCTTGCTTTGCTGGTTTACGTTGATGATATTATTATCACTGGCAACAGTCTTACTGAGATTGATAAGTTTAAAGCTTTTCTTAATTCTAAGTTCATGATTAAGGACTTAGGAAAATTAAAATACTTTCTTGGCATTGGGGTTAATGATACTGATGATGGCATTTGCATTAATCAAAGAAAATATTACCTTGATCTGTTATCTGAGTATGGTATGCTTGCCTGTAAACCTGTAAAACCCTAAAATCTGAAAACATGAAAAATGACCAAAATGCCCCCGCAAGTTTAAAAATTTATTTAAGAGTTTATAAAGTATCAAATAAATCCCAAACTTCTGGCAATACACGAGATATGTTACCAAATAATTTTAACGACTTCATTTAATATTTATACAAGTGACAAAATTACTAAAATACCCCTATTAGCACCGAATGGATTTATGTGTAATATTAAGTTTATTTAAATGAGGTAAATATGACAATTATGGAATGAATCAATCCCCATAATTTTGGCTAACCTAATCACGAAATTCCTGGTCCTTCTCCCCCCATTTGATTCGGTTTACCCATTTTAAAACTCAATCTCATTATCTCTTTTGTAAACCTAATTGCCGAGTGAATTTACACACACAAACAAAATCATTTGGCCTCCAATCGACACCCTAAAATCCCTAGACCATTTTTCTGTGATTGATCATCATCCAAAGGAACTAGGAAAAATACCATTCGAATTATTTGAAGCTTGGTCCGATCTTGGTGAATTATTTCTTTGTCGCTAGAACAAAATAAGGTATGGATCGAATTAATTCTTGCGACCTCCTAAAAATTCGTTTCTTATTTTTCTTGTGTTCCTCACATCATATGTGACCTGTGAAAATTGGTTTCATGATTTTTAGATCGTTTTTGAAGTCGTGGTGATTTTTGACCCGTTTTGGCTAATCGCGTACAAAAGAATTCGTACACCTCATTCCACACGTTCAAATCTGGATTTGGTATTTTTCTCAGACCCTATATATGTTAAGAACATCAAATAAAATGTATAAGTCAATCCATGCATGCTTATTATAATAATTGTGAATTAAATCTTAAAAACGTGTATAAAACATAAATAATTCAATCCGAATTTTTGAGGCTCTTTATTTATTTTATTTGGACTCTACATGATCATAAAAATCTGGGAAAAATGTTACTTCGAATTATTGGGGCCTAATCGAATTATTTGTGGATTTATTTGGTTTACCGATTTAAAGAAAATAAAGAAGAAAAAGAAATAAAATGTAAATCGATTTAGGGATTATACTTTTGGGGCTGTTTTTGAGTGATTAAATGATGATTAATGATGATCTAATGATTGGTGAATGATTTGTATTTTTAGGGTTAGGGTTTTGGCTAATTAAAGTGTTATACGATTGGTTTAAATTGTTTTGGGTGAGTTTTGTAACTTTTAAAACTCAAGGGTTATTTTTAGAACTTATTTTGGAACATGTACCTACTGTATAAAATATAAAAAGAGGGGGTCTAGTGTCATTTTTGTATTTTAAAGGATTAAAATGTTTCTAGGGTTTAATTAAGGTACGAATTATAAAATAATTAAATGGAGGGACTAAACTTGTAATTTCTGGAAACTTGGGGCTGTTTTGAGTAATATAATCTATTCAGGGGGTTATGTGTAAATTTGGTGATTTAATGGGTTAATATGTAATTATTAATAATATAAAGTTGAAATTGTAAAATAAGGGACTAAATATGTAACTTTGAAAACTAGAGGGACCTATTGTGTAAATTCTGTAAAATTGAGGATACATTATTATAATATGATAAAATGAGTGACCATTGTGAAACTTTGATAAATTAAGGGTCTAAAGTGTAGCTTCGAACAATTGAAGGGTTAAAGTGTAACTTTTGAAACTAAAGGGGTATAAAGTGTAAATTATGAAACCTAAAGGACTAAAAGAGTAACTTGATGAATCTAAAAGCTAAAATGGAAAGTTACTTAAAAAGGAAGGGTTTGTAATTCTTGTCTACCCCTCTAGGTGTGAAGAAAGAGAGGTCCTGATCCACTCTGTGTCATCCATTCCTGATTTGTGGTTGCTTCTGGAATAAGGTACAGATATTCTGACCTTCTCTGTAAGGTTTCCTATGATTCTTTTCTAATCTGTTAAGTCTTTGATTTGATACTCTGTTACGATCCTTTGCTATGACACCTTTGCTTCGACCTTTGATCTCTGATTTTGGGACCTATGATATGAAGACCTTATTGATATGAGATGGAAATGTTTAAGTAAAGTATTTTGAAAGGGTTTTTCAAGCATGATATATTGACTTTAAGAAAACTATTTTTGAAGTTCATTTTATGAAAACTATTTGAAAGACCATTTATGAAAACTATTTTGAAGGATTGTTTTAAATAAACCTTAAGAGAAAACCTTTTGAAAAGTACTTTTGATATTGAACCTTTTGAAGATTTGACCATCTGATACTTTGACCCTTTTGGATATTGATCTGGGATATTTGATCTTCTGATATGAACCTTCTGATATGACCTTTCTGATGTGACACCCTGATTATAATAGGCACCTTTGACCTTTGACCTTTGACTCCCAGTTTGATACCCGAGCCAAAATTTGTTCCCTAGCCATGAAGGTAACATGGCCGTGTCTGTGATGCACCACGGGCATGACTCTTGTGTGGTCAGAGTGATTAACCACACCGTCCCTGTTCTGTTCTGATATGTCACACTATATGATTATGGCCGATATTTCTGTTTTGGGGGCGTATGGATGCATCCTAGATTTGTTCTGTTATGATATGATATGTTATGATATGATTTGATTTCTGGTGACTGACGGTGGGTGCAATCCACGTCTTTCATGTTCTGGGAGCTAGCTACTCCATATATTTCTGTTGGATACATGAGGCCACCCCTCATATTATCTGGTTACTTGAGAGGCATCCCCTCTGGATTTCTGATATGGTTACATGGATATGATATTTCTGTTTCTGGGCTCGTGGTGGATTACTGTCCTAAACCTTTACTCTCTCTCTCTCTCTGTACCTTGACTTATCTATTTCGTTATACTGTATATGTTCTTTTCCTTTTACTTTCATATCTCTTGCTTTCGTTTCCGTTTATTATATATCTGTTCACTGGGCTTTTTAAGCTCAGCCGTACGTTTCTTTTCATGTACGGCAGGTTTTAGTTGGAAGCTGGGTTATTATTAGAGAGGACCTTGAACTTAGAAGACCTTGCTAGCTAAATTGGATTAGAGATGATTTGAAAAGTTATATTCAGACTTAGTGATTATTGTATATCTCACTTGTAACCTTGTAATTTCAGATTTTGTTTTGTAACCCTTGGAATCCTATTGTATTATTTATGTCATATGCTTGTGTTTGTTCTGATAAGAATCCGTATATGTGACACCTTTGCCCTTGTCGGGTTGGGGTGTTACAATTATGGTATCAGAGCACAGGCTGCGACTTGTAATACATTTACCCTGACCTGTGAAGTTAGGACCACTAAGTTTCCACTGTAGGCGCTCATAAGATAACCTGTAAGTGTTGCTTTAGGACTTCCCTATAGGAACGTAAGTTTTTGACCAGTGAGGAATGGGTAGACTAAGGCATTTGTTTAAGTATCATTGCTTCCGCATCACTCTGATTCGTGCCTTACTTTTGGTTTAAGCCTGTTGAATCCCTCTTGGAGATTGAAAGTTTATGCCTACAAGATTTATGTCTTAGAGAACTGTATAGTAATTGCATGACACTATTGAACCTTATCTTTAGATTCCGACTCTGATATCTAATCCATTTGTTAATCATCCTGATGCCTCACCGGGCAATTCTGAGAATCTCCATGATGATGACGTACTAAATACATTCTGTTGTTTGTCTCTTGCTTTTGATAAGCACCTATGAATCTTCTGACGCTGTTTGATTCTGTCTTACCCCTCTCTATTCCTATGAAAAGTCTTGTGATGTTTAGACATGCATATAAGAATGTTTCCCTCTCACTTTTGAATGATAAAATTTGCCTGGTTGATCCGTCTTTTTGGATGGTCAACTTCGATTCCATTCTGATAAGGGATTGGTTGATTGAGCACTCGAAATGTTAACAACAACGGCGGCTACCCTGAAGAGTGAAGGTATCCCTTACAAGGCGGAAGTGTTGGCGATGCGGAAGAAGAAATCTACTCAAGATGGCGAACCTGGAGCTGATGAAGACATACAGTCTAACTTCCCTATTCACCTTGGTTGTACTAAGATGAATTGAGAGTGGAGGCAGACTGGAGGATGAAGGATTTGAAGATCGTGCCAGAAATTCACATTACTCCAAGAAGAACAGCAGGAGGCTTGACGAACCAGACGCAAAATCACAATTTTGTTCCACCTCCGAGTATTCTCAAATTTAAGATCCTCTGATGATTTAAGTTCCTTAGAAGTATTTCAGTTCCGTGTCTATTCATACGTCCAATGATGGCCTTGATAAATTGGAGAAGATCTGATGCTTGTGGACGGCATACCTTAATCTGATAGGCAATCTGGGATTCCGATACTCTTGCAAGTAGTTGTTTTCCCTCTTGACTATGACATCGATTTTGTTGACCTCTGAGACTATAGAGTACTAGGTGGATTAAGATAGGTGGCTTTGTTTACGACTTGAGATAAAGTATGATCATCATGAAGGCATAATTATGTGGTGCTGGTATTATTAAAGTGATAATACTTACACCATATAAACGTGCCCTCATTGTGGTCATAGGATATCTTGGGAAGTACCTAAGAAATTTAGAACTAGATTCCCGATGGATTATCTGTGATTAGTGAGACCTTAGGTTCATTCTACCTATGCGTATACTCTACCTTCGTTCGTTAAATATCTGGATTAGTTTGGACTCTCGTGTTGCATTCTGTTGACCTCAGTTATGAATCTTAAACTCCTTGAAGAGCTCTCTGCTGTAGATACGATTAAATTCAATTTGAAATCTTGTTCGCATCCCGTATGAGTATTCCGTTCTCTTCTCTCTCTGCTTCCTGCAAATTTCGAGGACGAAATTTTTATGTTAGAGGGGAAGAGTTGTAAAACCCTAAAATCTGAAAACATGAAAAATGACCAAAATGCCCCCGCAAGTTTAAAAATTTATTTAAGAGTTTATAAAGTATCAAATAAATCCCAAACTTCTGGCAATACACGAGATATGTTACCAAATAATTTTAACGACTTCATTTAACATTTATACAAGTGACAAAATTACTAAAATACCCCTATTAGCACCGAATGGATTTATGTGTAATATTAAGTTTATTTAAATGAGGTAAATATGACAATTATGGATTGAATCAATCCCCATAATTTTGGCTAACCTAATCACGAAATTCCTAGTCCTTCTCCCCCCATTTGATTCGGTTTACCCATTTTAAAACTCAATCTCATTATCTCTTTTGTAAACCTAATTGCCGAGTGAATTTACACACACAAACAAAATCATTTGGCCTCCAATCGACACCCTAAAATCCCTAGACCATTTTTCTGTGATTGATCATCATCCAAAGGAACTAGGAAAAATACCATTCGAATTATTTGAAGCTTTGTCCGATCTTGGTGAATTATTTCTTTGTCGCTAGAACAAAATAAGGTATGGATCGAATTAATTCTTGCGACCTCCTAAAAATTCGTTTCTTATTTTTCTTGTGTTCCTCACATCATATGTGACCTGTGAAAATTGGTTTCATGATTTTTAGATCATTTTTGAAGTCGTGGTGATTTTTGACCCGTTTTGGCTAATCGCATACAAAAGAATTCGTACACCTCATTCCACACGTTCAAATCTGGATTTGGTATTTTTCTCAGACCCTATATATGTTAAGAACATCAAATAAAATGTATAAGTCAATCCATGCATGCTTATTATAATAATTGTGAATTAAATCTTAAAAACGTGTATAAAACATAAATAATTCAATCCGAATTTTTGAGGCTCCTTATTTATTTTATTTGGACTCTACATGATCATAAAAATCTGGGAAAAATGTTACTTCGAATTATTGGGGCCTAATCGAATTATTTGTGGATTTATTTGGTTTACCGATTTAAAGAAAATAAAGAAGAAAAAGAAATAAAATGTAAATCGATTTAGGGATTATACTTTTGGGGCAGTTTTTGAGTGATTAAATGATGATTAATGATGATCTAATGATTGGTGAATGATTTGTATTTTTAGGGTTAGGGTTTTGGCTAATTAAAGTGTTATACGATTGGTTTAAATTGTTTTGGGTGAGTTTTGTAACTTTTAAAACTCAAGGGTTATTTTTAGAACTTATTTTGGAACATGTACCTACTGTATAAAATATAAAAAGAGGGGGTCTAGTGTCATTTTTGTATTTTAAAGGATTAAAATATTTCTAGGGTTTAATTAAGGTACGAATTATAAAATAATTTAATGGAGGGACTAAACTTGTAATTTCTGGAAACTTGGGGCTGTTTTGAGTAATATAATCTATTCAGGGGGTTATGTGTAAATTTGGTGATTTAATGGGTTAATATGTAATTATTAATAATATAAAGTTGAAATTGTAAAATAAGGGACTAAATATGTAACTTTGAAAACTAGAGGGACCTATTGTGTAAATTCTATAAAATTGAGGATACATTCTTATAATATGATAAAATGAGTGACCATTGTGAAACTTTGATAAATTAAGGGTCTAAAGTGTAACTACGAACAATTGAAGGGTTAAAGTGTAACTTTTGAAACTAAAGGGGTATAAAGTGTAAATTATGAAACCTAAAGGACTAAAAGAGTAACTTCATGAATCTACAAGCTAAAATGGAAAGTTACTTAAAAAGGAAGGGTTTGTAATTCTTTTCTACCCCTCTAGGTGTGAAGAAAGAGAGGTCCTGATCCACTCTGTGTCATCCATTTCTGATTTGTGGTTGCTTCAGGAATAAGGTACAGATATTCTGACCTTCTCTGTAAGGTTTCCTATGATTCTTTTCTGATCTGTTAAATCTCTGATTTGATACTCTGTTACGATCCTTTGCCATGACACCTTTGCTTCGACCTTTGATCTCTGATTTTGGGACCTATGATATGAAGACCTTATTGATATGAGATGGAAATGTTTAAGAAAAGTATTTTGAAAGGGTTTTTCAAGCATGATATATTGACTTTAAGAAAACTATTTTTGAAGTTCATTTTATGAAAACTATTTGAAAGACCATTTATGAAAACTATTTTGAAGGATTGTTTTAAATAAACCTTAAGAGAAAACCTTTAGAAAAGTACTTTTGATATTGAACCTTTTGAAGATTTGACCATCTGATACTTTGACCCTTTTGGATATTGATCTGGGATATTTGATCTTCTGATATGAACCTTCTGATATGACCTTTCTGATGTGACACCCTGATTATAATAGGCACCTTTGACCTTTGACCTTTGACTCCCAGTTTGATACCCGAGCCAAAATTTGTTCCCTAGCCATGAAGGTAACATGGCCGTGTCTGTGATGCACCACGGGCATGACTCTTGTGTGGTCAGAGTGATTAACCACACCGTCCCTGTTCTGTTCTGATATGTGCACACTATATGATTATGGCCGATATTTCTGTTTTGGGGGCGTATGGATGCATCCTAGATTTGTTCTGTTATGATATGATATGTTATGATATGATTTGATTTCTGGTGACTGACGGTGGGTGCAATCCACGTCTTTCATGTTCTGGGAGCTAGCTACTCCATATATTTCTGTTGGATACATGAGGCCACCCCTCATATTATCTGGTTACTTGAGAGGCATCCCCTCTGGATTTCTGATATGGTTACATGGATATGATATTTCTGTTTCTGGGCTCGTGGTGGATTACTGTCCTAAACCTTTACTCTCTCTCTCTCTGTACCTTGACTTATCTATTTCGTTATACTGTATATGTTCTTTTCCTTTTACTTTCATATCTCTTGCTTTCGTTTCCGTTTATTATATATCTGTTCACTGGGCTTTTTAAGCTCAGCCGTACGTTTCTTTTCATGTACGGCAGGTTTTAGTTGGAAGCTGGGTTATTATTAGAGAGGACCTTGAACTTAGAAGACCTTGCTAGCTAGATTGGATTTGAGATGATTTGAAAAGTTATTTTCAGACTTAGTGATTATTGTATATCTCACTTGTAACCTTGTAAATTCAGATTTTGGTTTGTAACCCTTGGAATCCTATTTTATTATTTATGTCATATGCTTGTGTTTGTTCTGATAAGAATCCGTATATGTGACACCTTTGCCCTTGTCGGGTTGGGGTGTTACAATTATGGTATCAGAGCACAGGCTGCGACTTGTAATACATTTACCCTGACCTGTGAAGTTAGGACCACTAAGTTTCCACTGTAGGCGCTCATAAGATAACATGTAAGTGTTGCTTTAGGACTTCCCTATAGGAACGTAAGTTTTTGACCAGTGAGGAATGGGTAGACTAAGGCATTTGTTTAAGTATCATTGCTTCCGCATCACTCTGATTCGTGCCTTACTTTTGGTTTAAGCCTGTTGAATCCCTCTTGGAGATTGAAAGTTTATGCCTACAAGATTTATGTCTTTGAGAACTGTATAGTAATTGCATGACACTATTGAACCTTATCTTTAGATTCCGACTCTGATATCTAATCCATTTGTTAATCATCCTGATGCCTCTCCGGGCAATTCTGAGAATCTCCATGATGATGACGTACTAAATACATTCTGTTGTTTGTCTCTTGCTTTTGATAAGCACCTATGAATCTTCTGACGCTGTTTGATTCTGTCTTACCCCTCTCTATTCCTATGAAAAGTCTTGTGATGTTTAGACATGCATATAAGAATGTTTCCCTCTCACTTTTGAATGATAAAATTTGCCTGGTTGATCCGTCTTTTTGGATGGTCAACTTCGATTCCATTCTGATAAGGGATTGGTTGATTGAGCACTCGAAATGTTAACAACAACGGCGGCTACCCTGAAGAGTGAAGGTATCCCTTACAAGGCGGAAGTGTTGGCGATGCGGAAGAAGAAATCTACTCAAGATGGCGAACCTGGAGCTGATGAAGACATACAGTCTAACTTCCCTATTCACCTTGGTTGTACTAAGATGAATTGAGAGTGGAGGCAGACTGGAGGATGAAGGATTTGAAGATCGTGCCAGAAATTCACATTACTCCAAGAAGAACAGCAGGAGGCTTGACGAACCAGACGCAAAATCACAATTTTGTTCCACCTCCGAGTATTCTCAAATTTAAGATCCTCTGATGATTTAAGTTCCTTAGAAGTATTTCAGTTCCGTGTCTATTCATACGTCCAATGATGGCCTTGATGAATTGGAGAAGATCTGACGCTTGTGGACGGCATACCTTAATCTGATAGGCAATCTGGGATTCCGATACTCTTGCAAGTAGTTGTTTTCCCTCTTGACTATGACATCGATTTTGTTGACCTCTGAGACTATAGAGTACTAGGTGGATTAAGATAGGTGGCTTTGTTTACGACTTGAGATAAAGTATGATCATCATGAAGGCATAATTATGTGGTGCTGGTATTATTAACGTGATAATACTTACACCATATAAACGTGCCCTCATTGTGGTCATAGGATATCTTGGGAAGTACCTAAGAAATTTAGAACTTGATTCCCGATGGATTATCTGTGATTAGTGAGACCTTAGGTTCATTCTACCTATGCGTATACTCTACCTTCGTTCGTTAAATATCTGGATTAGTTTGGACTCTCGTGTTGCATTCTGTTGACCTCAGTTATGAATCATAAACTCCTTGAAGAGCTCTCTGCTGTAGATACGATTAAATTCAATTTGAAATCTTGTTCGCATCCCGTATGAGTATTCCGTTCTCTTCTCTCTCTGCTTCCTGCAAATTTCGAGGACGAAATTTTTCTGTTAGAGGGGAAGAATTGTAAAACCCTAAAATCTGAAAACATGAAAAATGACCAAAATGCCCCCGCAAGTTTAAAAATTTATTTAAGAGTTTATAAAGTATCAAATAAATCCCAAACTTCTGGCAATACACGAGATATGTTACCAAATAATTTTAACGACTTCATTTAACATTTATACAAGTGACAAAATTACTAAAATACCCCTATTAGCACCGAATGGATTTATGTGTAATATTAAGTTTATTTAAATGAGGTAAATATGACAATTATGGAATGAATCAATCCCCATAATTTTGGCTAACCTAATCACGAAATTCCTAGTCCTTCTCCCCCATTTGATTCGGTTTACCCATTTTAAAACTCAATCTCATTATCTCTTTTGTAAACCTAATTGCCGAGTGAATTTACACACACAAACAAAATCATTTGGCCTCCAATCGACACCCTAAAATCCCTAGACCATTTTTCTGTGATTGATCATCATCCAAAGGAACTAGGAAAAATACCATTCGAATTATTTGAAGCTTGGTCCGATCTTGGTGAATTATTTCTTTGTCGCTAGAACAAAATAAGGTATGGATCGAATTAATTCTTGCGACCTCCTAAAAATTCGTTTCTTATTTTTCTTGTGTTCCTCACATCATATGTGACCTGTGAAAATTGGTTTCATGATTTTTAGATCGTTTTTGAAGTCGTGGTGATTTTTGACCCGTTTTGGCTAATCGCGTACAAAAGAATTCGTACACCTCATTCCACACGTTCAAATCTGGATTTGGTATTTTTCTCAGACCCTATATATGTTAAGAACATCAAATAAAATGTATAAGTCAATCCATGCATGCTTATTATAATAATTGTGAATTAAATCTTAAAAACGTGTATAAAACATAAATAATTCAATCCAAATTTTTGAGGCTCCTTATTTATTTTATTTGGACTCTACATGATCATAAAAATCTGGGAAAAATGTTACTTCGAATTATTGGGGCCTAATCGAATTATTTGTGGATTTATTTGGTTTACCGATTTAAAGAAAATAAAGAAGAAAAAGAAATAAAATGTAAATCGATTTAGGGATTATACTTTTGGGGCTGTTTTTGAGTGATTAAATGATGATTAATGATGATCTAATGATTGGTGAATGATTTGTATTTTTAGGGTTAGGGTTTTGGCTAATTAAAGTGTTATACGATTGGTTTAAATTGTTTTGGGTGAGTTTTGTAACTTTTAAAACTCAAGGGTTATTTTTAGAACTTATTTTGGAACATTTACCTACTGTATAAAATATAAAAAGAGGGGGTCTAGTGTCATTTTTGTATTTTAAAGGATTAAAATGTTTCTAGGGTTTAATTAAGGTACGAATTATAAAATAATTAAATGGAGGGACTAAACTTGTAATTTCTGAAAACTTGGGGCTGTTTTGAGTAATATAATCTATTCAGAGGGTTATGTGTAAATTTGGTGATTTAATGGGTTAATATGTAATTATTAATAATATAAAGTTGAAATTGTAAAATAAGGGACTAAATATGTAACTTTGAAAACTAGAGGGACCTATTGTGTAAATTCTATAAAATTGAGGATACATTCTTATAATATGATAAAATGAGTGACCATTGTGAAACTTTGATAAATTAAGGGTCTAAAGTGTAACTACGAACAATTGAAGGGTTAAAGTGTAACTTTTGAAACTAAAGGGGTATAAAGTGTAAATTATGAAACCTAAAGGACTAAAAGAGTAACTTGATGAATCTACAAGCTAAAATGGAAAGTTACTTAAAAAGGAAGGGTTTGTAATTCTTGTCTACCCCTCTAGGTGTGAAGAAAGAGAGGTCCTGATCCACTCTGTGTCATCCATTTCTGATTTGTGGTTGCTTCTGGAATAAGGTACAGATATTCTGACCTTCTCTGTAAGGTTTCCTATGATTCTTTTCTGATCTGTTAAATCTCTGATTTGATACTCTGTTACGATCCTTTGCCATGACACCTTTGCTTCGACCTTTGATCTCTGATTTTGGGACCTATGATATGAAGACCTTATTGATATGAGATGGAAATGTTTAAGAAAAGTATTTTGAAAGGGTTTTTCAAGCATGATATATTGACTTTAAGAAAACTATTTTTGAAGTTCATTTTATGAAAACTATTTGAAAGACCATTTATGAAAACTATTTTGAAGGATTGTTTTAAATAAACCTTAAGAGAAAACCTTTTGAAAAGTACTTTTGATATTGAACCTTTTGAAGATTTGACCATCTGATACTTTGACCCTTTTGGATATTGATCTGGGATATTTGATCTTCTGATATGAACCTTCTGATATGACCTTTCTGATGTGACACCCTGATTATAATAGGCACCTTTGACCTTTGACCTTTGACTCCCAGTTTGATACCCGAGCCAAAATTTGTTCCCTAGCCATGAAGGTAACATGGCCGTGTCTGTGATGCACCACGGGCATGACTCTTGTGTGGTCAGAGTGATTAACCACACCGTCCCTGTTCTGTTCTGATATGTGCACACTATATGATTATGGCCGATATTTCTGTTTTGGGGGCGTATGGATGCATCCTAGATTTGTTCTGTTATGATATGATATGTTATGATATGATTTGATTTCTGGTGACTGACGGTGGGTGCAATCCACGTCTTTCATGTTCTGGGAGCTAGCTACTCCATATACTTCTGTTGGATACATGAGGCCACCCCTCATATTATCTGGTTACTTGAGAGGCATCCCCTCTGGATTTCTGATATGGTTACATGGATATGATATTTCTGTTTCTGGGCTCGTGGTGGATTACTGTCCTAAACCTTTACTCTCTCTCTCTCTCTGTACCTTGACTTATCTATTTCGTTATACTGTATATGTTCTTTTCCTTTTACTTTCATATCTCTTGCTTTCGTTTCCGTTTATTATATATCTGTTCACTGGGCTTTTTAAGCTCAGCCGTACGTTTCTTTTCATGTACGGCAGGTTTTAGTTGGAAGCTGGGTTATTATTAGAGAGGACCTTGAACTTAGAAGACCTTGCTAGCTAAATTGGATTAGAGATGATTTGAAAAGTTATATTCAGACTTAGTGATTATTGTATATCTCACTTGTAACCTTGTAATTTCAGATTTTGTTTTGTAACCCTTGGAATCCTATTGTATTATTTATGTCATATGCTTGTGTTTGTTCTGATAAGAATCCGTATATGTGACACCTTTGCCCTTGTCGGGTTGGGGTGTTACAAAACCAGCTAAAACTCCTTTACAGTCCAAACTTGTTCTAACCAATGAGCCTTCTGATAATGATCCTATCCTTGACAAAAATACTGATTATCAGAAACTTATTGGGAAGTTGATTTACTTGACTAATACTAGGCCTGACATCTCTTATGTTGTTCAATGTTTAAGTCAATTCATTCATTGTCCTCTTAAGTCTCATCTCAGAATTGCATTCAAGATACTAAGGTATCTTAAAGGATCTCCAGGTATGGGCATTAATATTGCAAAAAACTCAGGTATGTCTCTCTTGGCTTACTCTGATGCTGACTGGGCCAAGTGTCTTGTCACCAGGAGATCTGTTACTGGATATTGTGTTTTCTTGAATAATACACTTGTTTCTTGGAAAAGCAAGAAACAAGCAACTCTCTCTAAATCCTCAACTGAAGCAGAGTACAGAGCTCTTGCTTCAGTTACCAGTGAAGTCACTTGGATTCTTAAAGTTTTAAAGGATTTAAATCTTGAAAATTTTCTTCCTGTTGCTCTTCACTGTGATAGTAATTCTGCAATTAAAATTGCAGCCAACCCTGTCTTTCATGAGAGAACAAAACATCTTGAAATTGATTTACACTTTGTTAGAGAAAAAATCTTAAAAGGTGTTATCAAAACTGTTAAAGTGGAGTCTGCAAATCAAATTGCAGATATCCTCACTAAAGGGTTGGACACAGATCAACATAAATTTTTGACTAAAAAACTTGGGCTTATTGACATCTACCAGATATCAGATGAAGGGGGGATGTTGAGAAAAAGGACTCATCCGATATCTGGTACTAACAACAAGGACTAATTTGGTATGTTTGCATTTTCAGTATTAATCCCATTTGGAGCTTCCTGAAGTTATGATAAACATTGGAGGTTGGTTTTAGTCATTTGCTCAAAGATTTGTGGCTGATTGCATTAAGGAGAAAGCACGGAGGGGCCAAAGGTGTAAATGTAGAAGATATACACCCGTTAGGGTGTCTCATTGTGTTGTGTGTTGTTTTGTTATCTCCTTAGCCGTTTTCCTGTCTTGTTCCTGGAAAACGACTTGTGCTTGATCTCACTATATATTGTGATCTACTCTCTCATTTGTAATCATCCAAAAAACTTTATCATTCACTCTATTATTCTGGTTGTTATACTTGATTGAGATCAAGCTTTTATTTATCTATTTGAGAACAGTTTGGTTTATAATCTTTAAGTTTTCATTAATAAAATCGTTCGGTTTATATTTTTCTACAATTCTTTTTGCTTTAACAGAATTTCACATTTTTGAAGTGCTTTGTTGTGATAACTATTAACCTCACCAAACATGTTCTTACCAAACAAGCTCGACTAATAGCGGTTCACAAAAAAATCATGATTTCTGGTCTAGTTCGTCACTTCACAAAAAAGATCATGAGAAACCAACCCTAATTATAATCCTTATGCTTTGGTTTTTGATGGCCACAAAGAAGTAAGAAGTTATCGGTGGATGACAATGAATCATTTTTTTTTAATAAAAAGAAAGAAAAGAGACAATTAACAATGGTTACAATTTACATACTTGATACAATGATACATGGGCTTTAGTTCGTCATTTTATTACTAAATGGGCTTATGGGCTTCAGGCCTTCTGTTCATGGCTTGTTTATGTGTTTTGATATTGGGTTTTAGAAATAAAAATAGTGCATAACTGCCATAACAGCATATGTGGCACAAACGTTATAATCAGCCGACACAAAAAAAATTTATAAAAATTCTCTACTTGGCATGGCCTACCCATATGTGGCACGTGCCACAGGTAGCCAATGCTTCCCTCCGCCCCTGTTGCTCTCTCCTCTAGGGGCGATTTCCTAGCCGCCACCTCTACCTCCTCTGCCAAATTCATCCTTTTAAATCGTTTCTCTACCTTTGGTATGCAATCGGTTTATGAGGGTGTGAATCTTTAGAGGTGGCGTGCTGTTTTCTTTTGCATATTTATGAGAGCACAAGGTGTAGATGAAGAGCCAAACTCTTCATTCCGGGCCCACGGGTGCCACATCACCCCAACACCTCTTCACAACTAACCCCCTCCTCACCAAACAACTAACTTCAACTTACTCATTTGAGCCCCACTACTTACAACTTTATTTTTTTATTCATTTTATTAAATAAAATAAATTCGTTCCACCCAAATTTCATCTAACCAAATTAATGACTAAAAATTCAGCTCAAGTTTGTGTTAACTCAAATATTCGTATAAGCCAATATTCCATCACAACTTTCGGCTGTAGGCCCATTTACCCGTTTCGTCAAAAATCTGATTAGAAGGCACAAAATGAGTTAACCCTAAAAACAAGGGATTATATAAAAGCCTCTCACCTAACATGCCCGTGAGTTAAGTTATAACTTACTGTCACGTCAGCGCCACATCAGCTTTAACCTTTTAACCTTAATTATCACTTTCTACCATGGTAGCATAACTCACCTATAACTCACCTTCACCTCAATTATTTTTAATTTCAACCCCAAACTTTAACTAACACTCCATTAATTTAAAACATAACATTAATTCAAGCAACACATCACAATACAAAATTAAAAAAAAAAAAAAAAAAAAAAAAAAAAAACGCTAATAAAAAAAAAGTACGAAATAAATAAAACACAACATCACATAATTATTCAATCTTCACGCGGAGGCAACCCAAGTTTCTTGGCGATTCGATCCTTTTCAATATTAACGAACGCCACATAATGTGGATCTTTGCCCGTAGTGTCGAGCATCAAAAATTATCTCCCTCAACCTTTGTTGTGAGGCTTGGTTTTCTGCGGTCGCCTGATACGCCCTGGCCGCCTCTTCACGTTTTGACCGGTACTTTTCGCGCATCATCTCCCCGAAATTGAACGAAGAAAAGGAACCACCGGTGCTACCCGTGCCTCCGGTGCTTGTCATTGTCTCAGATTTTTGTTTCTTGGAAGCCCGCTTTTTTCCAATGGGCCGTGGTATTTCATCACGACCAAACAACGCCTCGTTTGTTTGGCTTGGGATGTCGCCGGTTAAATCAATCGGGTCCGGCGAGTTCCATTCGGAATATTTACGTAAAACGTTCCAAGCATCTTCATTCGAGAACGGCGTGTTGGCGCTTTCTTCACGATAGTAGCGGTTAGCCCGTTGTAGGATATCAAATTCACTTTCCCCACTTTTTTGGTTGCGGTACGCTCGTTTGTAAGTGAGAGGACCTATGACACACGGTTAAGGTGGTTAAACCTTGTATACTTTGTGTGTAAGATATATTGAGTTAATATGATTAAGCACGCGGAATTTACTTAACCACACTTAGAAGGCTATGTATGCTATGGAAATGGAAGAATTATGTTTGTTACTTAACAATGAACAAAGAAAGTTTATCACTAAACGATTCAATATTATTCAAAATAATACGAGTGATCTTGTGTTTATCACTAGGGTTACAAAACCTTGAATCTTATATTTCTAGATTTGTGATATGTGATTTTTGTTTGTTCTATGTCTTAACAGATATTCACTTATATTTTTCACACGTACATAATCACTAGTCTAAGATCTCTTTTATAGTCCAAGAGATCTTTACAAATTGCTTAAAGTCTTGGCCGACTTACTTGGTTAACTTATGCTTATTGAGTGTCAGTACATCAGATACAACATGTATCTATGTATACAACTTGTTAACTAAGCACATGGAGTAAGATATTATCTACCGTATATGTTTGACCAAAATACAATAAATATCTTTTCGATCTTATCCTTGAAGTAGCTCTATGACTCATTGATCAGCAGTACCATTCTCTACTAGCAGTATCTTCTACTTGAACTAGCAGTTCCTTCTTGTTCTAGCAGTACCTTTATGTACTAGCAGTACCTTGATCATGAACTAGCAGTACCTTTGACTTAGAGTAAATTCTAATACTCTAACTTCAGAATATTTAATTCCCAACAATCCTCCCCTAAACATGTGAATCATTTCAAACATGTTTTCTGAATTAAATGAGGACTTGAGAAGATCTTTCAAACACTTCATGAATCTGAACTATTCTTCTATTCTGAACTCATCTGCTTTGTTCTTCTTTGACTTCAGCAATATCAAAACATTGTACCAAAAGATGGTGCAATTTCCTTGGATGGAGGAATTGTAAGAGGCAATGATGCTGTGTATCTTGGATGCTTGTTTCAACAAGTGAAATCATCTAACCAGCATGTCTTTGAAGTGAAATTGAAACTTTTCTTCGTTTGATCTAGATAGAACTTTCTCCTTTAGGAATGCTTCATCCCTTCTAGATATTTTGATCTATTCTAATCATTTTCAACCTCTACATCATCTTGTATGCTCTTATCTTCTCCTTCCATATATTGTTTTATTCTTCCTTTTCTGGGCCATTATTTCCTCCCCTGAAGCAAATAACTTTTGTTTCCTCCCCTTGTTTGGAAGATCTCACTATGTACTTTTGACTGATCTATCAATGTGAACTTGTTGTCAGACAATATTGTACATGAAGCCATCAATTCTTTAAAAGTTTAAGTTGCTGTCCTCATCACTTCTAGGTGTGTTAACTCCTATGAGAGGTGAATCAGTGGACATTTTGATTCATAATCCATCAATGGATGGTTTTTGTGAATCTCTTGAAAATCCTTTTAAGAAATCATTTAACTTAGTAGTATGTTCATGATTTTAGAATTGAAAAATCATACTACTTTCAACCATTTTGAAAGAATCAAGTGTATAACAGACACTTAATTAGCATTTCGGTTTAAAGCAACCTCTGGTTGTGTGAGAACCAATGTTTTTCAGTTATAAATAACTGCCTGTGTAAAGATAAATCTATTCAAAAGATTTTCTTGACAGGGTTTCCAGCTCATAGTAATTGTTACCTCCAACACAAGTGTTAGATTCACTTTTACTAGCTGTTCTTTCTATCAGATGTCCTCAGACTTGCACATTATACTTAAAAGTATAAAATGATAGAAAGTGAGTTGCATCAGTTACTATCTGATCAACTAAGTCATCAATTCAATGTGAAATATCATAACTAGATTTCAAGAAAGAAGTTTTAAGGAGGTTAAATTCCTAAACTTAGTCCATCATAAACCTATTATGGTCAGCAATTTGATAAGCATTCTGCTGTTCCCATTTCACTTGAAATATCCTTTGTGTTCACATATTCATAACTGAAATAGTTAGTCTAAAACCAAAAGAACAATGTACAAAGTACTTGTCTTGCATTAGTATAATCATAGAACCAACTATATGAATAACACAATTTACATTTTGATATATTAGCAGTACCTTATAAATCCAGCAGTACCAACAAAAATTTATTTACAAAAACACATCATATTGAAAAATTTAAAGATTAAGCATTCCAATACTTGCTACCAAGTACTGAAATCTTGAAACATCAAAAGCTTTTGTTAGCAGATCTGCAAAATTATGCTCTGAAGCAATTTTAAGAACTTGAATTAATCTTTTCTCATTGCAGTCTCTTATAAAGTGATGTCTAATTTCAATGTGTTTTGTTTTAGAGTGTTGTACTGGATTTTTAATAATAAAAATTGTACTACTATTATCAATATAAATAACAGTGTTTAAGAAATTGTACCCATAATCAAGGAGTTGGTTTTGAAGCCATAGAACTTGACTAGAGCAACTTGCAGTAGCTATATATTCAGCTTCAGTTGTTGAATTTGCCACACTTGTTTGCTTCTTACACTGCCATGAGACAAGTCTACACCCATGGAATTGACATCCTCCAGTTGTTGACTTTCTGTCCAAGCTAGCACCAGCATAATCACTATCCGAATATGCTACCAAGTCAAAAGGAGATTCTCTAGAATACCATATACCCAACCTTGGTTGACCTTTGAGATATCTAAAAATTCTCTTGACTACAGTTAAATGAGAAACCTTTGGAGTAACTTGAAATCTTGCACAAACACAAACAGGAAACATGATATCAGGTCTAGATGATGTAAGGTACATCAAAGAGCCTATCATAGATCTGTAGTTGTGTACATCTACATTTTCTCCATCTTCATCTTTCAGAAGGTGCTTCTCAGCGTCCATTGGTGTGCTTGCTATTTTTGAATCAGCAAATTGAAATTTTCTAAGTATCTCTGCAACATATTTGTCTTGACTAATAAATATGCCTTCAGATGATTGCTTAACTTGCAAACCCAAAAAGAATGTAAGTTCTCCCATAGAACTCATCTGAAACTTATCTTTCATAAGCTTCTCAAATTCTAAACACATTTCCTTCCTTGTAGATCCAAAGATAATGTCATCCACATACACTTGCACTAACAGAAGATCCTTCTTGTGCTGTTTGATGAAAAGTGTCTGATCAATCTTTCCTCTTTGAAATCCATTTTCTAATAAGTAGGAAGCTAGTGTTGCATACCAAGCTCTTGGTGCCTGATGAAGGCCATAGAGAGCTTTCACTACTCTGTACACTTTGTTTGGATGTAATGGATCAATGAAACCAGGAGGTTGTGAAACATACACCTCTTTTCCAATTTCACCATATAAAAATGCACTTTTGACATCCATTTGGTAGAGTGTAAAGCCTAAAAATGAAGCATAAGCTAGAAACAGCCTAATTGCCTCAATCCTTGCTACCGGAGCATAAACTTCATCATAATCCATCCCTTCTTCTTGTGTGTACCCTTGTGCTACTAGTCTAGCCTTATTATTGATCACAATTCCTCTTTCATCCCTTTCGTTCTTAAAAACCCATCCAGTGCCAATTACCTTTTCATTCCTTGGTAAATCAACTAGCACCCAAACCTTTTGAATCTTGAACTGAAGAAGCTCTTCTTGCATAGCCTCTAACCAGCTTGAATCATCTAGGGCTGTAAGAATATTCTTTGGTTCCTTTTGAGAGAGAAAACATACAAATAAACAAGAGTTTGAAAGCTCATGTTGTTTTGAAGCATAAAGGGCATCAAGAATCCCTTTTTGGTCTGAAGAGACCAGTTGTCTTCTTGTCTTCACACCAGATTGTATATCTCCAATCACATTATCCAGGGAGTGAACTTTGTGAATTCTTGTGTGTGGGGTAGTAGGAACATGATAAGATGGTGGAAGATTACTCAAATCCACTTCATCTTCTTGGAACTCTGCATCTTTTGAGTGTGAAGGACCAGCAGTACCTTCAACTGAACTAACAGTTCCTTCAAATGAACTACCAGTACCTTTAGAAGTACTAGCAGTACCTTGCTCTGTCTCGGCAGTACCATCAATATTTAACATATTGTGTTGTTCCTCTGTTCCAACATCTTTTCTTTGAGCCTCAACATCTTCTTTTGCTTTACCAGAAGAAGATTCATCATTGTTTGAAGCTAAATCCACACTTGTACTTGACCACAATGGCATAATTACATCAGATTGATCTTTATCTAACTCCACCTCATTTGTTGCTTGTGAACCTGAAAAATTATTAGTTTCTGCAACAACAGGTATATAATTCATAGAATTTGTTAGATAATCAAGATCAAATATCCATTTTGGTCCTTGACCTACTACATTGGATTTGTTTTCCAGAAACTCCACATGTAGTTCTTCTTGTACTTTCTCAGTTCTTAAGTTGTAAACTCTAAAAGCTTTGCTAACAAGAGAATATCCAACTAAGAAACCTTCATCTGCTTTACCATCGAATTTTCCTAAATGGTCTAAGGTATTGAGAATTGTCACATGACATCCAAATGGTCTAAGAAATCCTCTTGCAGGAGTTCTACCATTAAAGAGTTCATATGATGTCTTATTGTGAGGCTGCACAACTAAAACTCGATTTTGAACATAGCAAGCAGTGTTGATTGCCTCTGCCAAAAAGATTATAGGTAGCTTAGAATCAGCTAACATTGTTCTAGCAGCTTCAATTAGTGTTCTATTCTTTCTTTCAACCACACCATTCTGTTTTGGTGTTCTAGCAACACTATATTCTCTCCTAATCCCTTTTTCTTTGCAGAAATCATCCATAAATCTATTTTTAAACTCTGTCCCATTATCACTCCTAATGACTTTTACTTTCTTGCTTACTTGGTTTTCTATCAGTGTAATGAAGTACTTAAGGATGCTTGATGTCTCATCCTTAGTGGCTAAAAAGAAAACCCATGTAAATCTGCAATAGTCATCAGTTATAACAAGACAATATTTTTTATGTTACATACTCCTTACTGAAACAGGTCCAAATAAGTCCATATGAAGCATAAAAAATGACTGATGGATAGAGTTAAAAATCTTGGGCTTACAAGTGGCTTTGTGTTGTTTGCCTTTTAGACAAGCAATGCATGTTTGATCATTTTCAAATCTTTTGTGAGGTAAACCTCTTATGATGCGTGGTTTTGCGACCTTACAACAGGTTTTACCTCTCGAGGGATCTCAAGAGGCTTACAACCCCACCAGGCAGTGTACCTGACCGATGTAGTATAGTGTAGTGGTAAGTACGGGGGATTGATCGTTCTCCACAGGGAATAGTATCGTTAGGATTGAAAAACTACTCTAATAGGTCTAGGGGTGAGAGAAGATTCTTTTTTGTGTTTTTATATTTTATGAAAGCAAGTAAAATCTCGGGTTTGAAAGAGTGGGCGGAATTAGTTGCTAGTCAACTAACCCAAATTACTACAAATGCAAATAAAATAAAATAACTGAAAATGAAAAGGTGGTAAAACTTATGTGGAGAGAAATGTGTTTACTTAGATTTCCTTACTCCCTAAATATCTTTTACCGGTTAATTAGTGTATATTAATTGCGTGGATGACGGGTGTATTCCTTAATACCAATCGTGGGGTGGCGTACGTACTTCCCCAACTCTACAAGCTCCTACTTCACTCCTATGTCGAGCCGGCTAAGAAGCTCCTAACATGGGATCACTAGAATTCGCTCATGCATTAAATACAACCATAAAAACCTTAGTACGCATTGGTTCATGTTTCTTAAGACGTTCAAGCAAATTACCGAATAGGAGGTTAGCCAGTTTTCTTAAGCCTAACATAGATAAACAATCATCCAATACAACTAATAACACACTAATAACCAATAATCAATAGCTAGGTTTCATTAGATCTAAGCAAACACAAGATAAATCTAGCCTAGCATGTTAATCAAAAGACAAGAACAAGATATAATCAAACAACACATAGACATATTGAATGATTAAACGATAACTTATCTTCAATGTAACATGGAAGATCTCAAGGCAAAAAGCCTTGAAAAAGCTGCTAAAATCGTCTTAGGGTTTCCTCCCAAAAGGTTACACACAAAGTTCCACACTAATGACAAAAAATTACAAAACTATATATAGAGTATAAGGTCTGACGGCGTCACATTGTAGATCCTGACGCCGTCACCTCGCCGCTTTTAGGGTTCCCGGATGGCCTTCCTGACGTTGTCCCTCTTTAGACCTCCAAAATCCGCTCTGGCTTATCAAGGCTTGACGCCGTCAGATTAGTGCTTGACGCCGTCCCTCTTTAGCTTAAGCCGTGACGACCTTGATCACATTAAAGGGTGACGCCGTCAGATTTTTCATGCAAAATTCTCTGGCTTATCATCAGTAATTTTCACATCCACCACTTTTGCCAAGCCATGACGCCGTCTGGACCAATTCCTGACGCCGTCAAAGGTACTTTCCAGCGTCATTTTGAGACATTGCCGTTTTCTTCACTTTTATGCTCCAAAAACGTCCAAAATGCTTCCTTTTCCAGATTTCTTCTCCAAAGTACCTAAAATGACAAAAGGAACGATTTAGGGCAATATTTGATCAAATAAATACGATTTAGGGCTTAAATGACCCCTAAAAGCGGTACACTTTTCGCTTCATCAAATACCCTTACACTTGAGATTTGCTTGTCCTCAAGCAAATGCGCTTTTATTCTAATCAAAATATAAGTTAGGGGTCATTTAACACTAATATAAAAGTAATTACAACAATTAGTCGTTCCACTTTAATCATAATAAGCACGGAGATTACATACTAGCACCTCCCAAGTAGTGTTTAGATACTCACATCTCTCAAGTGTCATCAAAATAAATCTCATAAATGAAAACGGATAATATCTCTCACTACCTGTCATAGCAAATAGATTACCATAGGCTTGGGAAAGGATCAAAAACCTCCTCCAGTAGGCGTAAGCACCTAAGATAAACTATCAAAGAGGGCTTTTAAACGGGTTATAACGTTAGGTGTAGGGATATGATAAACACGGTTTTGTTGGATAAGGGATATTTTACTGGTGGCGAGTTAAAGATCTTGATTAATTACATGTACTATACAATGTTGCTAAGCCAAGACTAGACTCAATCTTAAGCTAAAAACAAAATAACAAAAACATAAAACAAACATAAAATGAAACGGGATGGTAGTCCGTATGTTTTTTCTACTTTTCTTTTTCTCATTTTTTTGTATTTTTCTTGTTTTTTCGATTTTTTTTTTTTTTTTTTTTTTTTTTTTTTTCATACACTCTTGCCCTACCATCCAAAATAATACATCATAGGGGCGTTGCATTCCCCTTACACTTGAACTTTTACATAACTTTACAAATAACTATTCTAATGACTCGAATTAAGATAATCGAAACACTTGGAGTACTTTTAAAATATTTAGCACATATGGGGGTAATAAATGATGTTCTTCCCCATTACTCCATTACACTAGTACTTTACCCATGAGTCCCAATCGTCCCAAAACAAAATGTACAAGGATATGACTCGACTTAGCAACCATGTAATCAACTAGATAATTAACTTGGGTTTAAACAAATGTTGTCACAATAATGCACTAAAGATGAGTGCATACAAGGTAGGCTAAGGCGATTTCGGTGTACATTTTAGTGGGGTGTAACAAATTCTTCCTTTAAGTAAAATGCTTAAAGGTCAAAATGAAAAGATAGGCTCTGAGGGGTGTACTAGGGGTATCGTGTACTAAAAATAAGTACAACGCAAAGGGTGTGGGAGAATTACTTGACCGATGTAGCCAAAGTAATTATAACAAAAACACAGGTGTAAAACAATGGGTTAATCCTAATGCCTCTTATCATGTAGTAAATCTAACTACACGAATGTAGTCTCACTTGTGGCCTCGGGATGGTCCTAACGCAAGTTCTAGAATCTAAGTGCTACCGGTACTCACATCATAGCATAAATGCTTTTCCTACCAATTCTAGGGGCGAACCTCACATATTTGGGGGTGGAAAATTTTTTAGTGGTACGGTTTTTGTGCTAGTCATATAACTCCTATCCGTGAGATGCTCATTAAGATCAAAGTTTCACTCCTAAATGTTGTAAAAAATTTTAAATTTGGCGCTAAAATTGCCCTAACAGGTATTTATCTCAGTTTTATTACACATCTACTTTTAAACAAACAAAAATCAAGCGCAATTGTATTCTCTAATGTATCGTACTTTTACCCCCCCTAACACTTAAGATGAACATTGTCCCCAATGTTCAAATAACAAATGTAAAAGTAAATAAGGTAAAAGAATGAAATCAAATACTCCCCTGATTCGCTCGGTGGATAATGAAGTAACATGGTTAGATCTTCTTCCAAGAGAAAGTAGAAGCTCCAAGACTAATGCATCACCATAAGCTTGATTCTACAAACATTTCCTTGTCCAAAATAACCTGTTAAACCTAAGAAAACAAACACGAAAACATGCATAACATCGGCGGGATAAACTCTATATATGTGGATATAATGCTTGTGGAATGATAATTTTGCAGATTCCTGGAGATTATAAGTTAGAGATTCAATAAAAACTTTTTATGAAAACAAAACTTTCAAAAATTTTCAGAAAATTAAACCTGACGCCGTCAGGTTGTAAAGCCTGACGCCGTCAGAAATGATCTGACAGAATTCTCATGTTAAGTTTCCGGAAAATTTTTGGAAAAACCTATACCTTACTTCCTGGAAATCCTGCAAAACATCATTATGACTCGATACAAGCATTTGACTCAAACAAATACTAATATGTATGTTAATTTATTATTATTATGATTCATGTTCATTTGTGTTCTAATAAACCGATTTAGATTTCCCTTACACTTAACTTTTGCAAAATACCTTTATATGTAGTTAAGACGAAGTTAAAAACAAGATAAAGCATTTTCACAATTTAGTTTTGAACATGAATCAATAATAATAAAAATTAAACACACATACGGAAGCAAATAAAAACAAACAAATAAATAAACACACAAAGCAAATAAAGCTTGGGTTGCCTCCCAAGAAGCGCTTTTCTTTATTAACGAGTCTTGTAGCTAGACTCAAAGTCACGTACATTACGTGACTTCTTCATCAAAAGTTATGTCTTCCTCATTGATCATTTCATTTCCATTCTCTTGATAATGCTTGACTCGTTGTATATTCACAGTGAATTCTCTATCTTCGTCGTCAATCAACACAACGGCTCCGGTTTTAGAGGAGCTCCTTACGGTAAAAGGTCCATACCATCTAGATTTAAGTTTTCCCGGAAATAGCCTTAAGCGAGAATTATATAATAATACCTTGTCTCCTTCCGAAAACTCCTTGGGTCTCTTAATCCGTTGGTCATGCCATCTTTTTGCCCTTTCTTTGTAGGTAATGGAAGATTCATAAGCCTCTAATCTCAATTCATCGAGCTCTTGGAGCTGTAAGAATCTATTTGTTCCCGCAACCGTATAATCCAAATTACAAGCCTTAAGTGCCCAATATGCCTTGTGTTCCAGTTCTACTGGAAGGTGGCATGCCTTGCCATATACCAAACGGAACGGGGTTGTCCCGATTGGTGTCTTATAAGCGGTTCGAAATGCCCACAAAGCTTCATCGAGCTTAAACGACCAATCTTTTCTGTTTTGATTGACCGTTTTCTCTAATATTCTCTTTATGGCTCTATTAGTGTTTTCGACTTGGCCGTTGGTTTTAGGATGTTAAGCGGTGGAGAATCGGTGAGAGACTCCATATCTTTTCATAACTTTCTCCATTTGCGAATTGCAAAAATGGGTTCCCCTGTCGCTAATAAGAGCCTTCAGGATTCCAAACCTAGCGAACAATTTTTTTAAGAAATGAATGACTACCCTAGCGTCGTTAGTCCTAAGGGCTTGTGCTTCCACCCATTTCGAAACATAATCAATGGCCACTAAGATGTATTCATTCCCTCCTGAAGATGGGAAGGGTCCCATGAAATCAATTCCCCAAACATCGAAAACCTCGCAAACTTGTATATAATTATGTGGGGCTTCATCCCTCCTAGAGATATTCCCAGCTCTTTGACACGCGGCACAAGTCTGTATCATACCCTTCACATCACGAAATATTGTAGGCCAATAGAATCCCGCGTCGAAGACCTTTCGTGCAGTAGTGTTCATTCCATGATGTCCTCCCGATGGACCTGCATGACATTCTTTCATAATTCTGACAGCCTCCTTTTTCGAAACACAACGCCTGATTACCTGATCCGGACATCTTCGGAACAAGAAAGGTTCATCCCAAAAGTAGTACTTTAATTGATTGAAGAACCTCTTTTTTTCATGCCTGCTCATATGCTCAGGAATGACTCTACTTGCCAGGTAGTTAGCATAATCCGCATACCAAGGTTCAGAATCGTTTATTGACATGAGCTGCTCTTCAGGAAATGACTCCCGAATCTCGCTCTTGTCAGATTCAGCGAGGCTGGGGTTTTCGAGACGAGAGAGATGATCAGCCGCAAGATTCTCTGCTCCTTTCTTATCACGAATCTCAACATCGAACTCTTGCAATAGTAGGATCCAACGAAGTAACCGTGGTTTAGCATCCTGTTTAGCGAAAAGATATCGAATAGCTGAATGATCCGTAAAAACAACCGTTTTAGAAAGGACAAGATACTGGCGAAACTTATCAAAAGCAAATACCACGGCCAGTAATTCCTTTCCAGTGGTTGTGTAGTTTTCTTGAGCAGGATTCATGGTTTTGCTAGCGTAGTATATTGGCTGAAAGTGTTTGTTAAGCCTTTGGCCTAATACTGCTCCAACAGCATAATCGCTAGCATCACACATGATTTCAAAGGGTAACTCCCAGTTAGGGGTGACCATAATTGGGGCTTGGGTAAGTTCCTGCTTCAATCGATCGAATGCATCCTTGCACTCTTGAGAGAAGTCGAACGGGGCATCCTTCATGAGCAACTGAGTCATTGGTTTAGCTACCTTTGAGAAATCTTTAATGAATCTCCTATAGAAGCCAGCATGACCCAAAAGCTACGGATTGCCTTGACAGTTGTTGGATAGGGAAGTTTGGATATAGCTTCAATTTTTGCCCGGTCTACTTCAATTCCACTTCCTGAAATTTTGTGCCCTAGCACAATCCCTTCTTTTACCATAAAGTGGCACTTTTCCCAGTTTAGTACCAAGTTAGTCTCCTCACAACGTTTGAGCATTTTCTCAAGGTTAGCAAGACAGCGATCAAAAGAGTTTCCAAAGACCGAAAAATCATCCATGAAGACCTCCATGCTGTCTTCCATTAACTCATGGAAGATTTCCATCATGCAGCGCTGGAAAGTGGCGGGGGCGTTACATAGTCCAAAGGGCATTCGCTTGTAGGCAAAAGTGCCATAAGGGCATGTAAACGTAGTCTTTTCTTTGTCCTCAGGAGCGATAGGGATTTGGAAATACCCTGAGAACCCATCTAGGAAGCAGTAGTACTCATGCCCTGCTAACCTTTCCAACATTTGGTCGATAAATGGGAGAGGGAAATGATCTTTTCGGGTTGCATCATTCAACTTCCTATAATCGATGCACACACGCCATCCAGTTACAGTTCGTTGAGGCACTAACTCATCCTTATCGTTCTTTACTACTGTCATTCTCCCTTTTTTGGTACAACCTGTACAGGACTTACCCATGGACTGTCGGAAATTGGGTAAATTAGCCCTGCATCTAGGAGCTTAATGACTTCCTTTTTTACGACTTCCTTAATGTTGGGGTTTACTCGCCTTTGAGGTTGCACGGTGGGTTTATAATCCTCCTCCATGAGGATTTTATGCGTGCAAAATGTAGAGTCAATCCCCTTGATGTCGGCTACACTCCATGCTATAACTCCTTTATATTTTTTTAAAACTCCTAAGAGTTTATCCTTTTGTTCACTTTTCAAGGAAGAGCTTATGATTACCAGAAGTTGATCTTCCCCTTGGAGGAAAGCATATTCAAGGTTGTTTGGGAGTTCCTTGAGTTCTACCGCAGGTGGCTCGATGATGGAGGGTTTAAGTTTGTTCTCGGGTTTACGAAGCTCAAGCTGTTCGATTTCTTGTCTGGGATAGAAGGAGACTGCGTTTACATCCATAGTCTTCTCCTCCTCTAAGATGGGTAAGAAAGCTTCATCTCGCAACCAACCAGCTTCCATCTGTTCATCTATACAATTGTCAATCTCGTCGGATAGTTCATCGATTTCTTCGATGAAATACAGCTGATTATCTGCTTCGAGAGAAAGATTCATTGTGTCCTTAATGTCGAAGGTTAAGCTATCGGCCCCCACTCGTAGGGTCAGTTTGCCGTCGTGAACATCAATAACAGCACGAGCAGTTGCAAGGAATGGCCTCCCCAGAATGATGGGCACTAGGTCATCTTCTTCCATTTCTAAGATGACGAAGTCAACTGGAAATTTGAACTTCCCTACCTTAACCAACACATTCTCACATATTCCTAAGGGGTATTTGACTGATCTATCGGCTAGTTGGATGTTCATACGGGTAGGTTTCAATCCAGAATACCCTAATTTGAGGAACATGGAATGCGGCATAAGATTGATACTTGCTCCTAAGTCGGCTAAAGCATTCTTGACTGAAAGAGATCCTATTGAGCAGGGCAAGGTGAAACTACCTGGATCGTCCACCTTCTTTGGCAGTCCTCGATGAGTCACCACAGAACACTCTTCTCCTAAGGTTACAAGACCCTCGAGCCCTTTTCTGTTGGTTAGCAACTTCTTGAAGTATGTACTATATTTGGGCATATGGTAACATGCATCAAGAAGGGGTATGGTGACGACCGAATTCTTCAAATATGACAAGAATATTTTATTATCATTTTCGACCTTTTGATTCTTGAGACGGGACGGGTATAGGACTTTAATGGGCTGTTTGGTTGGAGTAGGTGGAGAGGGAGTTATCGGAGGGGTTTGTTCGGGATTCTCACCGTTCACATTATCTTTCTCTTCATGAGGGGTGTTGGGTTCCGTGACGTTAGATTGTTGAGCTGGGTAAAGTGGATCCTTAGTAGTTGTTCCAGCACGAGTGGTGATGGCGAGTAAGGGATCTCTTTGAGGTTCGCCAAGGCCGTCGAGAGTGGTGTTGAGTTCTGCGAATTTGGCCCTCATGTCGCTTTGTTGGCTATTGATAAGGTTGTCGAGACCATTTAGTTGCAGATTCTTTTCAAACGTGAAATGCCCAAGATCATCCTCAAAAGTGCTCCTAACCTTATAGTCAGGATATTCTCCTCCTCCCTCTTCTCTCACAAGATTTCCCCAAGGGGTGAAATCATTGTTTTGGTAGAAAGTTAAGAGTGAAGGATCCTCGAGGATGTCGTGGCTTGGCAAGCATGCTTGTTCGGGGGTGGTATCATCCCCGCATTCCTCCGCTTCATGCGGGCCACCACATTGGTCGCAGATCAAGTATGGGTTTGACAACCGTTTAGTTGGTTGTGACTTGTCTAAATAAGAGACTTGATCATTCATTCTGCTCAACCGGCTAGCAAAAGGAGGCTCCTTCATGATTTTGGAAATGCTCATGATCGAATCGGGTTCATCCCAGGTATCGTCTTGATCATTTGCGTATTCCTCAATTCTATCCCATCCTTCCTCAGCGCTTAGGTTGGCTATTTTTCCTTTTACCGAATTATTAATGCCAAATTGGTCGCTTTTAGGGACACTGTCATAAAAGATTTGGACAAGAAGCCAGAGTTCAATGCCATGATGAGGGACTTGTCTAATCAGATCTTTAAATCTGATCCAGGATTCGTGAATGGGTTCAGCTGGTCCAATATGGAAGCGGAAGATTTCGTCTCTTAACGTTGAAGTTCTTCCTAATGGAAAGAATTTCTCATAGAATTTTGAGACAAGTTGTTCCCATGTGAAAATAGATTCGGAGGGAAGTTGGTTATACCAGTCTCCGGCTTTTTCATAAAGGGTGAAGGGAAAGAATCGCAGCCGGGAGGTATCTCTAGTGGCTCCGTCCGTATGGAGAGTATCCACTATTTTCAGGAAGTCCTTGATGTGTTGGATTGGATCTTCAGTTTTCAATCCGTGAAACTTGCATACACTTTGGACCAGCCAAATATCGGTTGCACGCAAGACCCCATCCGTGCGTTCATTTGGAAAAACGATAGCATTGGAAAAACCACGTGGGGTGGGAGAAGAGTAGTCCTTGAGACATTTAGGTATTGGGATTTCGAGAACCTCCATATCGTGATTGGGTTGAGGGCTAGGAGGTGTAGAATGATGATTGGATTCTTCCTCGGGGAGGGCATCATCAAAGTCGATGGCAATGCTAGATGGTTCGGGTGTTGCAAAGAGTCGCCTTAATCTTCGCATTTCCCTATCAGGTTCTGCGTAGGGTGAAATAAGGTCGCTTAGTGAACTACGACTCCTGGTGACTCTGAGATTGGAGAGATCTTCGTTTACCATGATGGCCAAGGAAGATTTGAGCAATGGATAGAGCAGAGAAAGATAGACTAAAGAAAACCTAGAAAAATAAAATAAAAATCTCACTAGAAAGGAATCTAGTGAGTAGACCTATAAAATAAAAAATTCAACCTAAACAATAACTATTCCCCGGCAGCGGCGCCAAAAACTTGATGCGTGGTTTTTCGACCTTACAACAGGTTTTACCTCTCGAGGGATCTCAAGAGGCTTACAACCCCACCAGGCAGTGTACCTGACCGATGTAGTATAGTGTAGTGGTAAGTACGGGGGATTGATCGTTCTCCACAGGGAATAGTGTCGTTAGGATTGAAAAACTACTCTAATAGGTCTAGGGGTGAGAGAAGATTCTTTTTTGTGTTTTTATATTTTATGAAAGCAAGTAAAATCTCGGGTTTGAAAGAGTGGGCGGAATTAGTTGCTAGTCAACTAACCCAAATTACTACAAATGCAAATAAAATAAAATAACTGAAAATGAAAAGGTGGTAAAACTTATGTGGAGAGAAATGTGTTTACTTAGATTTCCTTACTCCCTAACTATCTTTTACTGGTTAATTAGTGTATATTAATTACGTGGATGACGGGTGTATTCCTTAATACCAATCGTGGGGTGGCGTACGTACTTCCCCAACTCTACAAGCTCCTACTTCACTCCTATGTCGAGCCGGCTAAGAAGCTCCTAACATGGGATCACTAGAATTCGCTCATGCATTAAATACAACCATAAAAACCTTAGTACGCATTGGTTCATGTTTCTTAAGACGTTCAAGCAAATTACCGAATAGGAGGTTAGCCAGTTTTCTTAAGCCTAACATAGATAAACAATCATCCAATACAACTAATAACACACTAATAACCAATAATCAATAGCTAGGTTTCATTAGATCTAAGCAAACACAAGATAAATCTAGCCTAGCATGTTAATCAAAAGACAAGAACAAGATATAATCAAACAACACATAGACATATTGAATGATTAAACGATAACTTATCTTCAATGTAACATGGAAGATCTCAAGGCAAAAAGCCTTGAAAAAGCTGCTAAAATCGTCTTAGGGTTTCCTCCCAAAAGGTTACACACAAAGTTCCACACTAATGACAAAAAATTGCAAAACTATATATAGAGTATAAGGTCTGACGGCGTCACGTTGTAGATCCTGACGCCGTCACCTCGCCGCTTTTAGGGTTCCCGGATGGCCTTCCTGACGCCGTCCCTCTTTAGACCTCCAAAATCCGCTCTGGCTTATCAAGGCTTGACGCCGTCAGATTAGTGCTTGACGCCGTCCCTCTTTAGCTTAAGCCGTGACGACCTTGATCACATTAAAGGGTGACGCCGTCAGATTTTTCATGCAAAATTCTCTGGCTTATCATGAGTAATTTTCACATCCACCACTTTTGCCAAGCCATGACGCCGTCTGACCAATTCCTGACACCGTCAAAGGTACTTTCCAGCGTAATTTTGAGACTTTGTCGTTTTCTTCACTTTTATGCTCCAAAAACGTCCAAAATGCTTCCTTTTCCAGATTTCTTCTCCAAAGTACCTAAAATGACAAAAGGAACGATTTAGGGCAATATTTGATCAAATAAATACGATTTAGGGCTTAAATGACCCCCTAAAAGCGGTACACTTTTCGCTTCATCATCTTACCAAACCGTTCTTAACAATTTTATTTATGGTTTTGAAGTTAATATGACCAAGCCTTCTATGCCTAACATTGATTCGTCCAATGTGGCCTTTGATACAAGACAAGTTAAATCTTCTTTAGGAATGATGTTCTTCATATCAACACTATACATATTGGCCTTTCTAGGAATTCTAAGAAGCACTTGATTTTCATCAGGCATCTTAAAATCCTTAGATAGAACAAGACATTCAGTGTCAGTAAAAAGGACATTGTTCTTTTTGTCACACATTTGTGAGACACTAAAAAGATTATACTTTAGCTCTTGTACATAGTACACATTTTTAAAATCTAAATTTCCTGGTTTTAATAGTACCTTTACCAGAAATTTTTCCACGAAAACCACCTCCAAAGGTAACATATCCTCCATTGAATTCTTGAAAATCTGAAAGATAAGACATGTTGCCTGTCATGTGATTGGAACATCCACTATCTGAGTATCCTTGATCTTGATGATCAATAGAATGTTCCTTCACACAAATAAGAGTGTTAGTTTTCTTTGGGGATCCAGGCCATTACTGACTTGGATCTGCCTCTTGCATCAATGTAATTTAATCTTTAAGGACTGTTGATGCAACATTGGATTTTTGAATCCAACATGCTGAGGCCTTAACAGCATTTGCCCTATTACCCTTATTAGCAGAGTGAATAACATGCTTAGCAGCAGAGTCTGCTAGCTTTGTAGTTGAACTCTTTGGTCTCCAAATTTGTTTGTGGACCACTGCTTTTGTTTGAATGGGTCTTAGAACAGTTTTAGATGCATGTATGAAAGTTGTTTTTGCATCCTTAGCTGTTGATTTGGGTTAACAGTCATCAAAGGTCTAACAGTACAATTTGTTCTACCCGTACCTTTAATTTGTACTAGCAGTACCTTTTTGTATGTATTAACATGACCTTTTTGTCTATCAGGACCTTTTGGTCCAGACTTGTTTGAGATGTTCTGGGTTTTGTTCTATGAGTGTTAGAGTGAAAGTGAGTTTGAGGAATTTGCCTTTTGTGGTTCACTCTATCTTTTTCATACCCAGTTACCCTTTGGTTGCAGAAAGCTGCAAGATGGTCAAAACTACCACATGTATAACAAGCTTTGTTGTAAAAAGCAAAGTCATCACCTAATTGGTTAGACTTGAGGTTGTTCCAATTCCTTTGGTTACCTCTGGGCTTGTTAGTAGTTCTATATTGTTCACAATATCTAACTGGTTTCCTAACAGTCTTAACATTTGACTTAGGCCTGTTAGTGTTGTGATTGACTATCTTAGGAATACTTGTTCCTACTTTCTTAACCAATACAGGTTTAGACATAACCTGTTCTTCTTCATCACTATCAGTTGTACAATCTTCAACAACTATAGCATCTCCTTTCTTAACAAAGGACACCTTGTCCTGATAAGATAAAGTTTTATCTAAACTTTTACTTACCTTTTCTATCTTAGGACTTTTAGTGGCCTTAGAACCATATTCCATGATTGGTTCTTGAAACTCAGCTAATCCTGTGTGTGCTAGATCAATACCTGGAGGTGAATGAACACCTCTGTATGGTGGGGGTACAGACTTAAATCCAACACCAGAATTAACCTTATTAATAACTTGGGCTTCCCAAAGTTTATTGAATCCATCTGAGGAATGAGCTAAAACATCCACAGATACCTTTACATTTTCTCTTTCATTTTTGTGTTTAGCTAATGAATCATTCAACTCAACAATACACTCATCTCTGATCTTAATGTCATTTTTTAGTATATTGATGTCATTAGTAAAATGAGATTCATTACTTTTAAAATGTAAGACTTGTTTTTCTAAAACACCTATACCTCTTTTGTGATTAGCCAAATTAAAAAGAGAATTAAGTAGCTCTTCTCTATGAGCTTCAAATCTCTTATTAAGGTCTTCATAAGCTTTAAGATTAGGACATGATTTAGTACAAGTTGTAATATTGTTTACCTCTGAATCAGAATGAGCCATTAGAGCAAATTCATTGGCCACAAGAGCAGCATTTGGTGGTGCTTCCTCTTCAATAGCCATAGAGCTCCAATCATAACCAATACCATCAATAGCCAACATAGCCTTTGGCTCTTCAATAGTAACTTCCTTTCTCCTATCTTGCTTATACCATGTGTTTCTATTCTCCTGCTTTCTTGGGCTTCTACACTCCTTAGCAAAGTGTCCTAACCTATGACAGTTGAAACACTCCACTTTCTTCTTATCAAACCCAGCAGTGTCATTACCATTTATGGTAATCTGCTTCCCAGTTCTTTGCCAATACTTCTTAGCCCTCATGCTAAGCAAAGCAACCTGCCATTTAATATCCATAGCTTCCAAATCATCACCATCTACCTGCTCAAGGTCTTCATGGTTGAGAGGAGAGCCACTAGATTGACTGGTAATAAAAGCATAGAATGTTGAATCTCCAAGACCAGCAACATCCTTTTGAGAACTTGTAGAGGGAGCACCATAAGTAGCATTAGAAACACCTTCACTTTCATCTACCTCTTCACTCTTACTAATACTAGGAACTGACAAGAGTGCAACATTCCCAGAACTAGTACCATAATGACCAGTTTTCTTTAGACTTTGTTCAAAAAATTTGAAGTTGTTGTACAAATCATTGAGCTTCATGGTTTCAATGTCTGGTTTGTTCATCCAGACAATAACATGAGTATGGAACTCATCAGGTAGACTTCTCAAAAACTTCATGTTGAGATCTTCCTTCTCTGTCTCAACACCCAACACAGCTAACTGACTGACAAGCTTATGTAACCTTGAGAAAAGCTTATCAAGAGACTCATTACTAAAAGCAGTAAAGTTTTCAAATTGTTGCTTTAGTAATGTCTTCTGTGTCTTTTTGGTAGTTTCATTACCACCAAAATATGCACAAATCTCTTCAAAAAGAGTTTTTGCATCAAGATACTTGTTAAAAGATAACATCTGTTCACTTGGAATGGTCATAAGCAATAAATTTCTTGCTTTCTGATCATTTCTTTTCAGTATCTTTTCTTCATTTGACACTGGTCCAGTATTTCTTTTCCTTAGTGTTTTACCTTCTAGGACAACATCTGAATAGCTTGGTGAAAAAGAATCACCATATATAATGATATCCCAAAGAGTGTAATCTTGGACCATGAAATATTGCTCAATTCTCATCCTCCATAACTCAAACTCATTCTGTTTGATCATGGGCAACTTTGCAGCAACATTTGTTTGAGCATCATGTGCATCCATTTCTGTTTCTTCTAATTCAATTATATCAGCCTGAGCTCTGATACCAACTGAGAGGACCTATGACACACGGTTAAGGTGGTTAAACCTTGTATACTTTGTGTGTAAGATATATTGAGTTAATATGATTAAGCACGCGGAATTTACTTAACCACACTTTGAAGGTTATGTATGTTATGGAAATGGAAGAATTATGTTTGTTACTTAACAATGAACAAAGAAAGTTTATCACTAAACGATTCAATATTATTCAAAATAATACGAGTGATCTTGTGTTTATCACTAGGGTTACAAAACCTTGAATCTTATATTTCTAGATTTGTGATATGTGATTTTTGTTTGTTCTATGTCTTAACAGATATTCACTTATATTTTTCACACGTACATAATCACTAATCTAAGATCTCTTTTATAGTCCAAGAGATCTTTACAAATTGCTTAAAGTCTTGGCCGACTTACTTGGTTAACTTATGCTTATTGAGTGTCAGTACATCAGATACAACATGTATCTATGTATACAACTTGTTAACTAAGCACATGGAGTAAGATATTATCTACCGTATATGTTTGACCAAAATACAATAAATATCTTTTCGATCTTATCCTTGAAGTAGCTCTATGACTCATTGATCAGCAGTACCATTCTCTACTAGCAGTATCTTCTACTTGAACTAGCAGTAACTTCTTGTTCTAGCAGTACCTTTATGTACTAGCAGTACCTTGAGCATGAACTAGCAGTACCTTTGACTTAGAGTAAATTCTAATACTCTAACTTCAGAATATTTAATTCCCAACAGTAAGCAGCGTTGAACTTAGTGCAATCACGGTTCAACATTTTCCACTTGGATTGTAGCATATCTTTGTTGTGGAATTTGGAGTTCACTCTATTGAACTCCGCTTTTATACGTTGCCATAACGTATCGCGAGATTGGGAACGGCCGACAACCGGATCCTCTAAACATACCACCTAACAATCGGCAAGTAATTTTTCTTCACTTGGCGTCCAGCGTTCCTTTTTCTTTTCAGCTTCTACTTCATTGCCCTCGCCTTCTACAGGTTCTTTGGAGTTTTTTGCCGTTCGTTTACCACGGCTTTTCGGTTTCATAGGAGAAGTAGGTGTTTCCGGAAATTCATTTGTTTCCGTTTGGGATTGTTGTGATGGTTGAGTGAATTGAAGATTTTGAAAATTGGAGTTTAGGGTGTTTTGTTGGGTTTCTTGCCAATATTGCATTGCTTGATGTTGTTGGAAAACTTCTTCACTCGACATACCCAATTCGGATTTTAGGAAGAACCCGCGTATGGGTTACCCCACCCTCCGAGGAGATTCGAGAACGAGTCGTTGTTGTTGTTGCCGCCCGACATTTTTTTTGCTAGTAGAAGTGGATTGTAGAGTATATAAAGTAGTGGAAGTATGAAAAAAAATTGTGTGGGTGAATGGGTATTTATAGTTGTGATAAAATGGGTTTGAATAAGTTGTTGTTGTTTTTTTTTTTTTTTTTTTTTTTTTTTTTTTTTTTTTACACACATAACGGTAATATAAACGTTTAGGGGCTAAAGTGATTTTTTTTTTGAATGTAACGGTAATATACACGTTACAGGGGGCAAAGTGATTTTTTTTATTCAATTCGCAGCGTTAAGCTGCGTTAACAATTTAACGCTCCACGTTAACGTGGGCTTGTCCTCGAATGCTGGTAACGTTTAACGCAACAATTATTGGGGTGAGTTATGGGTTAACGCATGGGGTGCGTTATGTTACCCAAGGCTCTAATATCTCTCACATAAACTTCCGCCCCCATCATTCATTTCATCAAAAAAATGCAGATCCACATCCTTATCTCGCCATTTAAAAAAACATAAACCGTTTTTTTCCCCCAACGTACACAAACCCAGACCTTTGTCAGAAAAATCACCTCGCCGTGCCCACGAGGAGGTGCCTAACGGCGAGGTTCGGCGAGGGTGGGACGGTGTGGTGAAGAAGAACGTCAAGCCGAACACCCTGCCACGTATGAACGGCGAGGGTCTTCGAAGAGCTGCACCGTCCGCTCTAATAAACATAAAATCATTCATATATCTAGGGTTGCTGTGGAAGTTGTCCCTATCATAAGTTTCTGCTTATCCCTATAAACCTATTTCGCTTTTGATGATTGATTCTTATAGGTTTTTTATGGATTCATATGGTGATGCCTTTTCTAGGGTTACGATTTGGGACTTCAGTTGATGTGGTTAACCTTTTAGGGTTTACCAAAGCGTATGTTGTTTTTATTCATACGGTGTATCTGGTTCAAATCGTTGCTCTTTGGTGATCATGGCGAAACCCAAATTTTTAGGGTTTGTTTTCTTATCGTTATTCCTGTATACGCTGCACATTGGTTTAACCCTATCGTTTAGGGTGTATCTTGGTTTCATTCAACGATTACCCTCTTTGGGTGTCGTCTAGTGTGTGTGTTACACCTTGCTGAATGATGATGCTGTTCGCAATGCCATAAACCAATATCTTTTTTAGGGTTTGGTTTTAATATTATCCTGTGTTAGGATTGTCAGTACATTGTGTTGGTTTTATGGATAAATATTAATACGTGCATGTCAAGTATCGAACACGAGACCTCGGGATTGCACACAATACAATCGAGAATAAAAGTATAATAATTATATATATATATTAAATGTTATGTATATATGTAATTATTTAAACACTTAACGGACTTAACGGTCGTTAGTTAGTAAGTGTACGGACTAACTATCGTTAAAAGGAAAAGAAAAGGACTAGAATGTAACTAGGAGCCAAGAAGGATCCGGAATCTCTTCTTGGACTCCATAACCGGTCGACAAGGGTAAAGGGTAACCCTAACCCACCCAAACTTGTCCTCCAAGTTACACATAGTATATATACAAGGCCTAGGGACATGCATTCACATCTTTTGTGCACACACACTATCCCTAAAGTTTTCCTTGTTCTTTTCTTCCCTAAATCCGATCGTACAAACACCCCTAGGGTTCTTGTCGATTTGTTTTTCATAAAACCACAAGTGTTTTGTTTTGATCTTGCAATCACTTTTATTCGATAGTAGTTTGTGTGTACAAGAACGAGGTAATTACTCACCATAGTAATTATCAAGGGATCGATTAACAAAACAGTAAGGGGTTAATCATTGATCCATATAAACCCTTATTAGGGTTCTTCATATTGTTCATGACTTATTGAAGTGCAAAAGGTACGTTCATTATTTATGTTTAAGTTAATTAATATGTGTTATACTTGTTTACTCGCTTCCGCAACTTTGTGTACTTTGATTATATGAGTTTTTATGATTGTCATGGTTCTCATATACAACACATTGGAGTTGTGATTCATGCAAGTTTTGGTTAGACGTATTATGTAAGTGAGTTGCTGATCTTGTGAACGTTTTTGGTTGGTGGGGTCGATTGATGATCTCTGTTTGTGGGTTTAGAGAGTCGGAAGTTCAAGTTTCATAGGGTATCCTTGTTCAAAAACCCTAGTTTACAATTATTCTCAAACATGTGTTGTTGGTTGTCATTCGTATTCGGTGGGTCATGAGAATTGGTTGTGTATGGACGTTAGGGTTATTCTTAATCCTAGTACTTACTTGTTACATCAGGTCTGTTATGCGGGTTTTTTGGTTGCTTTCTATAATTATGGCTGATTTGGATCTAGTTGTTGCGTTGTATGCAAGTCGTGCTTTGCAACCTGGTGCCTGCTTTATTGTTACATCATGGTTATACAAGCATGTTACTTTTATATTTGTCAAAGATGTTATTCACTCCGGCTTCACATTGGTATATTGAGGAGCATCTGCTGGAAAGGGGATTGGATACACCTTTTGATCTGATATTTGGATGTAATGGGTCCTGTGGTCGGGTTTCATTCTGGCCGCATGCTCTTTTTTGGTTTAATGTCATTTGAGCCTGTTAAGGCTTATCCGTATTGGATGTTTGTTTGGATACAATGAAGGTGAACCATGATTTTTGGTGTGTAAGTTCAAGCTGCTATGTCGTATTCAGACGTGTTTTATGTGGATAATTTATAGATTCTGTTTTTTTTACTGGGGTGGAGATTTCTGGTTCGCATGGAGTTTGATTCTAAGTACTATAATGACTATGGCTTCGGTTCTTACCTAAAGGAAGCAAACACTTATTTTTTTCATTTTATATCCGCTTGTATAGTCGTTGTAGGTTGTAAGATTATTATATAAGTTATAAGGATGGTCTGTCATTCTTATAGTGGTTGCATCTAAGTGTCCTAAGGGACTGAGATGAGGGAAATCACCCTCATCCTTTGTACTTCAATGTTTTTTGACGTAATGAATTTTAACAGGGTGAAAAATCCCTTTTACCCAAATAAAAAATGTATATACAATGTTTGTAAGCTGTCTCCTTCATATGTTGCCTTTAACTAGACGTGGCCAAAAATTATGTTACACTATATAAAAGTTCTTTTAGTTGAACCAAAACTTTTAAGATGAAGTTTGTCGGGTTATCTAGACGTTATAAACTCATATTGCTTTTTGAACCGCAGACGTATTGATTATAGCTTGTATATTTAGTAATGACCATGACTATATAATTCCACAAAAGTATAGTCATACAAACACTAGATAAACAATGTTGAATACATATGTGGAAGTTCAAGTGTAAAAGAGATTCTGGGAGCGACTAGAGCTTAGAGTTTTCAGATGCTAGCTATAATCCAACATTAGCATGATTCCTGATTCGAATGTACTTGGCAAACATATGGGCACCATGATTCCTGATTCGCCGTTGTCATAAGTAAAAGGCATGTAGTAACTCAAAACTTCAGAAATGAGCTCTTCAGTCGCATGCCCTCCATGTTAGACTACATTTAGATAATACCAAATATTTGGAGTATATTAGAATGATAAGACCAAATATTTGGTATTCATTAGTCGTATATTACATTCATGTGTGGGTTGTCAAATTAGCATAATTTGTGGGGTTCCCTAATATAAGTCTTGTAACATTCTTTTATATTGGTCCTCATTTGTCTATAATTGTGATTCAATTCAATAAAATCATTGTCGTGTATATTCAATATATTGTATATTCTTACATGGTATCAGGCCATTAAGATCCAAAAAAAAAAAAAAAAAAAAAAAAAACCAACCTAAACTCTTCCGCTGCCGCCTCCGGCCGCCGGCTACACGCCAGAGGTTCGGAGGGCTCCCTTTAATCCGTAACCAAAATAAACCAGAACTTCTTCTAAATCTGTGATCTTTATGTTTTTCTAGGGAAAAACACGCCCCGTTTGTTCGGAAGGTTCTTTGGAGGTTGAAGTTTTAGAACCAACTTTCGTTTTATCATATCTTCTTTTGATGTTAATGCATGAGTTTATTGTTTGTCAATTAGTTGATTGTTCGTACGGCTTTGTTACCAGTCGACTAAAGTTGACCGTTGGTACCAGTCCCTAAAGTCGACCATTTGTACGGTTGTGTTACCGGTCGACTTAGCTGACCGTTGGTACTAGTCGACTAAAGTCGACCGTTGGTATGGTTTTATTACGAGTCGACTAAAGTTATCTTCACGGAAGGATTGCCCTCTGCTTTGTTTGAGGAATTTCGCTCCAGTCTCAGCGTCCGGTGTCCTCCTGCTCCGACTGCGGGATAGTGTTAGACTACATTTAGATAAGACCAAATATTTGGAGTATATTAGATTGATAAGACCAAATATTTGGTATTCATTAGTCGTATATTACATTCATGTGTGGGTTGTCAAATTAGCATAATTTGTGGGGTTCCCTAATATAAGTCTTGTAACATTCTTTTATATTGGTCCTCATTTGTCTGTAATTGTGATTCAATTCAATAAAATCATTGTCGTGTATATTCAACATTGTATATTCTACAGTCCATTGGTTGCTTCCCCCCAGCCGAAGTTAATTTCTTCAAATCCAGATCTAGTGAGGCTTGATGTCAGGTAGGTCGTCTGCAATATTAAAATAAGGTCCATCTTTGATAGCCATTAGGTCGACTGTTGACCTCACATACTCTTTAGAGACGATAGATTTGGCCTTCATTACAAGTTCTGCAGCATAACCGAAAGCTTTATTGGATAGGTCTCTTGCCTTTGAATTTTCACATGGTATGGCGACACAGTTTCCATAACAGTCAAGAGGGATAGGAGGATTAAACATGGTACGTGCATTGACGAAGAACATTAAACGCATATTCTCTTCTAGTCTTCTGGATCTGGTTGTAAAGCAATAGTATGGCAACACCATAAACAAGCTGTTATCATCTCAAAAGTCGTGCAAGTTTTCAAGTTATCTGGAACAAACGTATCAAGGTCTGAGGTCTCACTAGGCACGAAGAAAAATGATTTTTTGGTTAGCTCATCCAATACTAGGATCATATCTTTGGTGACCCTTATTTCTTCATCTCAAGATGAGTTAATGTCACACATGGTGGATCCCTAGCAATGATCAACTCCCTTTTCCACACGGGCAATAATCGATGGCTTTCACCATAGATAATATCACGATTAGAATTTTGCATTCCTATACTATAAAGCTATCATGTTTAATTCGTGAATGTTTAATAATAAAATGAGTCCAACATATTTAGATTGTACCTGTAAATAATAATGGTTAAGATTATTAGGCTTTACAAGATTTTTTAGAAAGGTATTCCCCACTCTTAAGAAAATGTCCCTTCGCCTAATAAAAACCACCCTCTTACATTTGATGTTTTAGTCCCAAAATAAAGTGCACCTTTGCAAAGGGCTTAGATAACACTTGCTAGTTTTCTGTCCCATTTATCCATTAAAACTAATCACGATTAATTACTTATTTTTTATTTCTATATTAACTATAAGGGCAAAAATGACTTTTTATCACTCAAAACTAGCATTAATTACACATCATAATTTCTACATTTTTTGTTTGTGGACTCTCTTTTTGGGACGGAGGAGTATAAAAATGCAGGAAAAAGATAAAAATAAATTTCATTTAATTATCACACTCATTGAATAATCCATAGTCGTAAAAATAACCGTAACATATTAGTAATAGAGATCGATGGCTTTATCCAAAATAGATAATATCACATGAAGAGATTTTTGCAGTTTACTCTAAACTATAATAGCAAATATCATTGTTTATATTTGGTGTTAATGTTTCTTATCCCAACAAATTTTTATGATTTTATCTCAACATTTTGTTTAGACATGTACCTGAATTAGTATCAATGGTGAATTAAAGATGCCCTATTGCAGGCCGGAACATTACAAAGAGGCTCTTTTAAACAAGGAAACAGAGGATGAAGCTTCTCCCCAAACTCCTTCAACGTAATGTCTGCTTCGGCCTCAATAAACAACACACCCTCGCCCGTGCAATCCACCATCAGCTTCCTCGCGGGACCTTCCTTTAGTCGACCAGCAAATGGGTAATAAAAGACTAGCACCTTTGCCAAAGCTTCCCTGATCACACTTGCTGGATTTCTTGTACCCATATTTGAATCCATTGCATAAAACTGAATCACCAGGATAAGATTTCGAACTCCTTCCTGATCGTCCAAGTCCGAGAGCTGCATAAGTTCTCGAGGTGTGGGTAATGCTGGAGCTATAAGCACTACAATGTTTTTGGCCTTTGGCGCCGACCCATGCCATCGCCAAAAGTCCAATATGTCGCCGCTAAACGTTTTAGCGACGACATATAGTCGCTAAAAAGTCGTCGGCGTAGAGCCATATTGCATTTTCATCATGTAACAAGTTATGTTTCTAACATTCAAATTGAAATCTCTTGAAAGTTATTAACCTTGTACGAAAAGAAGAGATTTCTTTCACATTGAAGTGCGGATTACGAACCAATGTGTTTTCAAGTCAAAAACATTTAAGCACGGGTTATGTATAGATTTATACATAAAACATAAATTATGTACAGAAAAAAAGCCACTACAACGTCAAACTAGACAACAACTTTTGGTACCCACTTAAGCACGATGCTAACGGATTTACCAAATTTTAAAAACCATTCGTAATTTATGTTGATTTGATGAAAAGAAGTTGAATTTCAATAAGATTTCAAACTCGGGGTGTTTCATTTTGAAATAAAGCTCTTGGAATCAACGGAGATTTCAAATTCTTGGATTCTTACCTTTTTGACTTGAAACTCGGTGTTTTAAAACTTTATATATATTTCTGTTTATTGTTGAAACTCGGTGTTTCTTTTTGAAATGAATGAAAACTTTAATATATTTGACTTATCCAAAACAAGGTTATTTCTTTTTTGCATTGGAAACATTTCAATTCCTTGAATACTTGAACGATTTTGTAATGCTTTCATTTTTTTCCACACTTTTTTTGGACTTAAAAATATAGATTGTGGAATTTCGAAATCATAATTCTTATCTTTTGACTCATAAGAATTAGAAAACTTTTGAGGAGTAAAAGTTTCATATGATATTTTCTTATCTTTTACAAGATTCCAATTTTACGAAGTAAATGTTTGAGATGAATGTTGGTTCCTTAAATACTTTCTACATTTTTGCAAAGAGTAAGTTGTAAATTGAGAAATCTTTTTCGAAAACATTTTGAAGATTTACTGTTGATACAAAAGTTGGGCGTTCCTTGATTCCGTACCAATCCGATCTTAATGCTTGAGACCTGCGCACTAAGAAAACAGAAAAACACCGTTAGGCTTATCGTGGGATTATCTCCCACGATTATCCTCCGGCGTGAGAGTAAGTAATCGGTTTTAGGGTTTGCACTAGTACAAAAATGGGATTTAGTCACACATGTTGTTTTTTGAACGGCCACACAGTAACTTTTTTATGTGACTAAATATACCAGAATAAAAGAAATAGCCACACTTGATCCGACTTGTGTGACAATTTCGTCTTTCCAACTGAGGCTACAGTCACACATTTGAATATTTTCGTGACTAAAGGTATCTTGTAAATTTTTTTTTTTTTGATTATTTAGTCACATATAATTTGGGACGTGTGACAGATACAAATAAGTTTGAAACATTAGTCACACTACATATATACATATGTGACAAATATATGTCACACAATTGAAAAGTGTGACCAAAATCCATATATGGTCACATGAAGTAATTGTGTATGTAACTAAATCATATACTCAAATTTGTCACACATTATTTAAAAGTGACTAAATAATATAATCAAATTTGTCACACATTATTTAAAAGTGACTAAATCATATAATCAAATTTGTCACACATTATTTAAAAGTGACTAAATCATATAATCAAATTTGTCACACATTATTTAAAATATTTAAAAGTGACTACTTAATTTTTCCCAAAATAAAATTTCACTCTTCAGCCCGCCTAAAATTTTCCCAAAAATCAAACTCCCCACCTTACCAAATATCCCTCTCAACTTCTCAAATTTTCACATACACACATCTGGTCGTCTTCTTCTACCACACTATACTCATGTACACCAAAATTCAAGTACTTATTTACCAGCCCCATACCCACCTAATGCAGGCGTTTATCCACCATCCCCGTACCCTCCTCAGGCGGCAACTTATCCTCCTCAGCCATATGGCTCCAATTATGCTCATGGTAACACCTCTATCACGATTTATCATCTTTATTAGAATCACCAGTTTTATTCATCATCTTTATTCTATTTGTATGCAAATGGGTCAATTTGGGTTTAACTGGAGTAAAAGAGTCGATTAAAAAGGAAACAGGTAAATTTGGTTATGTTGGTCAAACACCTCCATTGGGATATGATTTTTGTAAGATTGATGTGTTGATTTTTGTGTTTGGTTTGTAGAGTTTGGTGGTGTGTGAAAGTGTTGTTGAGAGGAATTTGTTTGCATTGAAAAAACAGGAACTGTTCTTAATGTTCACAAAAAGGTTTTGTGGTCCATGTTAATAAGAATTATATTGTAGTATTGAAAAAACATGAACTGTTCTTAATGTTCATATCTGATGTATTATGTTTCAGCAACCAAATGGGTTAAGGGAAAACAGATGGAAGAAGTAGTCACCATCAAGAACACGTAAGTTATTCAACTATTATTTGTTCTTGACATTTATCATACGTATGCAATAGTTACTTTTATGTGCCCATTTTAATCCATTACTTGTGAATATACGTTTTGAATTTTAAAGAAATTGCTAAAAAGGGGACGAGTCTATACGCCCAAAGCGTATTTTAAATGCATACTATCTACTGAATATCTTATCTGCTGAGTACCTTTATGAAAAAATATTTTATTGGCTAATCAAGTATCTAGGTGGTTTCGCTTATTCCAGTTTCGACCAAAAATATGCTGAATGGCTAAAATGTCCATTTTCTAGCATGTTTTGGTTTGCATTGGAATAAATGAACTTTGACCACATATATGATAGTTTGTTGCATATTGGCATGCAATTTGTGGATCTGAATCATATTATCTTGTTTGAATAATTGACTTGTTTGAATATTGGTTAGGTTGGAGTTGACATTGTTAAGAGGTCCCTTGGCTACCCTATGAAGTTAATTGCAAAAAATGCTGGTGTCAATGGAAGCGTGGTGATCGAGAGGGTAATTAGTATATCTGGTAACAACGATGATTTAATGGGTTGTTTTGTTTAAGCTTATTTTAGCTTATGAGCTTACGGTGTTTTCGGGGTATTTCCCATAAGCACCATATGAGCTTATATAAGTTTCACTTAAGTCGGAAAAAATGGGCTTATGAGACATAAGCCGAAACTGAATAAGCTTAAACAAACACCCCCTAAGTAGTTTGAAATAACTCAATAAGCAATTCCATATATCCCATTACTTCAGTTATTTGTTACTAAGATCCTCTTATTGTTTTTGCAATCGTGCTGCAGGAAATGTAGGATTTCAGAGTGGCAAGTATACGGAAGCAGATTGGTCCTTTGAGATGTTGGCCTAGCGGCTTGTGCCTGTCACGGTCAATTGGACTACCGCCAGATACCGCGGCTGCACAAATTGTTAAAGTATGAATTCACATAACGTTTACTTAAATGATTCTTCTCCTCCAAATATCTTTCTAACTTTACTTGTTCCTGTTCATAGGAGGCTGTGCAATCCAAAGGGTTAAGAGATGATACAACCTGCATTGTGGTTGATATCTGTTTCACTGTTTGTACACATAACATATATGATATGCTTTGGTAAAATATATTATTATGTGTTATTCTTGCAGGCACTTCATCAACCATCCGCTGTAATCGAAGAGAATTATCAGGATAGACGAAGCCCTGCTCCTGTTCATGAAGACGGGTCATGGGTATAAGTTATGCTACTTTTTTATAACAGCAGAAAAGGATAGTTTAGACTAATGATCAACGGGATAGGAGGGGGTGTCAAAATGGGCAAAAGTTGTAGGGTGATTCAGAGTGGATTGGGTTGGCCTGCCAGTACACCTTTTTTATATTTAATAATATCTTTATTATTTATTTGATATATTAAATATGATTAGAAGAACTAGTATTCAGTATTGATCCAATTTTTAGTCCATTTATCTGTAACAAGAACTAGTATTCAGTATTAAATATGATTACAAGAACTAGTATTCAGTCTAACTTGGTTCTTGACTGCTGTAGCAGGACCAAATTCAGTGACATCCATGAAGTCTGTAACAAAATGCATTAAAGTATTTAGTCCAGGTATGGTGCGATTATCTTTAGTTTATGCACACAACTGATTACTCTCTAGTTATCGATGGGCTTATGGGTATGTTTCTTGCTACTCTGCTTTTATGGATTGCCTGTCACAGCATGTTATATTATGTTAATCTCTGTACATCTGATTACTACGCAACCCCTCTGAAGTCACTAGTGCTATTTTATTGCATGGTGCTAATCTTGGTTCTGTCTTGATATTCTCAGTCGACCAACTTCAATACATGATAGAAACAGGGATAGTGATGAAGATGACATAAATCATGACAGAGACTATGATGTCGCTGCTCTGAATCTAAGCCAGGCATTTAGATACAATGTGTATGATAATGAGGAGGGTGAAGAGGTATGTTGAAGGTTCTCTTGTATGAGTTCAATTGTGTTGTATTTTGTACAAAAATTTACGCCTTACTCATTATTCTGATGGCAGGGACATGTAACTCTTGGTCAAGGTGCTGAGGTAATACTACTTCAAGTTCCCCAATCACAAAAGCGAACAGGTAAATTCGAAAACTATGGGTTTTTTGTTTCTTTCCTTTTCTTTTTTTTTTTTTTTTTTTTCCGTTTGAATTAGTATGATTTATATTAATTATTTATATGTATATTAGCTATCTTTACCACTAAGAAAAGAGGACCAAGAATGATGCATAACATACACACGCGGAACTTACTTGAGGTCATCATATGCAACGATTTGGACAACCTATCGGACTTGTAATTGAGGAAAAAGACGTAGTCTTGATTGCTGTAAAAGATATAGTATCTGCTAAGTACCCAAACTTTTGTTACAATCTTACATACGCTGATTGTATATTCTTAATGTCTTGGAATTGAATATTGTGTATATGTGTTCAAGGTGATCTGGTTCAGGTGACTATTGATGTTGCTAGTCCTGAAGCTGGTATAATTCAAGAGGTAAGACATCTTTTAATTTTGCACAACTGCGCCAAGGTTGTTCAAATTAATACTTCTGTTTGAATATATGAAGCAGAAAGCCTGAAATTTAGCTTTGATATTGTAGTTTATAGCAAAGGAAGGGGATACCATCAAACCAGGTACAAAAATTGCTATCATTTCTAAGTCCGCAGAAGGTGCAGCTGCTCCACCCAAGAATGGACCATACATGTGGAACCCTCAGTGGTGTTCTGCTGTCAAACGTATTTCTCAAGGGCTTTGGTAAGTTGGCATTTACTTGAAATGTTGTATATATTGTTTTGACACAATGATATTTTCTAGTAACTTGAGTCTTGTAAAAATGATGTCTTGTTCAGGTTGTTAGCATGGTCAAATGGCTTGAAGACGAGTTGGAACTTAATGCTCTTCACAACCCTGGTAGTCGTAGAGGAAGTGGAAATGAAAAAACTGCTGCAAGCTAAAGATCAGCACTTTCTGTTGCCTTTGGTGGGCGTGTTGAGGTTAATACTGCTAGTGTATTAGTTACAATTGTTAGTTATAAGTTAGTACTGTTATATGATACTTATTAGTTATAAGTTAGTACTTTTGGTTCATTCCAATTTTATTGTATTTGAATTTGTTTTGATATATATTTGAATTTGGGATATATTTGAATTTGTTTTGATATATATTGATTTCTTAAATGTGACTAAAAGATGTATATAGTCACACTTATTAACGCTTTTGGTCACTGCTACTTAATTCGTTGTGTGACTAAATATTACAAAAGGCCACAAAAAAAAAATTCATGTGGCAATTGGATGATCAATAGTCACACAAAATACACATTTCTTTACTTTAAACATCATATGGTCACACTTATTAACATTTTTGGCCACTTTTTGCTTAATCGTATGTGACTAAATACTCAAAACAAACATGCTTTGTGTGACTAAATATTACAAAAGGCCACACAAACATAAAATTCAAGTGACCATTGGATGAACAATAGTCACACAGAATACACATTTCTTCACTTTAAATAGCATATGGTCACACTTATTCCCACTTTTGGCCATTATTTTTTAAATTGTATGTGACTAACTCGAAAAAAACAACACACGTTGTGTGACTAAATCATCACAATCGTCACATTTATTATATATTCATGTGACCATAGGATGGGAAATAGTCACACATACTGATAAATCCAACAAAACTTGTGCCTAATTGGTCACACATATTCGGGTTTTGGTCACTCTTTTTCAATGCAAACGGTCACAAACTAAACAATGTGACCATATAGACCCTACGGTGGCGCGACTTTTCGTCACACACACCAAAAAAACGTGTGTGACTATATGCATATAGTCACACATTTTCTGGTGTGACCGTAGGCCAAATCTGTACTAGTGTTGTAGAAGAGTTAGGGTTTTTGTAAGTCGTACCTTTAATGAGAGTCAAAGGACTCTTTATATACACACGAAACCCTAGTCGGTTTCGTGTCCTTCACTCCTCAGCGTATCCCGCATAGGGCGGTATATGATATATATCCATAAATAAAGGATATCTATATCAAAACCATAAATAGCTTTGGGTTTGGGCCATCGTGAGCCCAAACCGCTATTGTGATAGCCCATTCGTGATGGGTATGGGTCCATTCGTGATGGACTTAAGTATGGGTCGGGTTCGTGGCCCGAATACGGACTATACGTCATCATGTCCCCCCAGTCTAGTGTGCGCAATGCGTGATTGCGGGTACTGGACTAACAACTTAAAAATATATATTACTCGATGCGTAGCGGGGAAGTTGTAATTATTTCCCGCCAAAAGTAGCGAGTTAACCTAGTCCAAGTATCTTCTTCGAAAATCGTGTGTGGTGGGTGAAAAAGTGCTTTACCTTTTGAGTTCCCAACCGTCCGATTAGAGCAAGTGGGGTACACATGTCGTATATCCACGAATATGTGTACCCTATATAAAGTGAAGCCGTCATTTCTCTGTGGCTACCACAGTAAAAACCATCATTTGTCCGCCATTGTTAAACCTTCCAATAGCGATCAAGAAATCAACGAAATCCCAGGTAATAGCGCGTGCGCTTCATAACACTTTAAATTCCAATAATGGTTCTTCAGTTGTCTGAGATTCCTTCCGATATATCGGAGGATGAACTTCGTCAGTTCACCTCCGATTATTACATCCCTCTCTCATTGCATCCGGTAGTTCCGGCTGCGAATGCATCAATAGCCAATTTCACGCGAGGGAAGGTGGGGGTTTATACGCGCTTCTTCGAATTCGCTAACCAGCGTGCGCCTATCTCCCTCTTTTTATGCGATATTCTAAATCATTATCGCCTTCATATTTCTCAGCTGCACTGTATAGGTGCAGCAAAAATAACTAACTTCGAAGTAAATTGTCGCCTTTTGGGAATTGAGCCCACAGTCCATCTATTCCGCGCGTTCTACCACACAACGTGGTCGAATGGGTGGGTGTCTTTTGCTAAACGCGCCGGGACATTGCAATGCTATACAGATAAGTTAGATGCGCTGAGGGTTTGGAGGGAAAAGTTCTTTTGAATAGATAGTGCCTTCTTTCCATTGGTTTTCGAGTTTTATACCAAAGAATCATTGCCGAAGGATGACCGCCCCGACCCCGGGTTGTATAACGAGGCTGATGCGGAAACGATAAATACTAATCGCATTCCGATACAAGCGTATCCAGAAGAGTTTTTGGTGCACATGGGCATCAGTCGCAACTTCTTCGGTAGGCCAGAAGAGGTGCCATCTTTTTTGGATGAAAATAGCCGGGGTGGGTGTCGTCCTTCCTTCCTTTTCGATTATTAGTAGTAAGCGCTCCTCCCTTTGTGAATAATCTAACTTAGTTTGTGTTTTTTTGTCGCTTGTTCGCAGAAATGGACTTATTTAGCGTGGTTCGCTTGGAGAAGCCAAAACAAGTGATTGTAGGGGTGCGTCCTCTGAGGGATGACGAAGAGCCGATTTTACAGGCTACTGCAGGGCGCACAATGGTCATTGCGCAGGAAGAGCCGGAGGAGACAGGTGAGACAGGGGATATCCCCCCAGGTGTTACTATGGCTACTCCTCTGCGTAGCTTTCCCGCTTCTGGGTCGCAGACCCCTGTGAAGGTAGTACACGTAGATTCGTCGGGGAGTGCCATGGATGAATCTGAGGAAGAGGAGGAGGAGAGCCAAAGGTTAAAGCGTAAGAGATCATCTGGTGATAATGGCGCAAGTACATCAAGTAAGCGCCCTGCCTTCTCTGTCAGGCAATCATCTGAAGAAACTGCATCGCAGAAGGATGCTTCTGGAACTCCTCCTTTCAAGTAAGCAATGGATCTCCTATCTTTAACCTTTTATTCCTTGTTGATATTGTTGTTATTGTTTGACTTTTTGTTACTTGCGCGCAGTGTGGAGGCTGTTGTTGATGAGGGTGCGCAAGTTGGAAATTCGCCACCCAAGGCTGATGTTGCATATACTGGTGAGTTTGCGCCCAAGAGTCCGGTGAGTAAGGAAAAGTCTGCTGAAGATGCGCCAACAGGTCGCCTTATAGAAGAGTTGGCTTCATTGGTTGCGCGACTACAGACTCAGTATAGTGGTGAGGGTAGCCAAGTTGCGCAGAAGGACAAGGAGATAGATATTCTGAGGGCGCAGTTGACTGATGCACAGGTTGAAGCGAGGGCATCTAGTATGTACGCCCAGAAGGTTGCTGATGAGAAAATGTCGCTTATTGCTGAACTGACTCAAGAGCGCAAAGGAGCAAGAGAATACAAGGCCTCCTGCCTTTGGGCTTTGAGATATATGGAATTGAACAAGGGCAAACTCATGTCGAACATGGATGGCTTTCGGCAGTCTGTGGAGAGCTTGCTGGAGAACCAGGAGCGCAAGCTGCGTAAGCTGAGTATTGAGTACGATGAGGAGCTGTACCCTCATTTGGTGTCTACTATTGCTGAACGCAGATGGCTCATTAGCCATGGGTTACGCCTTGCTGCGATGGGTACTTTGGATTCCCAAGAGGTGCGAGAGGCCTTTGGGGAGGTTGTTGAGCGCGCACTTGCACGTGACAAGGCGCAAGCTGTAGAGGAGCTCTCTGAGAGCGGTCTGTTGAAGGTTCCTGTCGCACAAGTGCCTGATTATAATGCGAGTGCTTATGATGAGCTTGTTGCATCAATGGGGAAGATGAAGCTGCTGGAGCTTCCTCATATCGCTCAACTTGAGCGTGACCAGGATTACCCCATAAGTGTTATCATGGAGGGGTTGACCTTGGCAAGGCATTCAGTGGAGAGCGCAGAGGCAGAGGCTGACTATTTTCTCAAGCCAGACTTGTCGCAGCTGCAGGTACCCATCTTTGCCCATCCTCGCAATGTCCAGGATCCCTTTGCCCTTGAGGAGGAAATCTCGTTGAAGCAATGTTTAGAAGCTCATGCTACGAGATTGGCAAAGAAGCAGGGTGTGAAGGGAAAGGCTATCCTCTGCGGTGTTGGTGCCGCGCATCTCCCCAGATCTGATGGTGTGCCTGTCAGCGTACCGACAGTGTCGCCTTAAGGTGGTGTTAGCAGTTCTAGGCTCAAGCGTACTCGTAGCCTTTAGATCTTTTTTGTCTTGGTAGCTTTTTGTAATAGATTAACACTTTTGTTGCACATATGCATGTTAAGTCTATCCTTTTGTATGAATTCGTAATCCATAACAAAGTGTTGGTTTTGAAATATGCGATTGTACGCATATTGTACCAAATTTGATTGTGGTTATATTGATTGTGTTTAGTTTATTTTGTCTTTTCGTGAAAGATGTCTAAGAATCAAACCGTTTATATAAATATATTTAAAGAATTTATAATCACTGGTATCATAATCTTAACATAAGCGTGTGTAAATTTATGGCATAGTCGTGTATGACATTATCGTGTATAACATAAATATATATGAGATGCACAAGTTGTTGTGTATCTATCGTGAGGTGCACAAGTGTATGGATTGCAGCGTACTGCAAATACCATGTTAAGGGGATAATTGTCTTAACTCCTAATTTGTTAAACGCGCACAGTATGCATAATTGCGCACCCGTCGTGAGATGGCATCGAACTTACTCCAATGTCTTGAGAGTAAGTTGTTTAACAAGGATACGTGATCCGATGTTGATGGGTTTGCAACCCTCTTACTCAACGAGTCATTTATTAGGTTTACTCATCCTTTTACCATCGTGGGTTTTTAATTAGTGCATGCACGCCATGTAGGCAAAAGATAATATAACAAACAATATTGAGACATAAATTATATGTAAGCAATAAAGTAAAGTGTATCACGGAGTTAGCTAGAAACCGCAATCATTTTATTAATACTTGCAAGTTTTTGTAAAAAAGAAAAAACATTTGTCTAAATGAAACAAGATATAAATACACGGATACTTATTGAGCACTTACTAAAGTGCGGAGGTGTCCATGTGTGAGGCCGTAGCCTTATCTAAGGTAGCATCTCTTGATATTGCAAACGTTCCATGTGCGTGGTAGCTCGTGGCCATCTGTGTTACGCAGTTTGTACGCGCCTTTTCCTAGTGCCTCAATGACTTCATAAGGCCCTTCCCACTTCGGTCCAAGTTTACCTGTATCTTCTGCGTGGCTTGCATCATTAGCGCGGTACACAAAGTCTCCAGGTCTGAATGAGGTGCTTTGAACTTTAGCATCGTAGTATCCCTTCATCTTTGACTTGGTTTTTGCCTCTCGTATGGCTGCGCGCTCGCGCCTTTCTTCCAGCAGGTCCAAATCTATCCGTCGTTCGTCATCATTGGTCGCGGCATTAACTTCCGCGGTGCGGATTGTTGGCATCCCAATTTCAGCTGGTATAACAGCTTCTGTCCCGTAGACAAGGGAAAAAGGAGTGTCTCCATTGCTAACCTAGATTGTTGTGCGGTGCGCCCATAAGACATGCGACAACTCGTCCACCCATCTGCCCTTGTGTTTGTCCAGGCGTGCTTTAATTCCTTCGCCTAGACTTTGATTTGCGCGCTCAACTAAGCCATTGGTTTGTGGGTGTTTAACTGATGCGAAGTGTTGTGTGATATTTAACTCCGCGCACCAGTCTTTGAATGGGTTATCACGGAATTGTTTTTCGTTATCTGAAACGATTTCCCCAGGTAATCCAAAGCGGCATACAATATTTTCCCAGACAAATCGCTTTACTTGGTTTCCTGTGATTGTCGCAACTGCTTTTGCCTCAATCCACTTAGTAAAGTAATCTATTGCCACAATAAGGAATTTCAGTCCTCCTGCTGCGACAGGGAAGGGACCCGCGATGTCAATGCCCCATTTATAGAATGGCCATGGAGAAGTAATAGGCGTTAGCTCTTGTTGTGGTCTGCGCGGGATGGGTCTATGAACTTGGCAGTCATTGCATTTCCTTATCACATCGCGCGCATCACGGTGCATAGTAGGCCAGTAGTACCCTGAGCGCAATGCGCGTGCTACGACGGATCGTGGTCCTGAATGCATGCTGCATGAACCAGCGTGGATCTCCCGGAGTACGTAGTCTGCCTGGAGAGGTCCAACGCACCGGAGCCATGGCTGTAGGAATGAGCGCCGATATAGGATACCATCTCTAAGCTCGAACCTCTGCGCCGTGCGCCATATCTGTCGAGCGTCTTTTAGCTCCTCGGGCAATTTGCCCTTGTTTATAAAATCGATGATAGGGGTCATCCATGTAGGATCCTGTTCTTCTATCACCGTAGATATCTCCATCTCCGAGATGGACTTGTTCTTTAGAATCTCCACCAATACTTGTTTTGATAGGTGCGCAAAGCTTGTAGATGCAATCTTGCTCAGTGCATCTGCTTTTTTGTTTTCCCCTCTAGGAACTTGTTTGATTGTAAATCTATCAAAACTTTGAATTAGTGACTTTGTCTTTTCAAGGTATTGGACCATGTTGTCCTTTTTAGCCACATATTCTCCTAACACATGGTTGGCTACTAATCGAGAATCCACGTTTGCTTCTAGGTTGCGTACACCCATTCGAGTTGCAATGCGCAATCCAGCGATTAGGGCCTCATATTCTGCCTCGTTGTTCGTGGCTGTGAATTCAAAACGCAGTGCGTAAGTGAACTCCATTCCTTCTGGATTAGTGAGTATAAGGCCAGCGCCCGACCCATCCACGCATGTAGATCCATCCGTGAATAAGATCCATGGCTCTTGTAATTCTACCTTGCTTGGTGGAGGTGCGGCATCGGTGTACTGGCTTTTCGATAATGAAGTCTGCTAATATTTGTCCTTTGACCGCAGTGCGTGGTCTATAGGAGATGTTATACTCGCCTAGCAGTACACTCCATTTTTGTAACCGGCCCGATGCGTCAGGTTTAGAGATAACTTGTTTGATAGGTTGGTCAGTAATTACTGCTATTGGGTGCGCTTGAAAGTATCTACGCAGTCTTTTGGCAGCAAATACTAACGCCAAAACCAACTTCTCCATTGAGCTGTAGTTGATCTCTGTCTTTTTGAGTGGTTTACTTACAAAATACACTGGTGTTTGCACAGAATTCCTATCCGTCAGTAGGACTGTGCTGATCGCTCCTTGGGTGGCGGACAAGTAGATGATTAACTCCTCCCCTGGTCGGGGTGCGACTAGCTTAGGAAGCGCTGCTATATGTTGCTTAAGTTTGGTGAAGGCTTCTTCCGCTTCCTGCAGTCCACCGGAAGTCTCCCTTTTTAGTGCACTTCTTGAGTGTTTTGAATAAAGGAAGTGACTTATCAGCTGATTTGGACAGGAATCTGTTCAAACCGGCTAGCTTTCCGTTTAGAGATTGAACTTCTTTCAATGTGCGCGGTGAAGGAAGTTGGAGGACAGCGTCTGTCTTTTCTGGGCATGGCTTAATGCCATCTGGTTCTATCAGATATCCCAAGAACATTCCTTCTGTAGCACCGAAAGTGCACTTCTTGGGGTTTAACTTCATGTTGATCGCCCGTAGCGTTCTAAATGTTTCTTCTATATCGCGCACCACTTCGTCCTCAGTATGGCTTTTTATGACAAGATCGTCCACATAAACTTCTAAGTTGCGGCCCACTTGCTTTTCGATTGCATTATCTACCAATCGCTGGTAGGTGGCACCCGCATTCTTCAGGCCAAAAGGCATCTTTGTGTAACAGTAGACCCCTTAGCTTGTGTGGAAAGTTGTTTTTTCCTCGTCTTCCTTTGCCATTTGGATTTGGTGGTACCCTTTGTATGCGTCCAAGAAACACTTAAAGGGATATCCACACAACGATTCCACTTTCCAGTCTATCTCTGGTAGTGGGTAGCAGTCCTGTGGACATGCTTTATTAAGTTCAGTGAAGTCCACACACATTCGCCAACTGCCATCACTCTTTTTTACCATCACTGGGTTGGAGAGCCAATCGTGGTAATAGACTTCCCGCATGATGCCAGCGTCCACAAGTTTGTGTACTTCTTCTAGTATGGCTTTTGCGCGTTCTGGAGCCTGGTCGCGCTTTTTCTGCCTTACTGGGGAATATCCTTGTCGGATTTGTAACTTGTGTTCTGCGATTGATCGTGGCACGCCAGTCATGTGTTTTGGTTCCCAGGCAAAGATATCCAAATTCCTCTGTAAGAGTGCGCACACGGCTGTTCTGCCTTTGTCAGACAGCGACCCTCCGATTGATACTTCTTGCTCTGGGTAATCGGGGTGAATTGCGACCTTCAAATTTGGAACTTTAGCTGCGCTCTGTTCTGGGACGTGCGTCGTCTCACATGTAATCGTGTTACATTCTTCTGGTGGTGCAACGTTGTTGTAAATGGTGACGATGCCGCCTTCTACTGGGAATTTGAGCATCCCATGCGCTGTGGATGGTACCGCGTCGCAACGCCGATATTCCTGACCTCCCAATGATGCCATTGTATGGCGAATGGGATTTAATTACCATAAAGTTCATCCAGGCTGTCGTGGAGTGTTCCTTATTACCGACAGCAACTAGTAGGCGCAGTTGCCCCATAGGCCATATCTTCTCTCCTGTAAAGCCAGTGAGCGCAGTCGTGGCTGGAATTAACTGTTTTTGTATCTCAGGACGCAATCTCTTGAAGCAATGTTCATACATTATATCCGTGATGCGCCCCCATCGACATACATGCGGTGGATGTCGTGACCCCCCGCATTTATTTCAATGGTAAGTGGTTCTGCCACTGCGTTGTCCGCAGTTAAGGTGGGGAAGGAGATTTCACTTCCATGAGAGAACTTCTGGCTCACCTTTTGCCTAATCTTTCACTGCCATGACTGTATCATGTAGATAGTATCAGCTTTTTCCTTAGGCGCTTCCTTCTTGCCTCCGGTTCTCTGCTTGTCTTTCCCCTCCTTAATGTTTTTAACGAGGTGGTCCAACCTGCCTTCTTTCACTAGTTTCTCGATTAGTTGGCGTAACTGAACACACTCATTAGTGGTATGGCCCTTATGTGCGTGATACTCGAAGTATCCATTCCCTACGCGCCGATCCTCAGGGGTGCGCATAGGTGGGGGTCTTGGAAAGTTCGCACCTTCCGTCGCGAATATCTCCTTTGGAGTTTTTGTTAATGGGGTGTACTTGTCATTTCCCCTTCCGCCTCCTTGGTTGCGATAGCTTTTGTTACGATTGCCACTCTGGTCATTGGATTGTCTCTTTGACTCTTCTTGTGACCTTTGGTTCGAGTAGCCTTTCTTGCTATCTGCAGCGGCTGCTTCTCCTTGGACGAAGGACCTCGTTCGTTTCATGAGTTCGTCAAAGGTTAGGGGAACCTTATCATTTAACTTTTTTTATCAAATCTGGGTTATTGATTGCATTCATAAAACCCGATATTTTTAGTATCTCTGGGCACGCTTTGACTTGCATGCATTCGTCCTTAAAGCGTTCCATGAAAGCGCTTGTGGATTCCCCTTGTCGCTGTTTAACCCTAGCGAGTTCGACAGGGTTTTTGGCGCACTTCTTCCTTTGAGTAAAGTTTAAACGAAACGCCTTGCGCAACTCTTCAAACCCACCGATGCTTCTGTGTGGAAGCTTACTAAACCAGTTGCGCGCATTCCCTACTAATGTAGAGTTGAACATATGGCACCACACAGGTTGTGGCCAATTTTCGATAGTGGCTGCTGATTCGAAAATTTTTAGGTGATCATCAGGATCACCTGTCCCATCATATGTTTTGACGTTGGCAGGCATGCGCCTTTTCTTATTCTCCGAAAAATCGCTGATGCGCCTAGTAAACGCATCAACTTTTTGGCGACGCCAAGGAAGAGACATGTCTTCGTCTTCCTGGTCGCGGTATTTCCCCCTTGATTTCCAGTGTCCAGTTTCTTTGTCCTCGTTGATCGAGGAATCACTTGAAGATGAGCGTATTCTTTTGTGACGCTTGCGTCGACTATCATCAGAATCTGAGCTTGCTCCTCTGCGGCGCTTGCGCCGACTATCCTCAGAATCAGAGCTTGAAGGACTTTCACTTGGGGAGCACCGTCGCCCAAGCCTATCCTGAACCCTGCGACTGCCAAGCCTAGCGTGGACATTGGTGCGCCGTTCCCCATCTTCATGCTCCTCTAGATGCTGAAAGTCGGCTGCTTCATTATCCACAACCTTCCTTCCAATCCTGGTGAACACCGGTTGTTTGCGGTTATCCTTCTCGCGTCTTTCCTTTCGGTAACGCGGTGGGGATTCTTCGTACTCAGGGTCGAAGTTGAGTCTGGCGTGCAGACTTTGGCTTGACCTCTTCTTTGCCTCCTCTTGCATGAGCGCAGCCAAGGCTTCGTAGTTTTGAGATACGAAGTCACTTGGCGCTAGTTCAGGCGTGACTCCTTCTAGCGCGATGGAGTCCGTTTCTAAGACAAAATCTTTGTTTCGGATAGGCGCATTTGGTGGCTCAGAGAAGTTCACTTCTGGCATGGCAAGGGGAGTGCGCTGCGGGTCTTCCGCGCTAGTACTTGTTGTAGTAGCATTGGTAGTCATAGTGAGCGGTTCCACTAGAGTAAGGAGCAGATCTGAGTACGCTCCAAAGTTTCTAGGCACACTGGTTGTTCCAGAGGTCTGCTTGGAGGTCGCATCAGTTTGCTGTTTCTTCCCTAGTAAATCGTCATGTGTTTTCTTCGCATGCGGAGTCCGCTCCTTTCCGTGCTTCGTCATTCTAGTTCTTAGCAAAGCTCTTAGTGTAGGGTCCCACGGATGGCGCCACTTGTTGATACAAAAGTTGGGCGTTCCTTGATTCCGTACCAATCCGATCTTAATGCTTGAGACCTGCGCACTAAGAAAACAGAAAAACACCGTTAGGCTTATCGTGGGATTGTCTCCCACGATTATCCTCCGGCGTGAGAGTAAGTAATCGGTTTTAGGGTTTGTAGAAGAGTTAGGGTTTTTGTAAGTCGTACCTTTAATGAGAGTCGAAGGACTCTTTATATACACACGAAACCCTAGTCGGTTTCGTGTCCTTCACTCCTCAGCGTATCCCGCATAGGGCGGTATATGATATATATCCATAAATAAAGGATATCTATATCAAAACCATAAAGAGCTTTGGGTTTGGGCCATCGTGAGCCCAAACCGCTATTGTGATAGCCCATTCGTGATGGGTATGGGTCCATTCGTGATGGACTTAAGTATGGGTCGGGTTCGTGGCCCGAATACGGACTATACGTCATCATTTACCTTGTAAATCTTTTCTGAAACATTCAATTGTGGTGGTGTTGTTCTAGAAACTTAAGAAGCAATCTTTTTCCTGCTTAAACGAATCAAACAATCTTTTGTAATGCATTCTAAAATCATTGTTTTCTTTTTGTAAATGAGTATTTTGTGATGGAAATTTATATTACAAAAAAAAACATTCTCTTTCAAGTTTTTCAAAATAAGTTTCAGATTTCTCGGTTAGTCTTGAAAGCTCAGATTTGACATCATCAAAATCTTTGGTTTGTTATCCAAAACTTTTGATTCAATCTTTCCCTCACTCTCTTCAAACATTTTCTCAAAAGAATGATCATGTTTTAGAAAAACAAACTTTGTTTGAAGTCTTTGTTCCAAACATCATTCGAGGCCATCAAATCAGTATACACTTTTTGCAGCGAAGAGTAAACTAATTCAAGAAATTCATTTTTAGCAAAAAACATGCGTCTTTCTTTTTCTAAAACACTTGTTTGATGTTTCATCTCTTGCTTTAAAAACTCAAGTTTGTCTAAAATCAAATATTTTTCCTCATTTAACTTTCTCTCACAATCCTTATTTTCTTACCGCTTTTTTTCTCAGTCAAGAGCTAAAGCTTGTGACATTTTTTTTCTTGATCTTAAATCGTCATTTTCAGTTTTGCAAACCTTTGATTCAAGTTTTAAGTTTTCAATTTCTTTTAAAGCACATGACTTTTCATTTGAAAACGTTAAAATCAATTGAGCATTATGTTTTAATTGTGTTTGCAAACTCAAAATGAGATCATTTTCTTCTCATTTTATATCATATTATACCTTAGAATGTAATTCATAACACGTCTCGGATTGACAAGACACATGAGCATTAAATTTGAACTTGCTTTCATGTGAAGAACCTCAAAATCTCTATGCAATGCTTGCATCTGTGCCCTTTTAACCCAAGTAGTTTATGGATAGTTTTGCTTCATTAAGTCCCATATTTGTCTGGATGTTTCCCTCTTGAGAATTGTCTCAAGAACATCCTGATCTATTGCTTGGAACAAAAAATTCTTTACCTTCAAGTCTTTCAAATTCTGCTCTTCAATCAACTTGCATTGTGCCTCTGTAGGAACCGTTCCTTCCGGTACAAACAAAATTCCATTTTTAACAAGACCCTAATGGCTAATACTCTTTGGAACGAATAAAGTTCTCCATTAACATCGACCATTGATCATAATGACAATCAAACTTGGGAATTGCAGCTTGAACAACGCTATTGTTTCTGCTATATATATGTCATTCTTCTTCACTCTTTTTTCATACCACACTGGTACAGAAAGTGCTATTGGTCACGCCAGAAATGTGTGACGATATGCATATCGTCACACACGTTTTTTTCGTTGGGTGTCACTAAAGGTCCCGCGACCGTAGGTGGCATATGGTCATATTGTTGAGTTCGTGGCCCTTTCCATCGAAAAAGAGTGACCAAAACCCCGAATATGTGTGACAAATTAGGCACCAGCTTTGTTGGATTAGTCAGTATCAGTTACCGAAACACTTTATCGTCACACGAATGTTTTTTGAGAGTAACTATTGTTCGTCCTTTGGCCACATAAATATATAATATGTGTGACATTTGAGATGATTCTTTCTAGTAAATGTGTATTTTGTGTGACTATTTCCCGTCCTGTGGCCACATGAATATACAATAAATGTGACGTTTGTGATGATTTAGTCACACAATGGGTATTGTTTTTTTGGAGGTAGTCACATACAATTTTAAACAAAGTGGCCAAAAGTTATAATAAGTGTGACCATATGCTCTTTAAAGTGAACAAATGTGTATTTTGTGTGACTATTAATCACCAAATGGCCACATGAATTGTATGTTTATGTGGCCTTTTGTAATATTTAGTCACACAACGCATGCTTGTTTTGGGTATTTAGTCACATACATATAAGCAAACAGTGGCCAAAAGTGTTAATAAGTGTGACCATATGATGTTTTAAAGTGCAGACATGTGTGTTTTGTGTGACTATTGATCATCCAATGGCCACATGAAGTTTATGTTTGTGTGGCCTTTTGTAATATTTAGTCACACAAAGCATATTTGTTTTGGGTATTTAGTCACATACAATTAAGCAAACAGTGGCCAAAAGTGTTAATAAGTGTGACCATATGATGTTTAAAGTGCAAACATGTGTGTTTTTTGTGACTATTGATCATCCAATGGCCACATGAATTTTATGTTTGTGTGGCCTTTTGTAACATTTAGTCACACAAAGCATGCTTGTTTTGGGTATTTAGTCACATACAATTAAGCAAACAGTGGCCAAAAGTGTTAATAAGTGTGACCATATGATGTTTAAAGTGCAGACATGTGTGTTTTGTGTGACTATTGATCATCCAATGGCCACATGAAGTTTATGTTTGTATGGCCTTTTGTAATATTTAGTCACACAAAGCATGTTTGTTTTGGGTATTTAGTCACATACAATTACGCAAACAGTGGCCAAAAGTGGTAATATGTGTGACCATATGCTGTTTAAAGTGAACAAATGTGTATTTTGTATGACTATTGATCATCCAATGGCAACATGAATTTTATGTTTGTGTGGCCTTTTGTAATATTTAGTCACACAACGCATGTTAGTTTTGGGTATTTAGTCACATACAATTAAGCAAACAGTGGCCAAAAGTGTTAATAAGTGTGATCATATGATGTTTTAAAGTGCAGACATGTGTGTTTTGTGTGACTAATGTTCCTCCAATGGTCACATGAATTTTTAATTTGTGTGGCATTTTGTAATATTTTAGTCACACATCGAATAAAAGAAAGAGTGACCGATGATGTTAGTATTGCTAGTACTAAGGTAGTACTGCTGGATCAGAGTTCCTACTGCTAGTATATAAATAAAACAGAATTAAAAACAAAAAGTAATTTCAAATTGAATAAAACTCGAATGTATATAAATTAACCAGATATATATACAATTGTAATGTCACATATAATCAAATCTCAACTACCAAAATTTAAAGTCTTTTGACTCTTCGCCGCCTTAGCTTGCTTTTGCACGGATGCAATAGAGACATATGTTCGCTTCGGTGGTAATTTTCGTCCATGATTGTTTTCACTAATCTTTGGTATCGTAGTTGGTGGTGTAACCTGTAGTAAAAAAAAGACGCTTGTATCAAACATTGAATTAAATATGAAAAATTATATATATGTAGGTTTAAAAAAACATGTTTGTACCTCCTCATCAAGAATAACTTGATCCTTTGGCCATGCAAAGAAACGACCTATGCCTTCCTTAACTGTCTTACACCCATTATTTGCTACGTCCGGTACGAATGATGCATCCACTATTGATGTATCAATTGACACTCTGTAGCAATCATTTGGGAGTGGTTTGTTATGCAGCATTTGTTTTCCCTTAAGCTTGTATACGGTACCCGTAGCAACAATATTTGATTTCTTTATGTGCCACAGTTTGCACTTTATTGTCTAAAAAAAGAATTTTTGCATGTATGTATATATATATCAGAAATGATTTAAACAAATTAATAACAAGAAACATGTTGAAATACATACTGTTAGTCATTGTGTTGGGGACACATTTTCTTGCAATTGGGAATCTGTTGACCTGTTTCGTCGTTGCTTTGGCGTTTTCTTAGATCCGGCAGTTTTAACAGGTTCCTATATATGTAAATTAAACACGGTACATTATTTAAACAAAAGAATAACAAGAAACATGTTGAAATACATACTGTTGCTTGTGCTGGTGTTGGAGACACGGTTCCATGCGATTGAGAATCTGTAGTACCTGTTTTTCGTCGCTTAAGCATTTTCGTATGTCCGATAGTTTTAACAGTTGGTTCCTATATGTATATGTAAAACACAGTACATTAGTCATGACTATGTAATATTAAAAAAATCAAAGGTGGACGTTTTATTACTTACCACTGTTTCCATTACCGGTGCGTTTTCCAAATTTTCAAGCCCATTAGGATTCTTCTGAATTATCACATCTTTATCACCTACACCAACACTTGACTGAGTTCCGTCGGCCACCTCATTAACGCTGATATCTATATTATTAATGGCCATTAGAGTCGTCACCTGCAATTTAAATTAAGAAATACAATGATGTTAGCATTAGAAAATGAAATAGTTAACAACATAAAAAATGGCTTACATCTGAGTCTACTGGCATTTGAGATGGAAAATTCAACTGCATCCCATTTGATTTCAACTGAGTCATAACGTTATCAAGCATTCCCTTTGTTTCTGCCATCTCATTGGTCAAATTCTTGACCAATACATCTTTTTCTGACATCTCGTTGGACAGTTGCTTGACCAGTAGATCTTTTTTTTGACGCTCGCGTCTCTCATTATCAAGTTGAGTTTGAAGTAACTCAAGTCTTTCATCAGTTTCTTTTCTGCGTCGAGGAAGATTAAAATAACTCTTATATGTAACTCCACTTCCCACTCCTCTTGCATAACCTCCCTTTTCCTTACCAAACACAACTGTCACGGCATCAGTGCCATCATCAACATTCAAGGTTCCTTCCTTGATCTTTTCATCAGCTTCTTTCTGCAAAAAAAAAAATGGGAATTGTTGGTATTAAAAGTTAGTACTGCTAGTATACAAGTTAGTACGGCTAGTACAAAGTTAATGCTGCTGGTATATAAGCATAATAATAGAATTTGCAGTCAAATTTACAAGTTTATCTGCCAATGATCTAATCTCAGCATCTGGAGATTCTCCGTCTTTGTTTTGCCTTCCTTTGACCCACAATACACCACGCGGGGGTTCTTCATCTGCTTCAATTTCTTTATTTTTGATCTAATATAAACATCAAGTGCATACACATGTAAACCAAGATGATCGCCTCTGTTCAATTTGTAAAACAAACATTATGTAACCTTACCATTTTCTATTTAACATAAACATATCCACCTCGTCCCATTTTATGCTGATAAATATTTTTGGAACGCGACAGTTTAGCTTTATCTGATTTCTCTTAAAAACACAAAATCATAAGGCGTTTAGATGCGGTAATGTTGCTATCTAAAAATTATGAAATGACATATAGACTTAAATAAAGATGACTAATTAAAACCTTGTATGCATCGGTGGTCGTGTAGGTTACTAACTTAACCCATTCTTCTGGTTTCATAATTGTACTATACTTTTCCGGGCGTTCATTCATTTTCGAAGGTGTATCTAGGTTGGGCAATATGTATTTTTCCCTGAGTTTCATTCTGTAATTCCTTAGCAGTTTACCAAGACGATTCATTACCACCTTTTTGAATGTCACATCAACATCAAAATATTTCTGCAAAGATTAACACAATGTTGCTAATTAGTTGCAGATAATTGATAAATTAAACTTATATATGTAGTACTGGGTTAAAAATTAGTATATATGTACCATGATTTCATCCCATAATCTTTGTCTTGATTCTTTATTGACCTTCTTCCAGGATAGAACCTTCAAACCTATGTTATCATGAACCACATCTCCTAAAAAACTCGAAAACAATGCTCTGTTTAACCCTGTTACCCTATTCAACGCATCGAAGGTTACCTTGTGCTTTACTTGACCAGGATGGCCATATTGACCTCGAAACTTAGATAGCCTGGTTATGCCCCTATTAGATCGTGGTAGATCTAATTGGTTGTCATTTTCTTCATCAGATGACTGATATTCCTCGTCCTCATACTGTATTGTGTTAATATCATCACCTAATTCATTATCTGCAAGCAAAATATCAGTATCAACGTTTTCAATCATTTCCATGACTCTTGAGCAATGTGTACAAGAAAATGATTCTAGCTTGGAGAGTAATGGTGATTGAAGATTTGATTTTTGTGTTTTGGTTGCAGTCTTTAGTTTAGGAGATAAAAGAGGGTTTTTTCATGAATAAGGGCTCTTATGTTTGTTAATTGCCATATAATTAGGTGATTTAAAAATTTTGGATGAAAATTTTGGCTCCAAATTCTTTTAATTTTTTTTCAAAAAATTTCGTTTATGAACACAAACTGCTTTTCTTTTCTCCAAGATCATGACTATTGAGTTTCAGGCGGCTTCTTTCAGAAAACCGAGGAGAGTAATCATAGATGATGATAAATACTACCTCAGTCCCAATATTGTCCATGTTTTACTTTTTAAGTCTTTCTTTTACAACTTTTACCTTAATTTTTCTTTCTTGTGTGATATAATACTTTATGCTAAATAGATGAATAGATTGTGTTTTAAATGTATTTTCATTAGTATAATTTTCATCAAGTATTATACAACACAAATAAAAATTAGGGGTATTGATCGGTTCGGTTATCGGGTTAATTGTTCGATTAGTTCGGTTTCATTAAATCGGTTATATTTTTATTCGGGTCATTAAACACAAAAACGTGTAAAAACAAACAAAAATGGCTAAAAACGGATGGAAACCGATGAAAACGGACTAAACCGGACGATAACGTGTAAGAACGTAAGAAAATACATGAAACGTAAGCAAATGTACAATAATGTGTAAAACAGACGAAACGTATTAAAACGGATGAAAACGTCTGAAATAGACAAAACCGGACTAAAACATGAAAAAACTGACAAAAACGTGTACAAAACTAAGAAAACGTATGAAAATGACCGAAATCGTTTAGAAACGACTAAAACGGACGAAAACGCACAAGGGGCGGGTTACTGTGCGGTTCATGAAATGTTCACTTAATAAATAAACGAACGTAAATGAACTTTTACCGGACGGTTCATGATCAATGTTCATTGAACGTTCAGTTGGTTTACAACTTTTAATTCAACAACTGTTTTTATTTCTTTTTTATATTTTGTCCAAGTCGAGTCAATATCAAGTCGCAACAAACGAGTCACGGTCAAACATTTATTCATAAAGCATGAGGTACAACTAGTTGTTCAATCAACTCAGTGTACATGGCATAAAACTTAAGGCATAAGACTATATGAAGCGTCTAATGCCACTTGTAGTGTGTGCGTTATCAGTGTAATTTAGTGGTGTACATATCACTTGCCAAACCGTAAAACCTAAACCCTAAAACCCTAAACCAAATTTAATAACAAATATATTTACGACTTTTAATTTAACAATTGTTTTTATTTCTTTATTTTATTTTGTCCAAGGCGATTCAATATGAAGTCGCAACAAACGAGTCACGGCAAACATTTATTCACAAAGCATGAGGTACAACTAGTTGTTCAATCAACTCAGTGTACATGGCATAAAACTTAAGGCATAAGACTATATGAAGCGTCTAATGCCACTTTTAGTGGTGTACATATCACTTCCCAAACCGTAAACCCTAAACCCTAAACCCTAAACATTAAACCCTAAACCAAATTTAATAACAAATATATTTACAACTTTTAATTTAACAATTGTTTTTATTTCTTTTTTTTATTTTGTCCAAGGCGATCCAATATCAAGTCGCAACAAACTAGTTACACATTTCAAGTTAACTATAAGGGGGTGCTTGGTTGGGGGTAATGAGGGGTGGGGAATGGGAAAGGTAATGATTAAACATCCCTGATTATCACTAGGGAATGCAATCATTGTTTAGTATCGGCATTACCCAGTAAATTGGGAGGTATGGAATGATTACCCACCACCAGCAGCAGTAGCCATCACCAGTAGTAGCCACCACCACCACCTACACCACCACCAGCCACCACCATCAGCAACAACCACCACCACTAGCCACCTGCACCACCACCACCATCACCACCACCAGCCACCGCTATCAGCCACCACCACCACCACTAGCCACCACCACCACCACCACCACAAGCCACAACCACCATCACCACCACCAGCCACCGCCATCAACAACAACCACCACCACTAGCCGCCACCACCACCACCACAACCAGCCACCACCACCACCACCACAAGCCGCCACCACCACCACCAGCCACCACCACCACCAGCAGCTACCACCATCAGCCACAACCACCACCACTAGCCACCACCAGCAGCCATCGCCATCAGCAGCAACCACCACCACCACCACCACAACCAGCCACAACGACCAGCCACCACCCCCACCAGCAGCTACCACCATCAGCCACTACCACCACCACCACCACCAGCAACCACCATCACCACCAGCAACCACTACAACTAGCAGCTACCACCACCAGCCAGCCACCACCATTAGCACACCACCAGTCGCCACCACCCCAGCCGCCACCAATGTTATTTGTAGTGTTTTTTATGCATCTTTTTTTTAGTCATCTTTATCATAAGTATTAATTGTAGTGATCATTTAAAATATAGTTATATATCATAAACTTTTTAACATGTTATATATATTTTGAATTTGTATGTTGTATCAAATAAAGCACAAATTACCTTTACTACATTCTCATAATTTGGACTAAATTATACATTATAACACTTACTTATTAGTGTTTTTCAACTTTATATCAAATAAAAGTAAAACTTAAATAGTGATTTGATTGATTTGCATGAGAAAACAAACAGACTGCATGGGAAGACTCAAAACTGAAAAATTAATACTCGGTAATTAATTTTTGCAATGATTTAGTTTACACAGCCTCATAAATATTATATATTTGGAGTAGATTATTATCTAGTTTCATCACTAGCCACATAAATCATCATCAAAAAACACAATTTCTTACTTAACGATTATCAAATCATCATCAAAAAACATGTATGGATCTCCTAATCTCGATGAACTGAAAGATATGTGTGGGTCTGATAAACTTCACAAATGTCTCAAGTTCCTCTTCAGTCAAGAAATTCCTCTAAATGAAGTAATGATCCAGTGGTTGGGTGAGAAGCGTGATGAGCTGCAGATAAGTGTTGATAAGTGCACCGAGAGAATGGCTGAGGTTTTAGATCTTAACTTTGATGAAGAAGAAGCTGCTGATGAGGGTTATGAGTCCCTTCATGAGGTTCAAGTGATGGAGCGCCGTTTGCTGCAGTCCCTTTCGGCCATTTTGGTTGACCTTCGTGCTCTGGTATCCAAGAAGGAGGAAGCCATTGCCGCTATAGATGAGTATGATCAGAGCTCCAGTTGAATGGTTGTTTAATTAGGGTCTTTTTGGTTGGGTTTGGTGGTTCCCTTGTTATGTTTTTGGTTGTTGTTTTGAAGGAACTGGTACATGTATATAGTAATCATCCTCCTAATTAATCTTTAATATAATGAATAGGATTTAGGTTTTTATGTCATAATCTTGTGTTTTTATTTTTTTATTTTAAATATACTTTATTTATAAGCAGTTGACTTACCTTGTCTCTCATACACTGAAATATTACACACATAAGAAACACATATTGGTGAAATAGGTATCTTCGGCGAATTTAGGGGTTTCAAATTGAAGTAACAAAAATGAAATCAAGCAATAAACAATCAAAATAAACGCCCTATATTTAAGCTTGATTGTTTTATCACCAATAAAGGCATCCATTTGGGTGTTTATCAAGTCATTCATGTATTAGTTTTTTAATTGTATGCTAATAAGATTTTTAAGTTGATTAGTTTATGATTTTTTTTGTGGTTCGGATGGATTATTAAGGGTTGCTTGATTCTTATTGTCTGCTATAGATGTTATAGAGTGTTTGGGATGGATTATTAAGGGTTCGGATGGATTATTAAGGGTTGCTTGAAATTGATGTATGGATATATATGTGTGCATTTTAATTGTTAAATCATTCGCATAATGCATATCAACTTTTTATCTGGTGTTAAGCAATTATTGAAAGTTATTGCTTGATTTAATTAGATTATTTGTGTTTAAGTAGCTTGTTTAGTTAGTACTCAGGTTGTGATAACATTACACAACTGTACTAAGAAATTTTGTAGATTTCTTCAGATCAATCATGTTCCATTGTGGCTAGTCTTCGTTGGCGAATGTATTTATAGTTCTGTCAAGAATTATAATCATTGATCCCTAGCAAACGCTCGTCCCAATGGATCATGCATGATTGGTCAGAAGATATTGAGAAGGTTCAAGCCAGTCTGCATTAAAAAAGAAATTTCTTATATAAGGAGACTATTTAAATCACAAATATTTGGCTGTTAATTAAGTCTTTGATAGATAATCTCAAGTTGTGATAACATTACACAACTGTACTAAGAAATTTTGTAGATTTCTTCAGGTCAATCATGTTCCATTGTGGCTAGTCTTCGTTGGCGACTAATGTATTTATAGTTCTGTCAAGAATTATAATCATTGATCCCTGGCAAATACTCGTCCCAATGGATCATGATTGGCCAGAAGATGTTGAGAAGGTTCTAGTTCCTCTGCATCAAAAAAGAAAGCAGCAAAAAGTGAAAAAAAAAAGTTAAATGGGATGGTAATGCGTGGTACAAGTGGTGGACTGCTAAAAAAAAGAAAGCAGCAAAAAAACAAGCTTTGATTCAACTTGCTAAGGAGCAGGTAGTGGAATTTCAAGGTGAAAATATTGTACAAGCTTCAAAGATCATGGTGGAGACTAATACTAGTTTGGGAGAAACTGCTGCTACTAGTAATGTTGAAGAAATGGCTAAGGTGTTACAACAAGATCAAGTTTCTACTGTTGAAGTTTCTACTGCTATAGAGGTTTGGATTGTATGTTCTTCTTTGTATCTGATCTTGGGAATGCCCATATCAGCAATTGTTTATGTTGTAAAAAACCTTTTGGTAAGTAATATAATTCCCCCTTTTGTGAGATTACAACTGTGTTGTTTGTTCTTATTAAAGTTAAACATAAGATTCTGCATTGTGTTTAATATACATTCAAGTCAGTTTCTATACCTTTTTTTTCCTGAAATGGTGAATTTTATTAATTAAGGAACCAGCAACTTACAAAGATTATACAAGCAGTCCAAATGAACACACTCATTTAACTGATACAATATAAAAGATACATTCTACACAATCATTCACGAAACTAGCTGATTCAATATCCACCATTCTTCTAGACTTAGCAACTACATGCTAACATCTAGGCAACCATGGAGTACAATCCCTTATTGGCTACATTTCCACTGAACAAACAACCTTCCTAATTTCTATAGGTGATGTAAACATGAATTAACAATTAATTAATATAAAACGCAGCGGATAAACATCACCATACAAGGATCCATAGTGCCATATGATCAATCAAATAAATAAACACATAAATTATACCTTTGTAGCGTGATCCGGGAGTCACCAACAAAAGCTATAGATCGACTAGAACAAGAAACCCAAATGATCAATGGAGATCACCTCTATGTGTATCCACACTACACTTCCTTGTATGCCACAATGATGCTAGTCTTTAACCCGTAACCGATCAAGGCACCCTTGAATGAACAAGATACAAGAGTGATTGATGAAAAAACAAAAACCCTAATATGGGTGTTTGTTTGTGCCGTACAAACTAGAGAGGAGAGGGAGAGAGAATATTGGTTATTGTTATGAGTTAATTAGGAGATAATTACTCATAATCACTATTGACCAAATTCAAAACAAACTTCCCCTGGAAGTTACTCCTAGGCCGGCCACTCCTATGGGCCAAATGGGCTTCCCATTTGTTTTTCTAGTCCAATGCAATAAGTCCATTACTTGTTCATTAGAAGCCCAATAGTAGTTCCTGGTTACTTATGGTTATTTATATATTGTAAATACGATAATCACAATATATAAAATGACACCTCAGTGTATATGTGTGTGACCCCATAGGCTCACATATGTCTAGCCATATAATTAGTTATTATGACAAGAGCATTCTCCAACAGCTCCCACTTGCGACGTCATAATAATCAAGTAATTATACAAGCAATGGTTAGCGTCTAGCAACACGCCAATGCCCCTAGAAATATGTGAGGGTAGTTTCTTAAACGTCTCATTTCAGATGGTTTATATGTCATCTATCCTTTTGTTTCAGATACCGTGTTGAACATTAGACATGGATCAAATGTCATTCTAATAGTTCAACTATTCTGTTTCTCGATATAGATATTGAACTAGATTACCAAGTGGATTTAAGATTCATCTTAATCCCAGTTGGGTATGGCCATACAAACATCTGTTCAAATCATCGAGGGGCCCAATAGTATCTATCTCCAAAGCAAGTGGAGGAACAAATCCCATTTTGACTACACGTGTCATTCACATGCTTCATATCACTCCTGAAAATGGCCTTTATAACTACCTTATTCAGGACAGCGTTTAACCATATCAAGGAATGAAATTCCACATATGCAAGACCTGCTTGCATCTCAAGTCTGAGGATAAGAGACATAACCTCTTGCGAGATTCACTATTGACGACGATCCATGTAGTGAATACTCGTAGGTTGGGTCAATCCAATGTTCATCCCAATGAACAACATGTGAGTGTGGCAAATAAATCACCAACACGCTCACATTTGTCTTAATTTGATGATACTCCCGTATCGTCAACCGACAATGGATAATTTTAGAATAAATAAATTATTCATGGATTAAACATGCAAATATAGAACACAGTAGTATAAATGAAGACGATCATACCCGGTATATCAATTCATTGTATAATACGACTGCTTACAGTTCCATTATCCAAATACTAAAAACAGATATGCATAAGACTACTCATAGGTCGGGATCCGATGTTCCCACCATGATCGAATCATGTTGTACAAGAAAACAAGTAGTCATCTGACTAAACTTTGAGAATACTTGTTTCAAAACTCATGAAAGGTTTGAATGATGATTGTCCTTTGTATGTGCACATTCAAGTACAAGACGAGTATCGCAACAATACATTCCATAGGGTGTTTGAAGCCAGCAAAACACCTACTTTAGATAGTCATCTGAATAGTTTCTCAAACTATAAAGTATTCTTATTCTTTTAATGTATAACGCATTAATGCTCTCAGTCGAGCACATCTAGTTAGCAATGTCATCATTCATGATGACATCCTACCATGACTAGGGTTGAGTATTATCTCAGTTAAATAAGCATTAGCGTATGCAAACAAAACAGAGCTCCTCAATTATCCGTAAATGTTTGAACATATCTTTGGTCCTATGTAGGTCCAATATAATGTTCGTTTAACAATTATCTAACGACTTTCACTTAGATATTGGTTGTTATCAACTCATCTTGCATTCATGCAAATGATAAATATATAGTCCAATACTTAATATGACTTACATGATGAATCCTTCAGTCAAACTTAAGATTTCCAATCATGTGTTCAATCTCATCAAGTAAGATTGATCATTGAGACTCTCCTCAATAACGTGTCATATTATGTTTAGACTTAATAACCGCTTATGTTTATTCTAATAAACATATATATAACAAGGTTATATGTTTTATTTTATAAATCCCTCAAGAGAAACTTCATTCCAAGCTAAGGATTAAAGTCTAGCTTAGATGGAATATTGTTTCTAATATGTCAATGACATATGAGATTTAAGAAAATAAATAAAATGCTCCAACTTGCTCTCAGTGTTCTTAGGAGTAATCTTATTAATCAAAATCAAGTTAATGATTTTATGATTAACACAAGATCTCTGCTCCTAGATGCATGATCTAATCCACACATGGATTCTTTTATCTTGTATACTTAATAAAGATTACATGGATTCATAAACCCTTTTGATTACTCATCGTCCTCGCAAAGGTAATCAACAAGAAAGGTGTTTTGATATCCTATTGTCATATTTCATATACATGAAATCAGGTATGACAATTAATCGTCTTTATACATTTAATGTTTGTAGCTAGGAAGATTCAATCATAGTCAATTTATTGAGTACGAGTAAACTCCATTTACTACACGTGCATTAAATGTGTGTACAAGTTTGTCCTTTTGAGTCTTCTCATCAAGAAACTCATTCTTAACCTCACAGTCTAACTGATTGGTAAGAGATCAATCAAGCTCCATGAGTGATTGTCTTTCAAGGGCTGCATCTTAACATTCATAGTTTTGAGCTACTCATCAGATACAATATCTGATAATGCATCTCAGTAGTTAGCAGGTTCACCATGATCCTCTAACATATGTCCCTCAGCATTGATATAAAAACTATATCATTCAGGTGCAAGAGGTATCCTTGCGGATTTATGAATGAGAGATATCAATCTATGGTTTAACATATGCATGTTCAAACTTAGTATGATATTAGCAAGTGTACTCAGAAGGTTGTGTATTTAGTTCTTGAATAACTTCAAGGTCTAAAGGTACTCCCACTTGCTTTTGTATGTAGAGACTAATCTCTAGATACTAAGCATCTTGAGTAACAATAAATTGTTTTCAAGTGGGACATCCAAAATACACCGTTAGTTCTTTACTCTAGTTTGTTAATTATTTACTCTTAAGTAGTTAACAAATTAAGAACTTCAATTAAGACATAATGGGATTCATCCCATGCCATAATACAATGGTGTCTTAAATTCCTTCTGGGTTGGAATCATATTGAGTGTACACATGGCACACCCAATTTCTAACCTTGATAGCTTTGGAGGTAAAACAGTTTAAGTCATCAAAGATCAAACAATATCAATAGTGTTTGATTTTCCATGATGGACATACCATAAAGTTGTGGTATTCCATGAGGACTGATGTTGTGAGACTATCACACAACTCATTAGATGAACTTATATCTTTTGGCTTACATATCTGCCAACCAAGTCAAACCAGATGGCATCAATAGTAATTTTAGCCTACTGCATACTTTACTTCATGTGCATGTTTTGACTAGAAAACATAAACATTTAATATTATACGTCGTAAGTGTACATGTCTTTAACAAGAAGACATAACAAATTAACGTAGACGTCGTAAGTGTATATGTCTTTAACAAGAAGACATAACAAATTTGGCGTCTTACTTTACGTTATAAGTCTTTCAACAATTAACGGAATTGATGTTTGTGTCTTTACAAGAGACCTAAACATATTCAACTAAAGTAATTTCGAGCGCCGACACTTGGCCTCAATAGTAAATTCAAGTTAATTTCATACTTCATGATTATGGCCTTACAAGAAAACATAATCATATTTACTAAACAATTCAGTGAATATGTAGAAGTAGCTTTTCATGTTATCTTGATGTTTGTTCTAATTAGGGCAACCTACATTTTATGTGTAGAAGTCCTAGTATAATCTTTGTTTCTTACCTTTCAGTCAAGAGAAACTATTAGTCATATTGCTATATGTTGTACCTTGCACACAATTGAGATTTCTCCCACTTGTGCATGGCACAACATCATGAGAGTATACAAGCACCACTACGCTCGTGTGTTTGTATGAGCAATATGACAATGTCTAAGATAACATATGATTTTTAGTCAAAATCAAAATATAGATATGTAGAACTGTATCGTTTTAATAATGAATCATGCATAACGATTTTATAGATAACATTTCAGGAAGCAACATCTGTGTACATATCACTTGCCAAACCGTAAAACCTAAACCCTAAAACCCTAAACCAAATTTAATAACAAAATATATTTACGACTTTTAATTTAACAATTGTTTTTATTTCTTTATTTTATTTTGTCCAAGGCGATTCAATATGAAGTCGCAACAAACGAGTCACGGCAAACATTTATTCACAAAGCATGAGGTACAACTAGTTGTTCAATCAACTCAGTGTACATGGCATAAAACTATATGAAGCGTCTAATGCCACTTTTAGTGGTGTACATCACTTCCCAAACCGTAAACCCTAAACCCTAAACCCTAAACATTAAACCCTAAACCAAATTTAATAACAAATATATTTACAACTTTTAATTTAACAATTGTTTTTATTTCTTTATTTTATTTTGTCCAAGGCGATCCAATATCAAGTCGCAACAAACTAGTTACACATTTCAAGTTAACTATAAGGGGGTGCTTGGTTGGGGGTAATGAGGGGTGGGGAATGGGAAAGGTAATGATTAAACATCCCTGATTATCACTAGGGAATGCAATCATTGTTTAGTATCGGCATTACCCAGTAAATTGGGAGGTATGGAATGATTACCCACCACCACCAGCAGTAGCCATCACCAGTAGTAGCCACCACCACCACCTACACCACCACCAGCCACCACCATCATCACCACCACCCACCACCATCAGCAACAACCACCACCACTAGCCACTTGCACCACCACCACCATCACCACCACCAGCCACCGCTATCAGCCACCACCACCACCACTAGCCACCACCACCACCACCACCACAAGCCACAACCACCACCACACACCACCAGCCACCGCCATCAACAACAACCACCACCACTAGCCGCCACCACCACCACCACCACCACAACCAGCCACCACCACCACCACCACAAGCCGCCACCACCACCAGCCACCACCACCATCAGCCACAACCACCACCACTAGCCACCACCAGCAGCCATCGCCATCAGCAACAACCACCACCACTAGCCACCACCACCACCACCACAACCAGCCACAACCACCAGCCACCACCCCCACCAGCAGCTACCACCATCAGCCACAACCACCACCACCACCACCAGCAACCACCATCACCACCAGCAACCACTACAACTAGCAGCTACCACCACCAGCCAGCCACCACCATTAGCACACCACCAGTCGCCACCACCCCAGCCGCCACCAATGTTATTTGTAGTGTTTTTTATGCATCTTTTTTTTAGTCATCTTTATCATAAGTATTAATTGTAGTGATCATTTAAAATATAGTTATATATCATAAACTTTTTAACATGTTATATATATTTTGAATTTGTATGTTGTATCAAATAAAGCACAAATTACCTTTACTACATTCTCATAATTTGGACTAAATTATACATTATAACACTTACTTATTAGTGTTTTTCAACTTTATATCAAATAAAAGTAAAACTTAAATAGTGATTTGATTGATTTGCATGAGAAAACAAACAGACTGCATGGGAAGACTCAAAACTGAAAAATTAATACTCGGTAATTAATTTTTGCAATGATTTAGTTTACACAGCCACATAAATATTATATATTTGGAGTAGATTATTATCTAGTTTCATCACTAGCCACATAAATCATCATCAAAAAACACAATTTCTTACTTAACGATTATCAAATCATCATCAAAAAACATGTATGGATCTCCTAATCTCGATGAACTGAAAGATATGTGTGGGTCTGATAAACTTCACAAATGTCTCAAGTTCCTCTTCAGTCAAGAAATTCCTCTAAATGAAGTAATGATCCAGTGGTTGGGTGAGAAGCGTGATGAGCTGCAGATAAGTGTTGATAAGCGCACCGAGAGAATGGCTGAGGTTTTAGATCTTAACTTTGATGAAGAAGAAGCTGCTGATGAGGGTTATGAGTCCCTTCATGAGGTTCAAGTGATGGAGCGCCGTTTGCTGCAGTCCCTTTCGGCCATTTTGGTTGACCTTCGTGCTCTGGTATCCAAGAAGGAGGAAGCCATTGCCGCTATAGATGAGTATGATCAGAGCTCCAGTTGAATAGTTGTTTAATTAGGGTCTTTTTGGTTGGGTTTGGTGGTTCCCTTGTTATGTTTTTGGTTGTTGTTTTGAAGGAACTGGTACATGTATATAGTAATCATCCTCCTAATTAATCTTTAATATAATGAATATGATTTAGGTTTTTATGTCATAATCTTGTGTTTTTTTTTTTTATTTTAAATATACTGTATTTATAAGCAGTTGACTTACCTTGTCTCTCATACACTGAAATATTACACACATAAGAAACACATATTGGTGAAATAGGTATCTTCGGCGAATTTAGGGGTTTCAAATTAAAGTAACAAAAATGAAATCAAGCAATAAACAATCAAAATAAACGCCCTATATTTAAGCTTGATTGTTTTATCACCAATAAAGGCATCCATTTGGGTGTTTATCAAGTCATTCATGTATTAGTTTTTTAATTGTATGCTAATAAGATTTTTAAGTTGATTAGTTTATGATTTTTTTTGTGGTTCGGATGGATTATTAAGGGTTGCTTGATTCTTATTGTCTGCTATAGATTTTATAGAGTGTTTGGGATGGATTATTAAGGGTTCGGATGGATTATTAAGGGTTGCTTGAAATTGATGTATGGATATATATGTGTGCATTTTAATTGTTAAATCATTCGCATAATGCATATCAACTTTTTATCTGGTGTTAAGCAATTATTGAAAGTTATTGCTTGATTTAATTAGATTATTTGTGTTTAAGTAGCTTGTTTAGTTAGTACTCAGGTTGTGATAACATTACACAACTGTACTAAGAAATTTTGTAGATTTCTTCAGATCAATCATGTTCCATTGTGGCTAGTCTTCGTTGGCGAATGTATTTATAGTTCTGTCAAGAATTATAATCATTGATCCCTAGCAAACGTTCGTCCCAATGGATCATGCATGATTGGTCAGAAGATATTGAGAAGGTTCAAGCCAGTCTGCATTAAAAAAGAAATTTCTTATATAAGCAGACTATTTAAATCACAAATATTTGGCTGTTAATTAAGTCTTTGATAGATAATCTCAAGTTGTGATAACATTACACAACTGTACTAAGAAATTTTGTAGATTTCTTCAGGTCAATCATGTTCCATTGTGGCTAGTCTTCGTTGGCGACTAATGTATTTATAGTTCTGTCAAGAATTATAATCATTGATCCCTGGCAAATGCTCGTCCCAATGGATCATGATTGGCCAGAAGATGTTGAGAAGGTTCTAGTTCCTCTGCATCAAAAAAGAAAGCAGCAAAAAGTGAAAAAAAAAGTTAAATGGGATGGTAATGCGTGGTACAAGTGGTGGACTGCTAAAAAAAAGAAAGCAGCAAAAAAACAAGCTTTGATTCAACTTGCTAAGGAGCAGGTAGTGGAATTTCAAGGTGAAAATATTGTACAAGCTTCAAAGATCATGGTGGAGACTAATACTAGTTTGGGAGAAACTGCTGCTACTAGTAATGTTGAAGAAATGGCTAAGGTGTTACAACAAGATCAAGTTTCTACTGTTGAAGTTTCTACTGCTGTAGAGGTTTGGATTGTATGTTCTTCTTTGTATCTGATCTTGGGAATGCCCATATCAGCAATTGTTTATGTTGTAAAAAACCTTTTGGTAAGTAATATAATTCACCTTTTGTGAGATTACAACTGTGTTGTTTGTTCTTATTAAAGTTAAACATAAGATTCTGCATTGTGTTTAATATACATTCAAGTCAGTTTCTATACCTTTTTTTTTCCTGAAATGGTGAATTTTATTAATTAAGGAACCAGCAACTTACAAAGATTATACAAGCAGTCCAAATGAACACACTCATTTAACTGATACAATATAACAGATACATTCTACACAATCATTCACGAAACTAGCTGATTCAATATCCACCATTCTTCTAGACTTAGCAACTACATGCTAACATCTAGGCAACCATGGAGTACAATCCCTTATTGGCTACATTTCCACTGAACAAACAACCTTCCTAATTTCATCATAGTCAGTTTCTATACTTTAGTTGTTTAGATTTTGTAACAAAATGAAAAGATAATCTATAAGAGAAGTATAAAATAACTAATATGCGTAAAAGACCCAAGGGCGGAGATGGTTGAGTTTTTGGTGTTTTGAAGTGGAGGTCACAGGTTCGATACCTGTGGCTCCCTTTTTTGGTATGTGCTCCCCAAAATTTTTGAAAAGCCCTCAATATTTTTTTCATCAAATTTTGAATTCTCCCTCCACCTATTTCCATCTCCACCCACGTTTCTCACATTTCTCACCAATCACACCAGTCACAGCCACCAATCACCATTCACAAGTCACATCACAGCCACCAATCACCATTCACCAGTCACATCACAGCCACCATTCACCAGTCACCATCCATCATATCACTAGCCGGTCCGGCCATCTACAACAGAGGGAGGTTCATTTAGATCTAAATTAGGTACTTTTTTGAATTAGGAATTCATTATGTTGGAATTTTAACTTATTATTCATTTTCATTGTCAATTTTATTTGTTATGGATTCGTTGGTTTCTTGTTTCTTTGGTAATTTACACATTTTTCTTAATCCCACGTTTTCATATTTGACATTGAAGCTTTAGATTGATGCCCAATACATTCAAAGTAACATATGATAATTAACCTATGCAGAACATTGAAGTGGTGTTTGGAACTAGGCAGTGCTTATCCCAAACACCCCTTTATGTAGTCAAAGCAATCACTACCTATAGACAGTCATTCCACTGTGTTGCAATTCTTATTGTAAACCTTATTAGCTAGACACTTGTGACTTGACATTGTAACTTCATCAATCTAAAGCTTCATATATGTACTAAACACTTGACATTGTAACTTGTACTAATCCCACATTTTTCTTAATCAGTGAAATTATACATATTAAATTTGTGGAAAGAAAAAACTTGCAAATCAAAAGTTAGAACATAATATTAATATAAACATTATTGATTCATTAATATTTAACATCATAAAACAATAGGTACCATCAACTAGACTACCAACACCATAAAAACATAATAAAAACCATCATAAAAACTACCACCACCATGCATCAGCCATTAACAACAAAACACAAAAGACACAAACATAAACAGCACATCAGTATGGCGTTGACCCAAGCTTATTGATGAATTTGCCCAAATCACCTAGACGCCTTTGCTGTTGGGCAATATCAACAAGCAGCACATCACGTGCCAGACTGTCCTCCTCCTACATCCTCCTTAAATCAGCAATGCTTTCATTGGCAGAATCAAAAGCAAATAAAAGCTCTAGCTCCTTGATCATCTTGTCCCTATAGTTTATCAGCACTGTTTTCTTACAAACCTTTGCCCTCAACTCATGAAGTTCCTTCAAAGTATCTTCAACCTCTCGCTCATAGTGAACTAGCATCTTGTCTTTCACTGTTGCAGAGCTTGCAACTTTTCCCAGTTCCTCACAGATGGGCATCTTAGTTGGCATGATTTTGATATAAAATACTTCTGCTTCTGTTTTTTTAATTTTTTTTTTTTTTTTTTTTTGGATTGTTAACAAGATATGAAAATTATGAGAGATGTATGTTGCTTTATATAGAGGAAATATCAGGAAACACCTAGAGGAAGGAATATGTATCGAGCCTAGCAATGTGAACAGTGTTTAATGATGAATTAGCCTTACCCATGTACTTGCAAGTTGCAAGTTACAACAAAAACCATTAAAACTAAACAGAGTACCATTATTACTTTTGAATTTGCAACCAAATAACCATTAATACAATATTTTACTAATGTTTAGTTGTAATATTTACAAAATAAACATTTTATCCAACATTAGAATTAGGCCCAAATTAAATGAAATAAGTCTTATGATCTCTGAGCATGCTAAACTTTATACTAGCAATACTAACTTTCACTAGCAGTAGTAACTTTTAATCCCAACAATGAACATTATAATAAACGCTTTGATGCTTATATTGGTTTAACTTGTAACTTTTAGGATATATACGTTATCATTTGACCTCAACAATAGCATGGACAAGTCTTGGATGAAAAGTACTAGGACCAAGAAACAATATATTGATGGTGTAGCAGCGTTTATTAAGTATGCAGTACACAACTTGCAGAAGATGAAGAACATCGACCCACGAGTTAATATACGAAAGCTTAAGATGTCATGTCCTTGTACCACATGTTTAAACAAAATAGAGCAAACAGTGGAGGACGTGGAGTACCATTTATTCTACTACGGGATTAATCTTAGATACACAAAATGGGATAAACATGGAGAAAATGATGAGCAAGCAACAACAGCCCAAAAACCTGGTAATGCAGAAACAGAGTTTGTTGACGACACAGATTTTGACATGGAGTCACATTCAGGAATTCCAACAGATGGCCCAGCAACAGTAGAAATGGTTAATGCTACAAAAGAAATTTTTACTAAGGATGACCTTGCCAAGTTTCAAGCACTATTATTAGACGCGGAGAAGCCACTTTATAAAGGATGTCCTCACTTCACAAATTTTGTCCGCAATAGTTCAACTACTCAACTTGAAGGGTAAATATGGAGCTTCTGATAAGTTCTTTACTGAATTACTAGGATTGATAAAAAAGATGCTACCTGCTGGTAACGAAATGGTTGAAAAAACTTATCAGGCCAAAAAACTAATGAGAATGATGGGATCAGGATACGAAAAGATACATGTATGTAGCAACAACTGCATTCTTTACTGGAAGGATAACAAGGAGTTGACTGTTTTTCCAACTTGTGGGATATCAAGATGGAAGGTGGATAATAAGACAGGTAAAGTGTATGAAAACATTCCGGCAAAGGTAATGTGGTACTTTCCAATTATACCATAACTGCAACGACTCTTTAAGTTAGAAATTATTTCCGAAGATCTAAGATGGCACGCAACAAGGAGGGTAACAGATGGTGTTTTACGTCACCTTGCAGATTCACAAGCATGGCGTACCATAGATGAAAAATTCCCCAATTTTGCTGAAGATTCGAGAAATCTACGGCTAGGAATATCGGCTGATGGGGTAGACGTCAACTCAGGAACTAGGCATCACAGTGTATGGCCAGTTTTATCTGTCATATACAAGCTTCCTCCATGGTTGTGTATGAAAAGAAAGTTTATCATGCTTTCGTTATTGATATCGGGATACCCGAGAAACGATATCGATGTATTTTTAGAACCGTTGGTTAATGATCTGCATACCTTATTTGAGGACGGGGTTGATACATATGATGCTTTTACAAAAGAAAAGTTTAAACTGCGTGCCGATGTGTTATGGACGATAAATGATTACCCTGCACTGGGTACATTATGTGGCTACCCATACAGTATTTTAAAGGTTGTGTAGTATGTGAGAAAGATACACACTGTGTTAGACTTTTCACCTCATCCAAGCAAAGTTATGCTGGACACAGATGATATTTACCATACAGCCATGTGTTCAGAAGGCAAACGACGGCGTTTAATGGACAAGAAGAATTTCAGCATGCTCCAACTCCATTGACTGGGGAACAAATATACAACGAGGTACAACTAATTGAAAATAAGTGGGGAAAAGGAAAACGAACAAACAATAACACCTCGAATAACCAAGAAGATACGAGAGGCAGAGGTGGGAAGATTACAAAGCAGAAAAGGAAAACAACAGAAGCAGAGGGTAGTACAAGCCAAGTAAATGAACCATATTGGAAGAAATTCAACATTTGGTATCGAAAGCTAAAGTATTGGAAGCATAATGTTGTTCCACATTGTATTGACTTATGCATGTAGAAAGAATGTTGCTGAGAGTTAGTCGAACTTGTGAATAGTTCCTGGAAAGGACAAAAGATGAATTAATGCTCGATTGGATCTGTGAAGAGTTGGGGATAACAAAAAGTTGTTGCTAGGAAAGAAGCAGACAAAACAACACTACTCATCAGGTTACACATTAACGAATGCTGAAAAGGCATCTTTGTGAAACGTTAAACAACATAGGTACCACAAGGCTATTGTCAAATTTCTCTAGTGGTCAGCATAACGATAGGAAGCTCATTGGGCCTTACTCGCATAAAAGTTGCACTTTCGAAGCTCTTTACGAGAAGAGAAATGCAGAATAGGATGTTGGACAGAAGTTGACATCAATCACGGACAGAACTAATACATGACACGACTGAGAAGAATTCTAATCAAGCAAGGCACTACAATCTCGTGTACAGACAGAAAAGTTATGCTGATGTCAGAGAAAGCTATGGAATCCAAGTAGGTGACAAAGTACTTTAAATTTCCCTGAAGGGAATATCCGTTTTGGAAGACGAGAATTTAATCCAGGTACATTGACTCTTCATAATTCTTGAAAGATTGTGCCAGTTGTTTTATAAGTTAGAACTTTGGAAGAAGTCGTAGGTACAACCTACATTCACGTATCACAACTCAGATGTTTGTCTAGGTGAAACTCCTTTATTCCACTGAAAGAATCGATTGGACGACAAACTAGTGTTCACAAAAGACCTGTGGAAATATGATAGAGAAGTAAAAAACTCAAACAGAATCAATCCCATTGTCAAATTGCTGAACTCAAGCGAGGACCAACTTACACATGGGAACGCGAAGATAGATTCGGTGAGAATATCCCATTATTTTCATAGATCACACTGTTATCTTAAAAATCGAATTCGGGACGAAATTAAAATGACAAGTGGGTACGTAAACCCTGTAAAAATTTCTGTAATGAATAATCGTTAATAAATAATAATCCTCTATTATGTTACTGATCCCCATTATCTCAGAAAAATTTGAAATTTTTCTTATTATATTAATTTGTCGTTGTCACGATATAATATAATTTACGAAATGACGGAACCAGTTCTCGACACGTTATTCGAAACATAAACATTTCACTAATACTAAATTAAATTTCACTAATCCTAAATTAAATTCCTTAATCCTAATTAATACTAAACGGCCCTTAATCAATTCTCAGCCCAACTTTATTCGGCTGATCCATTACTATTCATCAGGCCCAAGTCACAAGCCCAACTTTAGTTATATGATTTTATGTATTCGACTAGTCACACGCCTACAAAACGACTCTCGTTCTCTCAAATATTGCACACGACATACGTATATTTTTATACCACTTCGTTGCTCACCTAGTCGTCTATACGTATGCAAATTCTCAGATCCCTAAGTCGAGTGTTGCTATAATTATATGAGGACAAAGTGTTCGACCAAAACAAACTATTCGACATATATAAATAATTCAAAACTCAACCGTTTCGACTCCCGTTTGTTTTCTACGAGTTCCAAATAATATTTCTAAGATGATTTTATGTTTAGATGTCAAGTTTGATCAGATATAAACAAGTGTTACACGATTTCTCAATTCGTGTAACTAGTTATATACTAGTCGACATCAAAATGAAGTCCAAAGACATGCTCCCAATTTCAAGCTCTCACAAACACTTTCCTAAGGTCCTTAGGTGTAAGAAAATCAATCTAAAACTTGCATACTCACTGACATGCATAGTTGATTGTGTTTCCTTGAAAATTTTGCACATTACGTGTATACAAACTACTATATGTACTCTCTACTCATTCTATCATTTCTTTCATTCATCATACGCAAACTAGACTTTACTACTCCCTCAAAAACACCTCTGATCGACCAGGTGATGAGGTGAAAAGTGTACCGCTTTTAGGGGGTCATTTAAGCCCTAATTCGCGATTATATGATCAAATATTGCCCTAAATTTGTTCCTTTTGTCATTTTAGGTACTTTTGAGAAGCATTCTGGAAAACACGTCATTTTGGACGTTTTTGGAGCATAAAGTGAAGAAAACGACCAAGTCTCAAAAGCATGCTGGAAATCCTTCCTGACGCCGTCAGCCAATCAAGACAAAGGAGTGGAATCAGACTATACGTGACGCCCTAAGAAGAAAATGTGGATTTGCACCTGACGGCGTCAGGTGTTAATGATCCTAGGCCGTCAGTGTTAAGTTAAAGAGAGACGGCCCAGCTCAAGATTGCATGTGACGGCATCAGACATGGATCTAGGTGATCCGAGAACCCTAATGGCGGCGATCTGACGGCGTCAGAGCTTATAAGCTGACGCGTCAGAATGTAATATCTATAATATACTCTTTTATTTTTCATTCATTAGGGGCAACTTTGTGAGGAGAAACCCTAAGACCTTTTTAGTGCAGTTTTTAAGGGTTTTACACCCTTGGATCTCCCATGTTACATTGAAGATAAGTCATCAATCTAATCATTCAATATGTCTATGTGTTGCATGATTATATCTTGTTCTTGTCTTTCATTTAACATGCTAGGCTAGATTTATCTTTGTGTTTGCTTAGATCTAATGAAACCTAACTATTGATTATTGGTTGTTGGTGTGTTATTGATTGTATTGGATGATTGTTCATCGATGTTAGGCTTAAGAAAACTGGCTAACCTCCTATTCGATAACTTGCTTGAACGTCTTAAGAAACATGAACCAATGCGTACTAAGGTTAATTGGTTGTATTTAATGCATGAGCGAATTCTAGTGATCCCATGTTAGGAGCTTCTTAGCCGGCTCGACATAGGAGTGAAGTAGGAGCTTATAGAGTTGGGGAAGTACGTACGCCACCCCACGATTGGTATTAAGGAATACACCCGTCATCCACGCAATTAATACACACTAATCAACCGATAAAAGATAGTTAGGGAGTAAGGAAATCTAAGTAAACACATTTCTCTCCACATAAGTTTCACAACCACTTTATTTTCTTGTTATTTTATTTTATTTGCAATTGTAGTTTTTGGGTTAGTTGACTAGCAACTAATTCCGCCCACTCCTTCAAACCCGAGATTTTAATTGCTTTCATAAAAATATAAAAATACAAAAAGAATCTTCCCTCACCCTTAGACCTAATTAGAATAGTTTTTCAATCCTAACGACACTATTCCCCTAGAGAACGATCAATCCCCCGGTACTTGCCACTACACTATACTACATCGGTCAGGTACACTGCCTGGTGGGGATTGCAAGCCTCTTGAGATCCCTCGAGAGGTAAAACCTGTTGTAAGGTCGCAATACCACGCATCAAGTTTTTGGCGCCGCTGCCGGGGAATAGTTATTGTTTAGGTTGAATTTTTATTTTATTAGGTCTACTCACTAGATTCCTTTCTAGTGAGATTTTTATTTCTATTTTTCTAGGATTTCTTTAGTCTATCTTTTTCTTTGTGTGTTTGTTCGTAATTTCCATTGACTCTTCCGTTCACCATTATGGAGAACGCAAATCCACCATACTACCAACCACGTAATTCACCCACTCCATATGACATCTTGATGTTTAAACAACATAAAGATGAACCTCTCTATGATGCATGGACTCGTTTTAAATATTTACTCCAAAAAGTCCCTCATCATAACTTCGATTTATGGTCCCTAACTCAAATCTTTTACAATCGTGTCGACCGACATGCCCAAAGGGACATTTACTATTTTGCCGGTAGGGATCTTGGGAAATTAAGTTCTGAAGAAGCATGGGAAGCTATTGAGAATTGTGCCCAATATTATTATATAGTAGACAACCCAACAAACGTTAGTACAAGTCAATTGACCACAAATTTCAAGGATCATGAAACAAGTTTGTTTGGGGATGAATATGTTAGTGTTGAGATACCTAAGTGGATGTCATGTAATGCCATAGTACAAAACAAACACATAGGTGACCTTGATGTGACGGAGGATTTAGCCGAACATGATCACATTGATCAAAAAGACCTAGGTTTTGTGATTGATGACGTCGAATCTCAAGAAACACATGATGAATCTTTTAGGCAGTTTGAATATAGCAGTCAGAATATTGAGGATGATCCGTATGATTCGGACATAGAAGTTGAGATGCCTAGAGAAGCACTTGAGATACTTGGGAAAATGTTAGGGTTAGATCCTACTAAAACGCATGATGAGGATATATGTGAGCTTGACATAAGGAATGATGAGGTAAGTAACATAAGCCCACCAAGTGCCCCACAAGTCCTACCATCATTTGAGGCACACACACCGCCCGTGACTTACCCGGAAGAAGTAGAAGAGGTTATAGGAACCCCAATAGAGGTAGAGCCCTTGGACCAAACACAACTAGAAGAAGTAGGTTTGAATAATTGTAGTCACAACCTTTCTTTTAGTTCTAAGGAAGTTCCTAGTTTTGATGAACCGGAGCCTAAACCAAAACCGTTACCTAATCTTCCATCCTTAGATGTGAACTTAGGAATTGAAAAAGGCCCCGATCCACCCATACAACCATATAGTCCGGGTAGTTTTACGTTGAAGGTAGTGGACTCTAAGCCTTGTAGAGAGGAAGCCAATATAGGAGTGAACCATGACCTTACATACTTACATCGCCCATTCATGATTGATCACAAGAAACATTATGGGTTTAAACCGGGTTTATTAGGTCAAGATGGATTCCCAACTAGGAATCTCTCGAAGTTGATAGAAGATGATCCCTTTTTAGGAGAAAACTTTAATTCACCCATTGACCAAAGTGAACTAGGTAAGGTTATGATGAAAGGAGCACACCCCTTTGAGTATATAATTCATCCACCACTCTTTCCTCACGCGGCATACTTCCACCGAGATGGTGTGTATCGCTACTATCACCCGCACTTAATCCTAAGTGTAGGAAAAACCTCTCCTTTATCCGTTAAATAAGGTAGAGTCAGGCTCGTGACTCGAACAAAAACAAGCGCTTCTTGGGAGGCAACCCAAGCTTTATTTGCTTTGTGTGTTTTTTGTTTGTTTGTTTGATTTTATTTGCTTCCGTGTGTATGTTTAATTTTTATTATTATTGATTCATGCTTCAAACTAAATTGTGAAAATGCTTTATTTTGTTTTTAACTTCGTCTTAACTACATATAAAGGTATTTTGCAAAGGATAAGTGTAAGGGAAATCTATATCGGTTTATTAGAACAAATGAACATGAATCATAATAATAATAAATTGACACACATATTAGTAATTGTTTGAGTCAAATGCTTGTATCGAGTCATAATGATGTTTTTGCAGGAATTCCTGGAAGTAAGGTATAGTTTTTCCAGAAAATTTTCTGAAACTTAACATGAGAATTCTGTCAGATCATTTCTGACGGCGTCAGGCCTTACAACCTGACGGCGTCAGGCAGTTAATTTTCAGAAATTTTTGAAAGTTTTGTTTTTCTTCCGGAGTCATAAAAAGTTTTGTAAATTCTCTAACTTATAAGCTCCAGGAATTCTGCAAAACATTCATTCCACAAGCATTATATCCTATTATAGATTTTACCGCCGATTTTACGCGAGGTTCGCCTTTATTGTTTTTCTTGTAGGTTAACAAGTTATTTTGGACAAGAAGATGATTTATATTTCGGAAGGGAAGCTTTGAGCGTTCATTTTCTTGGAAGAAGATCTAACCATGTTACCTCACTATCCACACCAAACAAATCAGGGGAGTATTTGTTTCATTCTTTCATTTTCTTTACTTTTACGTCTTTTATGTGAACATTGAGGACAATGTTCGGTTTAAGTGTAAGGGGGGTAAATGAAGACACCTTAGAGAATGCAATTACGCTTGGGTTTTTGTTTGTTTGATAGTAAATTTGTAATAAAACCGAAAGAAATATTTGTTAGGGCAATTTTAGCGCCAAATTTAAAATTTTTTACAACATATAGGAATGAGACTTTAGTCCTAATAAGCGTCTCATGGATAGGAAATTATATGACTAGCACAAAACCGTACCACTAAAAAATTTTCCACCCCAAATATGTGAGGTTCGCCCCTAGAAATTGGTAGGAAAAGCATTTATGCTATGATGTGTGTACCGGTAGCACTTAGATTCTAGAACTTGCGTTAGGACCATCTCAAATCCACAAGTGAGACTACATTCGTGTAGTTAGATCTACTACATGATAAGAGGCATTAGGATTAACCATTTGTTTTACACCCGTGTTTTTGTTATAATTACTTTGGCTACATTGGTCAAGTAATTCTCCAACACATTTGCGTTGTACCCATTTTTGGTACACGATACCCCTAGTACACCCCTCAGAGCCTATCTTTTTGTTTCGACCTTTAAGCATTATACTTAAAGGAAGAATTTATTACACCCCACTTAAATGTACACCCAAATCGCCTTAGCCTACCTTGTATGCACTCATCTTTAGTGCATTATTGTTACAACATTTGTGTTAAACCCTTGGTTAATTGTCTAATCACTTACATGGTTGCTAAGTCGAGTCATATCTTGTACATATTGTTTTGGGATGATTGGGACTCATGGGTAAGGTACTAGTATAATGGAGTAATGGGGAAGAACATCATTATTACCCCCATATGTGCAAAATATTTTAAAAGTACTCCAAGTTTTTCGATTATCTTAATTCGAGTCATTAGAATAGTAATTGTAAAGTTATGTAAAAGTTTAAGTGTAAGGGGAATGCAACTCCCCTATGATGTATTATTTTGGATGGTAGGGTAAGAATGTATGCAAAAAAAAAAAAAAAAAAAAAGAAAAAAAAAAGGGACTACCATCCCGTTTCATTTTATGTTTGTTTATGTTTTTGTTATTTTGTTTTTAGCTTAAGTTGAGTCGAGTCTTGGCTTAGCAACGCCGCATTGTATATGTATTTGATCATGATAATTAACTTGCCACCAGTAAAATACCCTTTATCCAACAAAACCGTGTTTATCATATCCCTACACCTCATGTTACAACCCTTTGGAAAGCCCTCTTTGATAGTTTATCTTAGGTGCTTACGCCTAGTGAAGGAGTAATTGATCCTCTCCCAAGCCTATGGTAATCTATTTGCTATGACAGGTAGTGAGTGATTTTATTCCATTTCCAATGTAGTTATATAGGTTTATAACACCCAAGAGATGAGAGTATCCAAACACTATTTTTGAGGTGCTAGTGTATGATTTCCGTGCTTATTATGACTAGGGTTGAGCGACTATTTGTTGTAATTACTTTTATATTAGTGTTAAATGACCCCTAGCTCATATTTTGATTGGAATAAAAGCCTATTTGCTTGAGGACAAGCAAATCTCAAGTGTAAGGGTATTTGATGAGGTGAAAAGTGTATCGCTTTTAGGGGGTCATTTAAGCCCTAATTCGCGATTATATGATCAAATATTGCCCTAAATCGTTCCTTTTGTCATTTTAGGTACTTTTGAGAAGAATTCTGGAAAACACATCATTTTGGACGTTTTTGGAGCATAAAGTGAAGAAAACAACAAAGTCTCAAAAGCATTCTGGAAATCCTTCCTGACGGCGTCAGAGTCACAAGGTGACGCCGTCAGCCAATCAAGACAAAGGAGTGGAATCAGACTATACGTGACGCCCTAAGAAGAAAATGTGAGATTTGCACCTGACGGCGTCAGGTGTTAATGATCCTAGGCCGTCAGGTGTTAAGTTAAAGAGAGACGGCCCAGCTCAGGATTGCATGTGACGGCGTCAGACATGGATCTAGGTGATCCGAGAACCCTAATGGCGGCGATCTGACGGCGTCAGAGCTTATAAGCTGACGCCGTCAGAATGTAATATCTATATATACTCTTTTATTTTTCATTCATTAGAGTGCAACTTTGTGAGGAGAAACCCTAAGACGTTTTTAGTGCATTTTTTAAGGGTTTTACACCCTTGGATCTCCCATGTTACATTGAAGATAAGTCATCAATCTAATCATTCAATATGTCTATGTGTTGCATGATATATCTTGTTCTTGTCTTTCATTTAACATGCTAGGCTAGATTTATCTTTGTGTTTGCTTAGATCTAATGAAACCTAACTATTGATTATTGGTTGTTGGTGTGTTATTGATTGTATTGGATGATTGTTCATCGATGTTAGGCTTAAGAAAACTGGCTAACCTCCTATTCGGTAACTTGCTTGAACGTCTTAAGAAACATGAACCAATGCGTACTAAGGTTAATTGGTTGTATTTAATGCATGAGCGAATTCTAGTGATCCCATGTTAGGAGCTTCTTAGCCGGCTCGACATAGGAGTGAAGTAGGAGCTTATAGAGTTGGGGAAGTACGTACGCCACCCCACGATGGGTATTAAAGAATACACCCGTCATCCACGACAATTAATACACACTAATCAACCGGTAAAAGATAGTTAGGGAGTAAGGAAATCTAAGTAAACACATTTCTCTCCACATAAGTTTCACAACCACTTTATTTTCTTGTTATTTTATTTTATTTGCAATTGTAGTTTTTAGGTTAGTTGACTAGCAACTAATTCCGCCCACTCCTTCAAACCCGAGATTTTAATTGCTTTCATAAAATATAAAAATACAAAAAGAATTCCTCCACCCTTAACTAATAGAGTATTTTTCAATCCTAACGACACTATCCCCTAGAGAAGATCAATCCCCGGTACTTGCCACTACACTATACTACAACGGTCAGGTACACTGCCTGGTGGGGATTGCAAGCCTCTCGAGATCCCTTAAGAGGTAAAACCTGTTGCAAGGTCGCAATACCACGCATCACCAGGAGATATTACGTGATCGTTTGGAAGCAAGAAAGGGATAACGGGTTTTAAATCTATAAGTGTTATACTTGGGTATTAATCGAACGTACTTATTCCTAGTGTTTTCTTCATTCACATACGACTCTCTATCACCTTAGAAGCATTGTGAGTTGTTTTGATCCTTTTTGAATTCATTTTACACGTTAAAAGTATCCATGCATCATGTTTTACTTTGTGTTGAACGTACATATTTTGAACATGAGTTTACGTATATATATTCGTATATAGTACACGACAAGTGACTAGCCTCTATCTTGGAAGGCCTAGAGTCACGACACACACATATTTCACGTTCATATTTACGTTACATGCATCAAATAAACTCACTTTGAACCTAGTAACTCGTATACTAAAATCATAAAACACTTAGAAAGATATTCTAAGTCTTTAACATATATGAAAACATCCCTCAGCGCCTAGAAAACGTCTATATAAATTGAAATCTAGCTTAACAAGTATACTATATTTTTACACGAATCGATAGACCACCTAACAAACTATAAATTTTGTATAGATCACTTTTAAAAATACTCACGTTTAGACCTTCAAAATCGACCAAAGTAAATGGCAGAAACTTGTATTCTAAAACTAGCAAAAACAACGAGATGGGCTTTAAGCCCAATAAGCAGATTTTAAGCTATTTAAATAAGCTGGCTTATTGAGACTTTTTGATATGAAATTAGAACATGAAAAATGATAATTTTGATGAGCTCAACTCGTCTCACGATGAACGGATTTTAAAACGTTATTGGACCTTAAATTTGGCTCGTTAAAGCCCAATAAGCTGAAAAATAAGCTCTGAATGAAATAAACTGTTAAAATAAGCTTTAAACAACTTAAATAAGCCTCGAAATTTTTATATAATTTTTCCCATCATTTTTGTAACTTTGGACTAAAAATGTAACGCGACGACACCTTGGAGGACAAAAACTGTCAAAACTGTTAAAATAGGGACTGAGACTGTAAAAACAGAATCATGAGGATAGAAATTGATAATATTTAAGATTCCAAGCTCAGAATTGACTATTGGACATTTAGAGGACTATAATTGTAAATTCTATATATAAAGGACTAACGGTGTAACGCTAACGTCGTTAGGGTAAAAAGCGTAAAACTGGAAAAGGACAATGACTAAACTTATTCTATTTAACATTTTTAGTTATTTTATCTCTTTGTAAATTTGATCATGTCATATACATATAAAATTTCATTTTATTTATATATTATTTAACTTTTCGTTAATAATATATATAACGATATTATAAACTATATATTCATACTTATTATATCATCATGGTTAAAAAGGGAAAACTTTGGAAAATAACCTAAATAACATATCTTGTCATATCATCTATAAAACATAAGAATTTCATTTGCATATCAATCATTCATCATAACGATTATTCGTTATTCGTTTCGTATTTACCAAATAGTATTTGGTCAAATTCTCAGATAAATTTATTTATCAGGTTATATATTGAAGCCGTTACCATAATCTCATCCGACTTTACTTTTCATCATATCAGTATCAATTAAGGTGAGTAATAGCCTCACATTTACTTATTTTAAACTCCGTGAGGGGGATACATGTTATAAACAGATCACAAGTAATTTTCTGTATGCTACCTGATTTGATATATGCCTAAGTTACCTATTGCCACAAGACCCTTATTCATGAGCCATTAATCACTAGTATGTGAACGCGAATATAATGAATAGATCTATTTAAGGTTTGACAGCCTATCCCATTAATACTGGACGGAATGCCTTTTGGTTAGTCGTATTAGTCGCGATATATTATATTTGAGTAAAAATAGGAATTGGCAAATCACGTATTACACGAGGGCAAAATTATCATCATTGACTTGATGATCACCTCCGTTTTACGGTACTTTGTTAACGTTTTGGTGTCATGAGACTTAGGGCAATATATATACTGCAATATCAATTTTTCAACTGATTGTATTCCCAATACAATCTTACTTGTGTATCGAACTGATTACTAAATTTCAAACTCTATGATATCACTCAACATTTTTGTTGACTTTTAAACATGTATCTCAGGTAACTAGCGGAAGCAGCAAGCATGGCAACGGGCGAAATTCTCAAAACTTATCTACTTTACTTAAATAATGGTGTAAAATAAAGATGTTAGATTCAGTTTAAACATCAATACTTCTAGTATTTTAATACTCTGATGTGACCTTTTGTATTTGAATTTATAACAATGAAATAATATTTTCAAAAACGTCTCTTTCGAGCCGTTTTCTATCATTATGACTTCGATCCTCACCGTAACACCCTAATTACTATTCCGCTGCTACAACTTAAATTAGGGGGTGTTACAGATTGGTATCAGAGACATAGTTATAGAGAACCGAATGTTTTCAAACATTGAACTATAACCACAATTTCAAATAAAGTAAATTTACACCATACTATTTTTCGCCCGCCGTGCCTGCTTGCTACCATGCTCAGTAAGTTAAATAATTAAGTTTATGATACTCTAATCTTGGTATATTAGAATTTTACATTCGTTGAAGATAATAATTTCTTACTTTTACTACTTACTGGTTATTACAGCACTATATCAATATGAATATATCATCCGACTCAGATTCTGAGATTTCTGTTATGTCGCCTATTTTTCGACATACTCCAGTACCTGACGCTGTATCCCACGAGACCGAGCCTTTTGAGCAAAATGAAGTTGCTGCTACGCCAGAAGATCCTTATGTGTTAGCTTTACCAGCACGTATACCATCACCGCCTCCTGAATTCGATTCATATGCACCTACTTTTATTCCATTCGGTGGTGATCCATATATGCAGAACCAGCAGTTTCTACCAGCAGATGATTTACCCCCGATACATTATCATGCTGTACCATCTCTAGCACCTGATAACCTATTTGATCTTTTCACCCATACCTATCCATACACATTTCACCCTAGAGAACCGATTCCTGAGGAGGACATACCCACATCTAGCCGACTCCGAGTTTCCGACTCTACTCATCCACTTTCACCATCATTACCATATCCTCCTGGTTTCACTCCCCCAGCTCATATCTATGAAACTGGAGAGAGTGCTAGGATGGAGATTACCCCTACTCTTTCACCTTCTACCATAGTGACGCGTTTGGAGCGCCACGAGGAGCAGATAGATACACTTCTTCAGATGCTTGACTATTCATCATTAGACCAGTCTAGTACGATCAGCGATACCTTGCATAGTTTGATGTCTAGTAGGATAGAGTTGCAGCGGGGTTTGACTCAGATACAGTCAGATATCTCAGAGACACGCTCTTTCGCGATAGCATTGCGAAGAGAAGGACAGGACTGTACTTGGGGAGCCGAGTTAGCACAGCGTAGAGCAGATACATTGGAGAACTTAGTGGCAGATATGCAGATCCAGCACCAAACCGAGATGCAGAGGCTCCGAACTCAGATTTCAGAGGTGAGAGGACATATGGACGGACCTAACCATTAGAGACAGTTAGCATTTGTATAGTAATGAGGCATCTTAGCCTGCTGCATGTGGCAATTAATAAAGATTCTTGTATCGTTTTGTTGTGTAAACTCAACTGATCAAGTTATTAATGTTATATTGTTGGTTATGATATTACTACATATAAATGTTAATTTATGATTATGGTTGTTCATGTGTATAAATAATGCATCTAATATATCGGAATACTCATGAATGTTAAAAATTGGATTAAAATTCATATGGTGCTCAATTATTGTTAGAACTTATATGTTTATTCCCCTACTTCTCAAAAATCATTTAAACATAACCATTGTTTAAATTCTAAATCTATAATTCTTGTGTTATCAATAGCGATATGGAGCATGCAAGTAGTGAAACTTCCAACCCTGGAGTGATCATGACACCTGCGGATGTCCAGAGAATGATTACTGAGGGTATAACTGCAGCTCGTGAGACTGATCGCTTAAATAACAACATAGGAACAACCAATGAAGGCGATACATCTACTCATCATAAATGTACTTACAAAGACTTCATGGCTTGTAAACCAACTAACTACAGAGGAATAGAAGGAGTTACCGAGATGGCCCAATGGTTTGAGCATACCGAAACAGTCTTCAAGAGGAGCGGTATCCTGAAGATAGCAAGGTTACCTTTGCTACAGGAGCTCTTCAGGAGAAGCATTATCGTGGTGGAATGCTATCGCAAATGCTATGGGTCAGGATGAAGCTTTTAAACTTTCCTGGAATGAGTTAAAGAAGAAAATGCTCAAGAGTATTGTCCCAGGACCGAGATCAGGAAACTAGAAGATGAATTTCATCAACTAGTAGTGAAGTACAACGATCTGAGAACATACGACAGAAAGTTTCTGGAATTGTCAGTGTTGTGCCCATCCATAGTCCCAGATCTTGAGAAAGCACTGGAGAAATATGTGGAAGGACTACCACCAACCATTGAGGGAGATGTTACCACATCAAACCCAAAGACGATGGAAGAAGCAATGGGACTCGCACAACGATTGTTGAATCGAGTGATCAAACGAGGTTCTACCTCCACGATCAACGAACATAAGAGGAGTGCTGATAATCGTGGAAACAACAACAACAACAACCGAAACTACACCAGGAACTACAATAGTAACAGGAGTTACAGCAGCAACAATCGTAACCGAGATCAACAACAAAACCGCAATAACCATCATCAACAGCAGAATCGTCATCAAGAAGCTGCCAGAGCATATGTGGCAGTGCCCACAGAGAGAAAAGGTTATATTGGGAATCTACCCCAGTGTAACAAGTGTAACATGCATCATACCGGATCATGCAAAGCTACTTGTGGCAACTGCCGAAGAACTGGACACATGACTAAGGACTGCCGAGCCACCGGAGCCAACACGCAACCAATAGCTGTAAAGTGCCATGGTTGTGGTGAACTTGGACATTACAAGACTCATTGTCCAAAGAACACCAACAATGTTGCCCGTGGAAGAGCATATGTACTCGGAGATGGAAATACAACTCAGAATCCTGATGTTGTTACGGGTATGTTCTTATTAAATCAACGCAGTGCTAAGATATTATTTGATTCTGGAGCAGATAAAAGTTTTGTGACTACTTCGTTTGCCTCAATTCTAAATATTACTCCCATAGAATTAGATACTACTTACGAAATAGAAATAGCAGACGGAAATCTTCTAAGTACCAATACCTTAATCAAAAATTGCACCTTAACTCTTCAAAATAAATCTTTCCCCATCGATCTCATGCCCATCCAACTGGAAAGTTTTGATGTTATCATCAGTATGGATTGGTTATCCAAACACCATGCCAGAATCATTTGCGACGAGAAAATCGTTCAAATTCCTCTTAACGGTGAAACCTTTACCATTCAATGTGACAAACATAAAACCCAGCTCAATATCATCTCGTACATCAAGATGATGAAATACATAAGCAAAGGATGCCATGTATTTCTGATCCAAGTGACGGAAGGAGAAACAAAATAAAAGAAGAAACAACTTGAAGAAGTGCCAGTTGTAAAAGAATTTTCTGAAGTATTTCCTGAAGACTTGCCTGGAATTCCACCGACTCGACAAGTAGAATTTCGCATCGATTTAGTGCCTGGAGCAGCACCAGTTGCAAAAGCACCATATCGATTAGCACCCTCAGAAATGAAAGAGTTATCTGAGCAGTTGAAAGAACTATCAGATAAAGGATTCATTCAACCAAGCTCATCACCTTGGGGAGCACCAGTCCTATTTGTCAAAAAGAAAGATGGATCGTTCCGAATGTGTATTGATTACAGAGAGTTGAATAAACTCACGGTGAAAAAATCGATATCCATTACCGAGGATCGATGATCTATTTGACCAATTACAAGGATCAAGCGTTTACTCAAAAATCGACCTGAGATCGGGATATCATCAAGTAAGATCAGGGAAGAGGACATTCCCAAGACAGCTTTTCGAACACGGTACGGACATTATGAATTCCAAGTAATGCCCTTTGGTCTTACCAACGCACCAGCGGTGTTCATGGATTTAATGAACCGGGTGTGTAAGCCATACTTGGATAAATTCGTAATTGTGTTCATTGATGACATCTTAATCTACTCGCGCGACAAGGAAGAGCATGCTGAACACCTAAGAATTATTTTGGAGTTGCTTAAGAAAGAAAAGTTGTACGCCAAGTTTTCCAAATGTGAGTTTTGGATTTCTACCGTTCAATTTTTAGGCCATATCATCAATAGCCAAGGTATACACGTAGACCCTGCAAAGATAGAAGCAGTTAAAGGTTGGACGTCACCTACCTCTCCAACAGAGATTCGTCAATTCTTAGGTCTTGCGGGTTACTATCGAAGGTTTATAGAAATTTTTTCCAAAATTGCTAAACCTTTGACGGAACTCACCCAGAAAAACAAGAAGTACATCTGGGAAGAGAAGCAAGAATCAGCATTCCAACTTTTGAAGCAGAAGCTTTGTGAAGCACCGATATTAGCATTACCGGAAGGAAACGATGACTTTGTTGTGTATTGTGACGCATCTCATCATGGTTTAGGTGCGGTACTAATGCAAAGAAACAAAGTTATAGCGTATGCTTCACGACAACTCAAGAAGAATGAAGAAAATTATACCACCCGTGATCTAGAATTAGGAGCCGTAGTTTTCGCTCTAAAGATATGGAGACATTACCTATACGGTACAAAGTGTACGGTTTACACCGATCACAAAAGTCTTCAGCATATCTTAGATCAGAAGGAGTTGAACATGAGACAACGAAGATGGTTGGAATTACTCAATGACTACGACTGTGAAATTCGTTACCATCCTGGTAAAGCGAATGTTGTAGCAGACGCATTGAGTAGAAAAGAAAGAATCAAACCTCTTAGAGTTCGATCTTTAGGAATGACTATTCAATATTTACCCCTTCCATCTCAAATCATCAAAGCTCAAGCAGGAGCTCCTCAAGAAGAAAACCGACCATATGAGAAGATTGACAGAAGGTCAAACAATGAAGAGCAGATTGACAGAATGCCAAATAACGAGAAAGCATTCGTGAGAAGAAATGATGGAATGTTATGTTATAAGGAAAGATATTGGATTCCTCTCTTTGTAGGTATTCGAGACCTTATCATGCATGAATCCCATAAATCCAAATATTCTATTCATCCCAGCTCCAATAAAATGTATCAAGATCTTAAGAAGCTTTATTGGTGGCCGAATATGAAAGCTGATATCGCAGAGTATGTTGGTAAATGTTTGACCTGCTCTAGAGTAAAGGCAGAGACTCAGAAACCATCAGGATTACTCGTGCAACCAGAAATACCAGTTTGGAAATGGGAAAGAATCACCATGGATTTTATTACCAAATTACCAAAGACTTCAACCGGATTGGACACAATCTGGGTCATTATCGATCGATTAACCAAGTCTGCACATTTCCTACCAATCAAAGAAACTGACGAGATGGATACACTCGCTCAGTTATATTTTAAGGAAATTGTGATTCGACATGGGGTTCCGATATCCATCATTTCTGATAGAGACAGCCGATTCACCTCAAGGTTTTGGGAATCTCTACAGAAATCTTTGGGTACTCGTTTAGATATGAGCACCGCCTATCATCCACAAACTGATGGACAAAGTGAAAGGACAATCCAAACCTTGGAGATATGCTCCGCGCATGTGTGATTGATTTCGGAAAAGGTTGGGATAAACACTTAACATTAGTTGAATTCTCCTACAATAATAGTTATCACGCCAGCATCAAAGCTGCACCTTTCGAAGTTCTTTACGGAAGAAAATGCAGATCACCAGTCTGTTGGACAGAAGTTGGTGATATGCAACTCACCGGACCAGAACTGATACACGACACGACGGAGAAGATATTCAAAATCAAGCAACGCCTACAAGCTGCTCATGACAGACAGAAAAGTTATGCTGATGTCAGGAGAAAGCCTATGGAATTCCAAGTAGGTGACAAAGTCATGTTAAAAGTTTCTCCCTGGAAGGGAATGATCCGTTTTGGAAGACGAGGAAAGTTGAATCCAAGGTACATTGGACCCTTCAAAAATTTTAAAAGAATTGGTCCAGTTGCTTATAAGTTAGAACTTCCGGAAGAACTCAGTAGGGTACATCCTACATTTCACGTATCAAAACTCAAGAAATGTTTGTCAGACGAAACTCTCGTCATTCCACTGAAAGAGATCAGGTTGGACGACAAACTAGTGTTCACAGAAGAGCCTGTGGAAATAATGGATAGAGAAGTAAAACAACTCAAACAGAATTGAATCCCCATTGTCAAAGTTAGATGGAACTCCAAGCGAGGACCGACTTACACATGGGAAAGAGAAGATAGATTCCGTGAGAAATATCCACATTTATTTTCATAGATCACACTTGTTATCTTAAAAATCGAATTTCGGGACGAAATTCAAAATGACAAGTGGGTACTGTAGAACCCTGTAAAAATTTCTTGTAATGATAATCGTTAATAAATAATAATCCTCTATTACTGTTACTGATCCCCATTATCTAAGAAAAAATTGAAAATTTTCTTATTATATTAATTTGTCGTTGTCATGATATAATATATTTTACGAAATGACGGAACCAGTTCTCGACACGTTATTCGAAACATAAACATTTCACTAATACTAAATTAAATTTCACTAATCCTAAATTAAATTCCTTAATACTAATTAATACTAAACGGGCCATTAATCAATTCTCAGCCCAACTTTATTCGGCTGATCCATTACTATTCATCAGGCCCAAGTCACAAGCCCAACTTTAGTTATATGATTTTATGTATTCGACTAGTCACACGCCTACAAAACGACTCTTGTTCTCTCAAATATTGCACACGACATACGTATATTTTTATACCACTTCGTTGCTCACCTAGTCGTCTATACGTATGCAAATTCTCAGATCCCTAAGTCGAGTGTTGCTATGATTATAGAGGACAAAGTGTCCGACCAAAACAAACTATTCGACATATATAAATAATTCAAAACTCAACCGTTTCGACTCCCGTTTGTTTCTACGAGTTCCAAATAATATTTCTAGGATGATTTTATGTTTAGATGTCAAGGTTGATCAGATATAAACAAGTGTTTACACGATTTCTCAATTCGTGTAACTAGTTATATACTAGTCGACATCAAAATGAAGTCCAAAGACATGCTCCCAATTTCAAGCTCTCACAAACACTTTCCTAAGGTCCTTAAGTGTAAGAAAATCAATCTAAAACTTGCATACTCACTGACATGCATAGTTGATTGTGTTTCCTTGAAAATTTTGCACATTACGTGTATACAAACTACTATATGTACTCTCTACTCATTCTATCATTTCTTTCATTCATCATACGCAAACTAGACTTTACTACTCCCTCAAAAACACCTCTGATCGACCAGGAGATATTACGTGATCGTTTGGAACCAAGAAAGGGATAACGGGTTTAAAATCTATAAGTGTTATACTTGGGTATTAATCGAACGTACTCATTCCTAGTGTTTTCTTCATTCACATACGACTCTCTATCACCTTAGAAGCATTGTGAGTTGTCTTGATCCTTTTTGAATTCATTTTACACGTTAAAAGTATCCATGCATCATGTTTTTACTTTGTGTTGAACGTACATATTTTGAACATGAGTTTACGTATATATATTCGTATATAGTACACGACAAGTGACTAGCCTCTATCTTGGAAGGCCTAGGAGTCACGACACACACATATTTCACGTTCATATTTACGTTACATGCATCAAATAAACTCACTTTGAACCTAGTAACTCGTATACTAAAATCATAAAACACTTAGAAAGATATTCTAAGTCTTTAACATATATGAAAACATCCCTCAGCGCCTAGAAAAATCTATATAAATTGAAATCTAGCTTAACAAGTATACTATATTTTTACACGAATCGATAGACCACCTAACAAACTATAAATTTCGTATAGATCACTTTTAAAAATACTCACATTTAGACCTTCAAAATCGACCAAAGTAAATGGCAGAAACTTGTATTCTAAAACTAGCAAAAACAACGAGATGGGCTTTAAGCCCAATAAGCAGATTTTAAGCTATTTAAATAAGCTGGCTTATTGAGACTTTTTGATATGAAATTAGAACATGAAAAATGATAATTTTGATGAGCTCAACTCGTCTCATGATGAACGGATTTTAAAACGTTATTGGACCTTAAATTTGGCTCGTTAAAGCCCAATAAGCCGAAAAATAAGCTCTTAACGAAATAAACTGTTAAAATAAGCTTTAAACAACTTAAATAAGCCTCGGAAATTTTTATATAATTTTTCCCATCATTTTTGTAACTTTGGACTAAAAATGTAACGCGACGACACCTTGGAGGACAAAAACTGTCAAAATGGTTAAAATAGGGACTGAGACTGTAAAAACAGAATCATGAGGATAGAAATTGATAATATTTAAGATTCCAAGCCCAGAATTGACTATTGGATATTTAGAGGACTATAATTGTAAATTCTATATATAAAGGACTAACGGTGTAACGCTAATGTCGTTAGGGTAAAAAGCGTAAAACTGGAAAAGGACAATGACTAAACTTATTCTATTTAACATTTTTAGTTATTTTATCTCTTTGTAAATTTGATCAATCATATACATATAAAATTTCATTTTATTTATATATTATTTAACTTTTCGTTAATAATATATATAACGATATTATAAACTATATATTCATACTTATTATATCATCATGGTTAAAAAGGGAAAACTTTGGAAAATAACCTAAATACCATATCTTGTCATATCATCTATAAAACATAAGAATTTCATTTGCATATCAATCATTCATCATAACAATTATTCGTTATTCGTTTCGTATTTACCAAATAGTATTTGGTCAAATTCTCAGATAAATTTATTTATCAGGTTATATATTGAATCCGTTACCATAATCTCATCCGACTTTACTTTTCATCATATCGGTATCAATTAAGGTGAGTCATAGCCTCACATTTACTTATTTTAAACTCCTGAGGGGGATACATGTTATAAACAGATCACAAGTAATTTTCTGTATGCTACCTGATTTGATATATGCCTAAGTTACCTATTGCCACAAGACCCTTATTCATGAGCCATTAATCACTAGTATGTGAACGCGAATATAATGAATAGATCTATTTAAGGTTTGACAGCCTATCCCATTAATACTGGACGGAATGCCTTTTGGTTAGTCGTATTAGTCGCGATATATTATATTTGAGTAAAAATAGGAATTGGCAAATCACGTATTACACGAGGGCAAAATTATCATCATTGACTTGATGATCACCTCCGTTTTACGGTACTTTGTTAACGTTTTGCGTGTCATGAGACTTAGGGCAATATATATACTGCAATATCAATTTTTCAACTGATTGTATTCCCAATACAATCTTACTTGTGTATCGAACTGATTACTAAATTTCAAACTCTATGATATCACTCAACATTTTTGTTGACTTTTAAACATGTATCTCAGGTAACTAGCGGAAGCAGCAAGCATGGCAACGGGCGAAATTCTCAAAACTTATCTACTTTACTTAAATAATGGTGTAAAATAAAGATGTTAGATTCAGTTTAAACATCAATACTTCTAGTATTTTAATACTCTGATGTGACCTTTTGTATTTGAATTTATAACAATGAAATAATATTTTCAAAAACGTCTCTTTCGAGCCGTTTTCTATCATTATGACTTCGATCCTCACCGTAACACCCTAATTACTATTCCGCTGCTACAACTTAAATTAGGGGGTGTTACATGTTGTGACACTGTGCCTTCTCGAGAAGTTCTTTCCCCCGTCATTTTTTGATATTATGATACACTTGACTGTGCACCTAACTAGGGAGGTAAAATTATGTGGTCCCGTATGCTTTCGGTGGATGTATCCCTTCGAAAGATGTATGAAGGTTATTAAAGGACATGTGCAAAACAGAAATAGACCAGAGGGATGCATTGCTGAGGAGACTATCGCGGAAGAAACAATAGAGTTTTTTAGTGAGTATCATAAAACCATGAAAACTATTGGTATCCCACCTGATAAACATGTAACCAATGAAAATGAGGATGGAAAGCCATTGTCGGCCGGCAAATCAAATGAAGTTTCCGGAGACGTCTTTCAGAAAGCCATTTGTTTGTAATACATAATACAGATGAAATTGTGCCGTATATCGAGTAAGTATTACTAACACATGTCTATTTCGTTGCAAAAATGTTGTATCAAATATAATAATCAAATACATTGTTTTGTTTCAGGCGACACAAGCAATTTTTGAAAACAAAATACCCGGGTAAAAAAATGGCATTGCTGGAGAATGAGCACACTAAATCTTTCGCTAAGTGGTTACACGAAGTGGTAATTACTCGTATGTTGTTTATACTAATTGTTTGTTTGTTGATAAATATAAGTGAGTTTTTCCTGCAATTTAAAGGTAATATATACTTGTTATGAAATTCAGGTTCAGAGAGAGATAGCGATATCCGAAGATAGTGTATCTGTAATAACCCGAAATTTTCGAGTTATTAACTTTCTGTAAACCCGAAGCAATTGATTATGAATTTTAATCAAGTTATTTTATTCACCTTTGCATTCGAAATATTACTATATATTTTTTTTACTGAGGAATAACTAGTGAGATTACAAAACGAACCCTGTGACAAAACTCACGTTCCGTTTACACTGGAACCGTACGCGTACCGACACCGTGATAATATGTCATAAGTTTAATAGGTCCAAACGAAGAATGTACAAAACAGATCATAAAAATAAATACGAACTCGGAGATAAAAACAAATAATTTATGACGACTCTAAAACTCTCGAGCTAGAGATATTTAAACAAAGTCAGATCCGACACAGTCTAGCGAGACCCGGGTATTTAAAAGCACAATATACGCACTATTGAATTTTTAACAATACTACTACATCCATATATATATTTCTTTTCTTCTAATTTTGTCGATATCCTCACCAATACCAATACTGCTACTCCTTTGACTCCATCAATATTCCTACCCTAACTTTATATCTGCTGCTACTTTCTTCTTCCTTCCTAGTTCTTGTCGACTACCCAAACTAACCATAACACCATCACCTTTCTAATCCCACCTTCCCATCTTATCCTATTCTCGGCACAACACAATCCTCAAAAAGCACCATTCTCACTTTTGCTGCCACTCTCGAAAAACCCAAAACCGAACCATCTCCATCACCAATAAATTAGAGTTGACCAAAAAGCTTTGTCCCATTCTTAGTCACAAGACCTCATAAGAATTAGAATCATATATATAAGGATTTGACACCGATTAGGAAAGTTGGTTTTCCCACAACCCGAAAGCTCGTATGGAGCTATTCTCCTCAATCCAGCATAAATCCGAGCCTTCCAGGTAGAGATCGAATCACAACATTCATCACCAAACACCACAAAAACAGAGAATTTCTCAAGTGAGGATAAAAGTGAAGGTTGTGATTCGGTTTGGAAGCTAGGATTGCTCGGGTTGGAGCTTTTGGATTCGGGTTTGGAGAACTTGATTAGTGTTCGAAACATTCCACCGAGTTTCAGGTTATTTTAATACTTGATGTTGTTTGATATTTTTAATTATTCGATTATATGAAAGTTAAGGTTAGGTCGAATTAGGCTTGAATAAGTATGGGTGATTTTTGATAAAAGATAAATCGATGTAGTTATGTAACTGTGAAAGATTTAAACGGGTCAAATTAGGTGTTGTTATAAAACGGGTCGAAAGGAAAGATTTGACTTAAAAAGTCATTGGGTTAATTTTGATTGTTAAAAGTTATTAAGGATTAAAAGGATAGCAGTAAGAGTAGTCGAAATCGTTACATAAAACCCGGGCTAGCCTTTGCGTATTCAACCCCTTAGTAACTCAACGACTTGAGCTCGAGTGGTACTCAAGAGTCGTTTAGCAGGCGAGACCATAGCTTTGACCTTAGTAGTATTCGAACCTCTCCAAAGTCTCATTCGAGACAGCCTAAGTTATTTAAAACTTGGCTATATATGTTTTTGGTTCCAACTGAGATACCAGGCAAACCACAATTACACTACTCATAAAAAACAAACCTGCATATTTGAAAGTGAGATTTGGGTTGAGATTGAACACTGGGCCGAAGCCCAGCAAATAAATAAAAGAGGAGGTTTGTTTGAGCTTAGAACCGGGCCGAAGCCACTAGGGAGTTGGGTTGCACATGAAATTCGGGCCACAGCCCATTATGACTTATAAAATAAAATGTAGGGTGCGTTGGTTATAGAAATTAAAAAGAGAATGGTTCACCTTTAAAATAGGTTAACACTTAATAAAACCCGAACTAACAACATGTCGAATTTTAGCTATTAAAATTGTGACAAAAACGACTAACCGAAATACTAAAAATTGTTATACGACAATAATAATTACGCCGTAAAGTAAATAGTTAACACGTGCAACAATAACATGATCGTTTTGAAAATATATATATATTTTACGTTCATCGAATCTTAAATCAAAAATGCAAACTAAATTATGCCATACTAATCTAGGTCACGCATTGAAGTTACTACACACCATTTGATTCCATTGCATCACAGATTTCTACTACTACCAAGGTGAGTTCATAGTCCCACTTTCACTATGTTTTCAAATCCCGTGGGGAGATACATGCTATAAATCTGAACACAAATATTTTTGTATGCTATCCTGATTGATATTGCTAAGTTAATATTGCCTAAGTTACCACCCTGCCAAAAAGCCCCTCATATCATGAACCATTAATCACTTGCGAGTGAACGCGAATTCAGTGAATAGATCTATTGGAAGTTGACGACCCATTTGAAGTTAGCCTGAAATGGTAACCAAATGCACTTTATTCGAATTATCAAGAGTTTGGCAAACTCCTACGACGAGGGCATTATCACCTACATCATTGCTATGATGTGGCCTATTTATATCATTTATTATTACACCCGATGTTAAGGTTTGCGTGTCATGAGGCTTAGGGCAATATATATATCACACTACAATATCATTGTTTTTACTATTATCTGACTTGTGTTCAAACTATTACAAATTAAACACTATGGATTCACTCAACCTTTGTGTTGATCGTTTTAAGCATGTTTTATCTCAGGTATCTAAAGAAGCTAATGGCACGGAGTGGAACAGGGCCCCCCTTTGGACGATGTCCAAAAACAAATGTTTTCATTCATCTTAAACATTTTCATTTTGTACTTTTAAATATTATGATTCTGTTGTTGACAACTCTGATTTTAAGTTGATGAATGATAACAAATTTTCACAAAACGTCTCTTTCGAGTCGTTTTCTATAATTATGACTACGATCTAAGATGTAATACCCCAAATTAGACTTCCGCTGTTTCATTACGATTTTCGGGGTGTTACAGATTGGCATCAGAGCCAGGGTTATAGAGAACCAAATTATTTTTTTTTAAAACATTGGACTATAACCGCGATTTTCTAAAAGGACCATTTTAAAACTCTACCACCCTATGCCCTCCGTGCCAACACCTACAAGTACTTGCATTGAGATTTGCTTGGCAGATTATGCATAACGAATAAAATTTTATCACCTACGAATGTTATTATATTTGCATTGAGATTTGCTTGGCAGATTATGCATACCTAACGAATTAGTTTTATCACTTTCATATGTTATTATGACTAATGCATGTTTATATTATTAATGACTTACACTTATTATTATTGGGATATTACAGTACTATGTCACCTCCCATCATCATACTTTCTGACAGTGATGACGCACTACCAGCATCACCCTCTGTTCCCACTATCATTTTATCCGACTATCATTTTATCCGACTATGACACTGATAGCACCTTACCTGTTTTACCCACTGTTCCATCTGTTGTCCCATCTGGGGATGTATCTGGAGAGACGGAGCCCTTTGAGGAGGGTGAAGTCGCTTCAACACCAGTTATCACACCTACTATCCCACTTTCATCTTCACTTGCTTATGGTCCTTTGACCCTTGACCAGTACTATGAGTCCCAGCAGTTCTTAGCTGCTGATGATCACCCTGAGCCATCACTACGCCGAGTTCTTACCCATGATCACTACTCCTCAGGATCAGAGGCTGATGATGAGTCCTCCGACTCAGATTCTTCTGATTCAGCTGCATCCATTCCACCACCACCCCCGCCTGCACCGGTTCGCTGGCGCAAGCGAGTTAGAGTCCTCCAGCCTTATGAGCCAGCTCCTTTTGGGAAGAGATACAAGTACGACCCTAACAGTTTCACCTATATTCACACTGCTCAGAAACGAGTACGTACCCCACCAGCCCTAGTACCACCACCACCAGCTCTCGTAGCTACACCACCACCCAGTTCCCCCGAGCCATCTCCATCAGTGCCACAGCCCCACTCTTATATGCTCCCGACTCCACCACCCTCGCCAGAGGATGCGCCATCACCTATACTACCCCCTACTGTGTTTTATACTCAGACCACCACTGTTCCCCTGTCATCTCCTATCTCATCTCCTACTGTCTCACCCATTCGGGCTCAGAGTGTTCCCCTACCCTCTTCTGAGAGAGCACATCCCATGAGTCCTTCACCATCAGACCCCTACGTTCAGATTGCTACTGAGGCAGCAGCTTACCCTAGACCACATAGGAGAGTCGATGCCCGTAGATGGTCATTTCTGTTGGAGTGCATTCGTCATTGGAGACTTCAGGAGGGAGCCCCTAGAGCTTCGGAGCTGGGGGAGTGTTCATCAGCTATCCTCCCAGTTATGGGGGAGCCTATCCACCACACCATCCCACTGCTGGCCGCCAGACTGGCCCGACATGAGGATCGTCTTGATGAGTTGCTGAGTTTGATCGATGATATATCTCTCGAGCTAGTCGAGAACATACAGGAGCAGGTCGAGAACCTCGTGGTCGGGAGGATTGCTATGGAGGAGGTATTTGATCTGTTTGGTACCCAGCTAGAGGAGGTTAGAGAGATTGTTACTGAGTTCGGACAGCGACTAGATGCACAGAGTCAGGAGACACAGCAGCTGAGAGAGATTGTAGCGATACAGCAGCAGATGATCGAGCATCAGACTGAGAGGTTGGCAGCAGCTGACAGTACCATCCATGCTCTCGGAGGAGCGGTTGGAGAGTTACAGGCTAGAGAGAGAGTCAGAGACCAGAGGATGGAGGAGTTGGCTGAGACTGTTAAAGGATTGCAGCATGGACCTGGAGATGCACCTGGCACTTCGTAGATTAGCCACGTATTGTTGTAGTAATGACATCTTAACTTGCTCTGCGTGGCATTAATAATCTGCATTGTATTGTTCTTTTGGAAACAATGTATCAAATTATTAAAACTCATGGTTAGTTATGATTGCTATGTACCAATATTGATCTATGTTATGGTTGCTTTCTTCATTTATGTGTTGTAATTTTCTTTTATACGTTACCATATTATTCCATGTGTGTTGTTGTTGGGTTTATTGATTTGATGATACAAAACATAAAGAATGAAACATGAAGGACTTAATATGACAAAGGATCAAACTTCAATGAAAGAAAAGATTTCTACGAATCTTTTAATATTTTAGGAATATTCTTTGTAAACCCTAGATCATCTATTATATAAAGAGATCAAGGGTACATAGTTTTATGTGTCTTCCATAATGTAGTCTACAGTAAAGGTGTGTGTGTGTAACCTAGGCGTGTAGGTTTGTAAACGCCTAGGGTTTGTAAAGTTTGTTCGTCGCCTCAAGGATCTTTGATCCCTGTTACAAGGCAGTGTAACCGTATTATTCTGATCAAATAATAGTTGAGGCGTTGTGTGATTGAAAGAAAAACTTTTGTCAATAACAATTGATTGTTCTTATTCCGCTGCATATTATTCATTGTTATTGTTAAACCCTAAGACTCAAAACGATCCAAGAAACTATATCTTTAGCATGTTCTTAGTTTCTACAATTGGTATCAGAGCTTGGGGAGCTCGTTACCTAGGGATTCACAAAGTTTTATTGTCGTGGAAGAGAAGCAGATTTGAAGATGGATCGAACTGTTCTTTAAAGGTATAATCGGATTTAATTTTTCTTTGGTATCTATCTGTTGTCGTCTTTTGCAAACGATTCATTCAAGGTAAATTATTTTAAACCTCGTACTACTACAAATCATTAATTGGTTGGCGATAAAGAATTTTCAATTACGGATCAGAGTTTTATTCAAGGAGTCTAACCCCAGTTGAGCTTCACGATCTTATTAATTACCTTAGATAAATCTAAAGTAATCGGTATAGAAACTGATCTTGAGTTGTATATCAAATATTATGCGGAAACTAATACTTGATCTTAAGAAGAATAAACACAAACGAATTCTCAAACAACACTTCAATATATTAATACGATTGCTCTGAATAGTAATAGGGTTACAAGAAACCTTGAAGTGTAAACAATACGTATGCTAAGATAATCGATAAAAGGGGTGTGTGTGTAACCTAGGCGTGTAGGTTTGTAAACGCCTAGGGTTTGTAAATTTTGTTCGTCGCCTCAAGGATCTTTGATCCCTGTTACAAGGCAGTGTAACCGTATTATTCTGATCAAATAATAGTTGAGGCGTTGTGTGATTGAAAGAAAAACTTTGTGTCAATAACAATTGTTTTGTTCTATTCCGCTGTGCATATTGTTCATTGTTATTGTTAAACCCTAAGGCTCAAAACGATCCAAGAACTTAATTGATGATGGCGTTCTTAAGTTCTATCAAGTGGTATCAGAGCTTGTGATCTAGAAACTGGTATCCAGAAGAATTTCTGAATACAAGATCTACTAATCATCAAAGTTTGCAATGGATTCCGATTCAACACACATGGTCACTGCTTCAAGAGTTCCCATGCTCAAGACTGGAGAGTATGAGATCTGGAAGATGAGGATTCAACAATACATAAGAATGGTTGATTACTCACTTTGGGAAGTTGTTCTTGAAGGCGACAAGGTGCAAACCAAGACTGCTACTGGATCAGTCTTGACTCTCAAGACGAGTGAGGAGAAAGCACAGAGAAGATTGGAGGTTAAGGCTCACAGTTATTCTCATGATGGGAATACCTAATGATTATCAATTGAGCTTTAATCATATTGAGTCTACTAAGGAGTTGTGGGAAGCAATTGAACTTCGATTTGGTGGGAATGAGGCTACCAAGAAATCAAGAAAGAATCTACTGAAGCACCAGTTTGAGACTTTTTCTGCTTTGGGTTCTGAGAACATTGAGGGAACTTATGATCGACTTCATAAGTTAACCAGTCAAATGGCTCTTTTGAAGATTGAGCCATCTCAAGAAGATGTCAATCTAAAGTTTCTGAGAAGTCTATCTTCTGAATGGAACACTCATACAGTGGTTTGGAGGCACAAGGAAGATTTTGATACTATGACATTGGATGATCTGTATAACAACCTGAAGGTTTATGAATCTGAAGTGAAGGGATTGTCAAGTTCATCATCTACCACAAATAATCTTGCTTTTGTTTCCTCAAACAGTAAGAATACTGGTAGACATCAAAAACAGCACTCTGCTGCTGGTGCTTTTGCTCCTGCTGTTGGTTCACATGTCTCTGCTGCTGACTCTGCTAACACCAACACCATCAGTGATGCTGCAATTTGTGCTTATTTGGCTGAACTTACTACAAGTACTTCAGTCATGCCTCAAGATCTGGATGAACTTGATCCTGATGATGTTGAGGAGATTGATATGCAATGGCAATTTGCAATGCTTACTATGAGGGCAAGAAGGTTTCTTAAGCGCACTGTGAAAGAGATGAAGTTCAGAAGGAACAAGAGTGTGGGATTTGACAAGTCAAAGGCTGAATGTTTTAATTGCAGAAAGAAGGGACACTTTGCAAGAGAATGCAAAGCACCAAAGAGAAGCAATGAAAATCTCAAGAAGTCTGCTGATGAAGAGCCAAATTCTACTACTGCTATGGTATCATGTGATGGGTTAGGTGATTTTGATTGGAGTGATCTTGCTGAGGATGGTCCAAATTGTGCATTGATAGCTGAAGAAGATCCTGAAGTACAGCATTTTGCTCTCATGGCCTATTCTTCTTCTGGATCAGACTCTGAGGTATCAAATGAAGCAATCTACAAAAGGAGCTAAAGGATAAATGCATTTTTGATAGTGGATGCTCTTCACACATGACTAGAGACCAGAGCAATTTGGAGAATTTTGAAGCTTTGGATGGTGGATATGTTGCTTTTGGGAATGACCCCAAAGGAGGAAAAATTGTTGGAAAAGGCATAATCAGAACTGGAAAATTGGATTTTGAGAAAGTATATTTGGTGAATGGTTTAAAGTTCAATCTTTTTAGTGTCTCACAAATGTGTGACAGAAAGAATTTTGTTCTTTTTACAGACACTGAATGTCTTGTCTTATCTCCCGACTTTAAGATACCTGATGACAAATTAGTACTTCTTAAAGTCCCTAGAAATGACAACATATACAGTGTGGACATAAAGAACATTATTCCCAAAAGAGATTTAACTTGTCTGTTTGCCAAAGCCACTATTGATGAATCCAAACTATGGCACAGAAGGCTTGGACATCTGAACTACAAGGCTATCAACAAGTTGGTGAAAGGAAACTTGGTCATAGGATTACCTTCAAAGATTTTTGAGGATCCTGAAGTATGTGTTGCTTGTCAGATGGGAAAGCAACATAGAGCATCTTGTAAGTCCAAATTGGTGAATTCTATAACTGAACCTTTGTTTATGTTACACATGGACTTATTTGGACCTACTTATGTGCATAGCTTGAACAAAAAGATATATGGCTTAGTGGTTACTGATGATTTTAGTAGGTTCACTTGGGTATTCTTCCTAGCTACTAAAAATGAGACTCCTGGTATTCTTAAGGCTTTTATTACTAGGATAGAAAACCTATTTAATCACAAGGTTAAGATCATCAGATGTGACAATGGAACTGAGTTTAAGAATCAAGTAATGAATCAGTTCTGTGAGGAAAAGGGTATAACTAGAAAATTTAGTGTGGCTAGAACTCCTCAGCAAAATGGTGTGGCTGAGAGGAGAAATAGAACATTAATTGAAGCTGCTAGGACTATGTTGTCAGAGTCTAAGTTACCCACTATCTTTTGGGCTGAAGCAGTCAACACTGCTTGCTATGTGCAAAATAGGACTAAGATAGTTAAACCTCACTATAAGACCCCTTATGAGTTATTGCATGGTAGGAAACCACTGATTGATTTCTTTAGACCATTTGGGTGTCCTGTCACTATCTTAAACACCATTGACCACTTAGGCAAGTTTAGTGAGAAAGCAGATATAGGTTACTTTGTTGGATACTCTACTGAAAGTAAGGCTTTTAGGGTTTTCAATCAAAGGACTGGGCATGTGGTGGAAAATTTGCATGTTAGAATTAGAGAAACCACACCTAATGTTGATGGAAAAGGTCCTGAGTGGATGTTTGATATTGATTCTTTAACCAAGAGTATGAATTATCAACCAGTCATTGCAGGTACCACTAACATGTCTGCAGGCACACAAACTATCCCAAATGCAGGTACACAAGCAAAGAAGGATGAAACTGCAGAGGAGTTTGTTTTGATTGAAAGAAGCAAGTTTGATCAGTACTTCACACCAACAGATAAAGAGGGAAAAAGTTCAGATGATGCTGTTGTTCATAAGGAAGTTCCAAAGGTTAATGTAGAAGGTGATGATGAACCTTCTCATGATGTCAAGAATGATGATAAGGAACGGAATACAGAGTCAGATGTTGATGGGCAACAAGGAAATAACCATAGCAGTAGTTCTCTCAACTCTGCTGCCAAGCCAAAGCACTCTGCTGTTAAGCCAAAGCACTCTGCTGTTAGGCCGAAACACTCTGCTGTTAGGTTTGGTAACTCTGCTGCTATGGACAAGGACTCTGCTGCTGTTAAAGATGGTGATTCTGATGATGATTCTGCTGATGAGATGCCTGAATTAGAAGAAGTGTATGTGGATACTGATGATGAAGTTGTTGATGTTTTTAGTGCTGAAGCTGATTTATCAAACTTGGAGACTGGCATACCTGTTAGTCCCACACCAACAACAAGAATCCACAAAATTCACCCAAAGGAGCAAATAATTGGTGATGTTCACTCTGCTGTTCAGACTAGAAGTAAATCAAAAGGGTTGAGTGATTTACTTGATCAGGGATTGTTTGCTCAAACACTCAAGAAGAGGAATAGCCACAAAGATTTACAGAATTGCATGTTTGCCTGTTTCTTATCTCAAGAAGAACCCAAGACCATTCACAAGGCTTTGAAAGATGAAAGTTGGGTTGAAGCTATGCAAGAGGAGTTGCTGCAGTTCAAGCTTCAGGAGGTCTGGACATTAGTTGATTTACCTAATGGAAAAAGGGCAATTGGTACAAAATGGGTATTCAGATGTAAAAGAGATGAAAGAGGTATTGTCATCAGAAACAAGGCTAGGTTGGTGGCTCAGGGATACACTCAGGAAGAAGGGATAGACTATGATGAGGTCTTTGCCCCAGTTGCAAGATTGGAGGCTATCAGACTTTTCTTGGCATATGCCTCATACAAGAATTTTCCTATGTATCAAATGGATGTGAAAAGTGCTTTCTTGTATGGAAAGATACCTAAAGAGGTTTATGTGATGCAACCACCTGGGTTTGAAGATCCGAAGTATCCTGATAGGGTCTGCAAGGTGAAGAAAGCACTGTATGGACTTCATCAAGCTCCTAGAGCTTGGTATGACACCTTATCTCAGTATTTGTTGAATAATGGTTTTTACAGAGGAACCATTGATAAAACATTGTTCATTAAGAAAGACAAAAAGGATATCCTACTTGTTCAGGTTTATGTAGATGATATCATTTTTGGGTCTACAAATAAGGTGTTATGTGAAGGATTTGAGAAGCTAATGCACAGCAGGTTTGAGATGAGTTCTATGGGAGAACTGACTTTCTTTTTAGGGCTTCAAGTAAAGCAGAAGTCAGATGGGATTTTTATTAGCCAAGACAAGTATGTGGCTGATATGTTAAAGAAATTTGGTTTCAAAGATGTGAAGGCAGCTAAGACACCAATGGATAAAAATAAACCTTTGCTCAAGGATGAAGATGGGGTAGAGGTTGATGTACATCTCTATATGTCAATGATTGGTTCATTGATGTATTTGACTGCCTCAAGGCCAGATATCATGTTTTCTGTGTGTGCATGTGCTAGATTTCAAGTGTCCCCAAAAGTTTCACACTTGGAAGTAGTCAAAAGAATTTTTAGGTACCTAAAGGGTCAACCAAAATTGGGTCTTTGGTATCCTAATAATTCACCATTTGACTTGATAGCATACTCAGATAGTGACTATGCTGGAGCTACTATGGATAGAAAGTCAACCACTGGAGGCTGTCAATACCTTGGTCATAGGCTAATCTCCTGGCAATGCAAGAAACAGACAGTTGTGGCTAACTCAACAACAGAAGCAGAATATGTTGCTGCTTCTAGCTGCTGTGGACAAGTGCTCTGGATTCAGAACCAATTGCTGGATTATAGGTACAATTTCATGAACACAAAAATTTTTATTGACAACAACAGCACAATGTGTATTATCAAAAATCCTGTTTTTCATTCTAAAACAAAACACATAGAGATAAGACATCATTTTATTAGAGATTGTTATGAGAAAAAGCTTATTCAAGTGGTTAAAATACATACTGACAATAATGTTGCTGATCTACTTACCAAAAGTTTTGATATAAGTAGGTTTCAATTTTTAGTTGCTAGTATTGGTATGATCAATCTTTAAATCTTAAACCATCTTATCTCTGTATGTTTTTGTAAAGTTTTGTAAGGATTTGTGCTGCTGATTTGTCATTGTCTGGTGTTTAGTCAAAGTCTGCTGTTTAGTTGTTTGTTGTTATGCCTACTCTGCTGCTATTATGGAATATTCTTGCTTGTGTTTGTTGTTTGCTACTAACCTTTTGCAGATACATAAACATACACAATCAAGTAAAGCATGAAAAGAGAAGTTCATTGATAATCAAGGCATAAGTACATCATAGTGTTTCCATACATACATGCTAAAGATCAAAAAAACAACAAAATACAAAGATTCACAAACTAAATCCTAGCGAAGTCAGGCATGACCTTGCTATGAGGTCCCCTAGTGCCCATGGCTTCAAACACCCTTGGACAGGGGAGAGCAAGTACTACTGATCGTGGAGGTGGACTCTGCTGTTGGCTTGTTGAGGGAGCTGCTTTCTTCTGCTGCTTCTTCTTCTTTGGAACAGAGGGCTTCTGCTCAACCGTACTTGGCTTTGGATGAGGCAGGTGGACACTTTTTGCAAAAGCGGCGGCGGCATTCTCCATTTGTTTTTGAAGTTCAGCGGTTAAAGGGTGCTGTGGGGGATCGATTTTTGTTTTTCCTTCATCATCCGAATCCTCAAAGGAGGATGGTGTTGATGGAAGTGGGTCGGAATACTCCTCTTCAACAACTGCTTTTCCTTTTGGTTTTGCTGACGATGAACTTTGTTGGGAATAAAATGATCAAAGTCAAAGAGCCTGCCAATGATGAGAAGAGCCTGCTAGTTGATTTTGTAGTGTACGAAGATGTTCTACCAGTACCTTCTGGGTAGAAGGTACTGCTAGCTAATGAAGAGCCTGCCAAGCTTCTGTCAAGTCGATTAGATATTTTGTAATAGATATTTAGTTGAATTATTAGTCTTTGTACATTGTTATACGTTATGTAGAAGTAGAATAGTCTTCTGTGGTGACAGAAGAATATATCAGAGTGTACATGGGTAGTTGTATTTAATTGTAGGCGCCATAATAGTCAAAGTATAGTATTATATTCATCTACTTGACAACATGTAATAAGATATCCTTATCTTATAAAAGGATATCTTAGTCACTTCTTCATGCATGCATCTTCACAAACCAAATAACCAAAAACAAACTATCTCTCAAGTAACTTAGTTACTTCGAATCACAAATCCTTTAACAATCTTAGATTCAAGATTACTTTGTAATCCTGGTGATATTTAGATCATCCGTATTATTTCATCAATAATATTGAATCGTTTTGTTCTAACCAAAGTTGTGTTCTTTGTTCATTGCATTCACACATTTACTTAAACTCACCACCCTTGTGTTCTTTTAAAGTGTGTTGTAGTAGATTCCGCATGCTAAACACATTCAATACATAAATATCTCAATTGAACTATAACCAAAACGTTCCACAAGTGGTATCAGAGCTAGGCTTGATATTTACTAATTTAAAAGAAAAATGGATGTTGAACATATTCAGACAAATGTTGCAGCTAAACTTCCATTACTGAAACAAAATGAGTTTGAAATGTGGCGACTCAGGGTTGAACAATACTTTCAAGTGCAGGACTATGCACTTTGGGAGATTATTGAACAAGGCAATTCATTTAAACCCCAAACCACCACATCAACAGTAAATGATGCTCTTGTAACAACAATACAAAACCAACCATCAAATGCAGATGAAAGAATTCAGAAGAAAAATGATCTCAAGGCAAGGAGTATGTTACTGATGACTATTCCAAATGATCAACTTCTGATTTTTAACAAATACAAAGATGCTAAAACTCTCTTTGAAGCTATTGTGGCTAGGTTTGGTGGTAATGATGCTACCAAGAAAACACAGAAAACCCTTCTCAAACAACAATTTGAGAACTTCACAGCCACAACCAATGAGTCTTTGGACAGTATGTTCAATAGACTTCAGAAGCTTGCAAGTCAGTTAGCCATCCATGAAGTGATGATAACTCAAGAAGACCTAAACTCTAAATTTCTTAGGAGTTTACCTTCAGAATGGTCTATGCATGTCATTGTATGGAAGAACAAGTCAGATATTGACCAGATGAGTCTCAATGATCTCTACAACAATTTCAAGATTGTAGAACATGAAGTCAAGAAGACTACTGGGTCAAGCTCAGGAAATATGGCATTTGTTTCATCCCCAAACATCTCAAAGGTTGATCATGAAGACAAAGGTGGCAGAGAAGAAGGTACTGCTAACACAACCTTTGGTACTGCTAGTACTTCTAGTAGCACCAAGTCCATTTTGGATGAAACAATTGGGTGTGCTTTTCTTACATCTCAACACAATGGGTCTGTATTAACATTTGAAGATCTTCAAGAGATTCATCCTGATGATCTTGAAGTAATGGACCTAAAGTGGCAACTTTCACTTTTAAGCATTAGAGCCAAGCAGTTGATGATGAGGACTGGCAAGAAGATACTGATAGATGGAAGTGAGCCTGCTGGCTATGATAAGTCAAAGGTGGAGTGTTACAACTGCCACATGAAAGGTCACTACTCTAGAGAGTGTAGAAGACCTAAGAGGCAAGATGACAGAGGTAGAGGGTTTGACAACAGAAACCAAGGAAGCTTTGAGAAGAAAGGAAGCTTTGAAAGCAAGAGTAAGGTTGTTGAAGTTGCTGAGCCAAAAGCAATGGTTGCTATAGATGGCATGGGTTTTGACTGGAGTTTCATGGGTGAAGATGAGTCAACTTCTGATGAATTGGCTTTGATGGCATTCTCCACCCCTGAGGTACAAATTATCAAATGTCCTAATGATTGTGAATCTTTTAAAGAATTAAAAATCATAAGTAAAGCTTATGATACAGAAGTATTAGAACATAGAAAAACCATTCAAACCTTATTTGACCATAAGTGTGGTATGTCCAAGCTAGAAAAACAAATCACTCACTATAGAGAAAATGAACTTACCTTTACTGATGCTAAAAATGCTCTTCAAAGACAAATATTTTTGAAAGATAAAGAAATAGAAATGGTAAGGACTGAGTGCACTAAAGTGACATTAGCTAGAGACAATATTCAACTGACTGTTACTAAATTGGAAAATGCTTCTGAGTGTACTAAGAGCATAGTTGAGACTCAGTTGAATAAGAGAATAAAATCAGGGATAGGATATAATAATTGTCCACCACCTTATAGAGGAATTCCTTGTCCACAAGGTAGTGATCTTGCTGCATCAGGTTTACATGAATTTGTTGCAAAACCATTAGCTAAACCTGTAGTGATAGGTGAACCTTCTGAGAGTGCTAAGAATGTCTCACTCTCCAAGGTGCTCACTGAGAAGAGACCAGATGTCCTAATTATTGAGGATTGGGTATCTGATGATGATGAAGATGAGACTATTCCTATTAAAGGAATCAAAGTAGGACCATCCAGTCCTAAGAAAGTAGAAGTTAAAGCTAAAGCCAAAACTGTTTTGAAGACAGTTGAAAGTTGTGAAAAATGTAATAACAAACCTAGGGGAAGCCAAAGAAATTGGAACAACCTTAAATCACAACAATTAGGTGATGACTTTGTTATGTTTAATAAAGCTTGTTATTATTGTGGTAGCTTTAATCATCTTCATGCTTATTGTAATAAATGGGTTTCTGGGAGTAAATCAAAAGCTAAAACAAATGTTACTCAACCCAGAAAAAGTTTTGTTAAGTCTAACACTACAAAAGATAATCATACTGTTAGACAACATAAGCCTGTTATTACAAAATCAACTGAAAAGGGTACAAGAAACACTTTCAAAAGTGTACCAAAAGTTGAAAAGAGTCCTATTCAAAAGATAAATGTGGTCAAAACAAAAGTTTGGAGTCCAAAAGCCAAAGGTCCTGCTAGACCAAAAGGTCCTGCTAGACCAAATGGTACTGCCAAAATTGGTATTGCCAAAAATGGTACTGATAGACCAAAGACCACACAATGGATTAGAAGGGAAAGTGCTGTTAAGGCCTCAGCATGTTGGATTTGGAAACCAATCCAATCAAAAGGTGCATCAACAATCCTGAAAAGGTTTGACTTCATTGATGCAAGAGGCAAACCCAAGTCTGTTATGGCTTGGGTACCCCAAGGAAACTAATGTGTTTATTCATGTGCAGGAACATTCAACTGATAGTGAAGATCAAGGGTATGTTGATAGTGGGTGTTCCAGGCACATGACAGGCAACATGTCATTCCTCTCAGATTTCAAAACATTTGATGGAGGATATGTTACCTTTGGGGGAGGAATAAAAGGAAAGATTACTGGTAAAGGTACTATTAAAACCAGTAAAATAGATTTTGAAAATGTGTATTTTGTGAAAGAACTTCAGTTTAATCTTCTTAGTGTCTCACAAATGTGTGACAAAAAGAACAATGTTCTATTTACTGACAATGGATGTATGGTTCTTTCTTCTGATTTTAAGATGCCTGATGAAAGTCAGATCCTTCTTAAAATTCCAAAAAGGAACAATATGTATAGTGTCAATTTAAAGAACATTGATCCCAAAGAAGGTTTAACTTGTTTGATAGCAAAGGCCTCATTGGATGAATCTATGCTTTGGCATAGAAGGCTTGGTCATGTAAACTTTAAAACAATCAACACTATTGCAAAATATGATTTAGTAAGAGGTTTACCCAAAAAGATTTTCCAAAACGACCAAACTTGTGTTGACTGTCTAAAAGGCAAACAACATAGAGCTTCTTGTAAGCCCAAGACCCAAAACTCTATTACTCAGGCTTTACATATGCTTCATATGGATCTCTTTGGTCCTACTAATGTGTGTAGCTTGAATGGAAAGAAATATTGTCTGGTTGTTACTGATGACTATAGTAGATTTTCATGGGTTTTCTTCTTAAGATCCAAACATGAAACTAGTGAGACACTTAAAACCTATATCACTGAGGTAGAAAACCAATCTGATAAGAAGGTTAAGGTCATCAGATGTGACAACGGGACAGAGTTCAAGAATAGAGTTATGGATGACTTTTGCAAGGAAAAAGGCATAAAAAGAGAGTTTAGTGTAGCTAGAACACCTCAGCAAAATGGAGTAGCAGAAAGAAAGAATAGAACACTTATAGAGGCTGCTAGAACTATGTTAGTAGACTCTAAGTTGCCTATTTCATTTTGGGCTGAAGCAGTTGGTACTGCTTGTTATGTACAAAACAGGGTTCTTGTGACAAAACCACATAGAAAAACACCTTATGAACTTTTCTTTGGTAGAAAACCATCTTTAAGTTTTATGAGACCTTTTGGTTGTCAGGTTACTATTCTCAATACCAAAGATCATTTAGGCAAATTTGATGGAAAAGCAGATGTTGGCTTTTTGATAGGGTATTTCTTGCAGAGTAAGGCCTATAGAGTGTTTAACACATGCACTAGGCTAGTTGAAGAGAATCTTCACATAGAGTTTCAAGAGAAACTTACAAATGTGAAAGGAGTTGGACCAGATTGGATGTTTGATGTTGATAGGCTTTCAGAATCTATGAATTATGTGCCTGTTACAGGTACAAATGCTAATGAAAATGCAGGTTCTGAAGATAATGTTGAAATTCCTAAAAATCAAGATTTCATCTGGATGCCAATTTGGAAAAGTATGGATCTATCTTCAAATGAAGAAGGACCTTCAAACACAACAAAAGAAGGCAATGAAGAAGATCAAGGAACTCAGAATCAAGAGAATCAAGAAAGTGGTGCTAATGACAATGGTACTGCCAGTTCTTCAGATGGTCCTGCTAGTACAAGTATTGGTACTGCTGAGCCATTGAATGTTCAAATAGATGATTCTTTTCAAGAAGAAGTTGGGATTAGCAATCTTCCAACTACATATGAAGTTCCTAAAACACCAAACACTAGAATTCTCAAAGATCACTCAACTGATGATGTGATTGGAAGCATAACTTCTGGTGTTAGAACAAGATCTCAAGTTGGTTTATCTCAAGTCTTATCCTCAGATGAAGAAGGGTTAATCTCCTCTCTTTATGAAGAAAAGAATAATGATAATTCCAATATATGCCTGTTTTCATGTTTTCTATCTCAGGCTGAACCCAAGAACATAAACAAAGCTTTAGATGATGCAAGTTGGGTGGAAGCTATGCAAGAAGAGCTTCTCCAATTCAAGATTCAGAAGGTTTGGATATTGGTTGATTTGCCCAGAGGTCATAGGGCAATTGGAACCAAATGGGTGTTCAGAAACAAGAAGGATGAAAGGGGTATAGTGATCAGGAACAAGGCTAGATTGGTAGCACAAGGATATACTCAAGAGGAAGGGGTAGATTATGAAGAAGTGTTTGCTCCAGTTGCAAGACTTGAAGCAATTAGGCTTTTCTTAGCCTATGCTTCATTCATAGGCTTCACTGTCTATCAAATGGATGTTAAGAGTGCATTTTTGTATGGTGAAATTGAAGAACCAGTATATGTATCTCAACCTCCAGGCTTCATTGATGCTGAGTATCCAGATAAAGTTTACAAGGTTACCAAGGCTTTGTATGGACTACATCAAGCTCCAAGGGCATGGTATGAAACATTGGCTTGTTTTCTACTAGAAAGTGGATTCCAAAGAGGCAGGATTGATCCAACTTTGTTCATCAAAAGGACAAAGAAAGACATCTTGTTAGTGCAGATTTATGTTGATGACATAATCTTTGGATCAACAAACCAAGGCTTGTGTGTAGAATTTGAAAAACTTATGCACAGTAAGTTTGAAATGAGTTCCATGGGGGAACTTACTTTCTTTTTGGGTCTCCAAGTGAAACAATCCAAAGAAGGCATATTTATCAGCCAAGATAAGTATGTAGCAGAGATCCTAAGGAAATTTAATTTTGCTGATTCTAAGGTTGCAAGTACACCAATGGATCCAGACAAAGGGCTAATCAAAGATGCTGATGGAGAAGATATGGATTTGCACAATTATAGATCAATGATTGGGTCTTTGATGTATCTTACATCATCAAGACCAGATATCATGTTCTCAGTATGTGTATGTGCAAGGTTTCAAATACATCCCAAGATCTCTCATCTCACAGCAGTCAAAAGAATCTTTAGATATCTTAAGGGTCAACCTAGGTTGGGTCTTTGGTATCCAAGGGAATCATCTTTTGAATTGGTGGCTTATTCGGATAGTGACTATGCTGGTGCAACACTAGACAGAAAATCCACAACTGGTGGATGTCAATTTCTTGGTTGCAGACTAATCTCTTGGCAATGCAAGAAACAAACAATGGTGGCCAATTCTACAACTGAAGCAGAATATGTTGCTGGTGCAAGTTGTTGTGGGCAAGTTCTTTGGATCCAAAATCAAATGCTTGACTATGGGTACAATTTTCTTAACACCATTATTTATATTGACAACAGCAGTACTATTTGTATCATTAAAAACCCAGTTCAACACTCAAAAACAAAACATATTGAAATCAGACACCATTTCATAAGGGATTGCAATGAGAAAAGGTTAATTCAAGTAGTTAAAATTGATTCTGAAAAGAATTATGCAGACCTTCTCACCAAAGCTTTTGATTTAGGTAGATTCAAATATCTTGTAGGAGGTATTGGAATGATAAATCTTTGAAAATCATATGTTTTTGTTCATAATATTAACTGGTATTGGATTTTAAACATGGTACTGCTAGTTAGTCAAAAGGTCCTGTTAGTTCATAATTGGTCCTGCTGATACAAAATTGCTATGTTTTGTTCATTTAAAGGCTTGAATACTTAAAATGTTATAGATCAAGTGTTCTACACTTTGTTCTTTTGGTTTGCAACTAACACATTTCAGGTTGATAACAAAACAAGAGTTCTTTCAAACAAAAGGGGCAACAAAAGTTAACTTCATTTCAGGAGAGATAACACTCTCAGGGGAGGAATTAATAGCCCAGAATGGAAGAAAAACCAATTAGTGAAAAGACAAGACAAGAGCATACAAGATGATGCAAAGTTGAAAAAGATAGAGTTAGATCACATATCTAGAAGGGATGAAGTATTTCTCAAAGGAGAAAGTTCTATCTAGATCAAACTAAGAAAGGTTTCAACTCAAAGGCATGACATTAGATGATTTCACTTGTTGAACCAATCATCCAAGATACACAGCATCATTGTCTTTCTAAATTTCCTCCATCCAAGGAAATTGCACCATCTTTTGGGCCATCATGGCTTTTGGTATTCAGCTCACCAAGTTTTCACAAACTTAAGAGTTGGCTAGTCCTTAAGCAAACGGCTTTTGGTAAAGACAAATCAAATCCGTTAATGGTTGATAGTTTACCAAAAACTATATGGTTGTTAACTGACCATACTTAATTGTAAATAGTTAGCTAGTCCTTAAGCAAACGGCTTTTGGTAAAGACAAATCAAATCCGTTGATGGTTGATAGTTTACCAAAAACTATATGGTTGTTAACTAACCATACTTAATTGTAAATAGTTAACTAGTCCTTAAGCAAACGGCTTTTGGTAAAGACAACTCAAATCCGTTGATAGCTGGTAGTTTGCTAAAAACTATAAGGGATTTTTTAAAACTTTCAAAGGTACTGCTAGTACAAAAATGGTACTGCTAGAGTACAAAGGTACTGCTAGATAGCCGTTGAGCCTGTCAGAAAAAGTTTTATCCTTTAGGCCTGGTAGTTAAAATTAGCCGTTGGGGTAGTTATGTAAATTACTGATGATTATATTATATTATATTTCACATATAAAAGATCTTTTTAACCGCCTTTTCAATTTCTTTTTATAATCTTTATTATTGTCGGTTAAAAGTAATTCTCTCATATCTTCTTTCATCAGTCATTATCATAATTCACATACATCTTTCATCTTCTACCAGTACTATCAAACAATCCCACCATCATATTCAAAATTTTCATTATGGCTTCCACAATTGATCTAAACTTTGTTCAACGTCACAATCAGTTAGCATTTTTGGAGAAGTCAGAGGATAATGCCTCATTTCATCAAGTAGTGGACTTTTTAAACAACTCCTACATCAGGTTTGCTTTGCTAGTCAATCCCACTATTTATGAAAATCAAATTTTACAATTTTGGGAATCTGCTAAAATTAAAACTTCTGAAAATGGGGAACAAAGAATAAAAGCCAAAGTGGATGGTAAACATTTGACTCTTACTGAGTCATCCATAAGAAGACATCTTCATTTGGATGATTCTGATGGTATTAGTCAGTTATCAGATACTGAAATTTTTGAAAATTTAACAAGAATGGGGTATCATGCTGAGTTCAACAAACTCACTTTTCTGAAAAAGCATCTTACTCCACAATGGAGATTTTTGATTCACACAATCCTTCACTGTTTGAGCCAGAAGAAAACCTCTTGGGAGCAATTTAGTGGCAACATGGCTTCTGCTCTCATTTGCTTAGCTACAAACAGAAAATACAATTTTTCTAAATATATTTTTGAAGGATTGATAAACAATGTGGATAGTAAAACAAAATTTTTGATGTATCCAAGATTCATTGGATGCATCATTGGAAAATTACAACATGTGTTGCTTCCCACAGACTCAGTTTATGAAACACCAAAACTTTCTCAAAAAGTATTTTCAAATATGAGAATTGGTTTTAGAGGGGAGGAAGTTCCACTTTTTGATGAAATGGTACCACAACATCCAGAAGAACCAACACCATCTGCTGATACACCATCATCCAGTTCTTCACATGGTTTCATTTCACAAACACATCAAAAATCACCAACACCATCTCCAGTACCATCAGCAACACCACCACCATCCCCACATCATATATCACAAACCCAATCACCTCAGACAATGCAAGAGTTGAAAGACAAGGTGAAGTTCTTAGAGAAAGCTCTTAAAAGTCAAAATGAAAAGTTTTCTAAGATCAACATCAAATTGGTTAAGAGGGTTAAGAGATTGGAGGGTGAAGTGAAGAAGTTAAAAGGTAGAAAGTCTGCTCAGGTTGTTTTATCTAGTTCTTCACAATCAGATGCTGATAGGATAGATCACTCTTCCAAAAAGGGGAGGAAGGATATGTCTGAAGATGAGGAAGAAGAGGAGGAACAGGCTCAATTTGAATTCCATGATGGAACTCAAGTTTATGATGAAGAGCCTGTTGGAGCAGGGCAAGAGCCTGTTGGAGCAGGGCAAGAGCCTGCTAGGGCAGAAGAAGAGTCTGCTAGGAGAGAAAGGCTATTGGCTATGGGGTATAAAGGGTCTGCTGAGAGAGTGTACAAGAGAAAGAGGATTTTAGTTGCTGATGAGCAATCCTCTGCTCCATCACAAGATCAAACTCCAAAGGATAAGGGCAAAGGCATTCTAATTGAAGATGAGCCAAAGTCCAAGAAGTTGAAAAGAACTCAGCAAATCCAGATGGATTTAGGAGAAGAAGAGGCCAAAAGAGTTCAAGAAGAAGAGCTACAAGCTAGAGAAGCTTCAAGAATGCTTGAAGAAATGAAAGAGCAGAAAGAAGCTGAAGAAGCTGCTCAAGCTCTTCTTGATACTCAAATTGCTCAAGAGACCTTTGATGAACAGATGTTATGGATTATCAACAATGATCCAATTGTGAAAGATCATGCAGCAAATATAGTAAATGACAAGACACTCAATTCTGATGAGAAGACTGAAGCACTTGAATCTTTCATCAACAAGAAATACAAAGAAGCAGCTTTGGCTGACATTTTTGAGAAGATGAAGGAAAGTCAGAAGAGAGGTTTTAAAGTGGGCAAAACTAACAAAGATCAAACAATCTTTATGAAGAAATTTTTGAAGAATCAGGCAAATTGGACTGATTATCAACTTAAGAAGAAATCTGCTGATGAAATCTTCTTTTTATATCTTCAAGCCTACAAGAATCTTTACTATAATGTTCCATCTGATGTACACCCCTCAAAGAAGAAGGAAGATGCTCAGAAGAAAGAAGTAGCAAAATTGGATCAAGGGCAAGTAAGTAAAATGTTGATTACTTTACCTACAATCATTCATGCTGATCCAATTAGGTCTAGACACCCTATAATTGATTGGGAAATACACCATGATAGATTTGGTAAGTCATGGAAAATATTAAGGGTTGGGGGACAGTCTGCTATCTTCAAGAATTTTGAAAATTTAGTTAGAGCATCTGATAGAGCAGATTTGGAAGAATTGTGGAATCTAGTGCAGATTAGGTTAGCCACAAATTCTAGTACAGATGCTAAGGAACAAGAGCTTTGGGTAGAATTCAATAGGATGTTCGATCCTGATCCCAAAGATGTTCATTGGAAATTTCCCTATTATGATCCTTCAACAACTTGGGAATTTCTAAGTCATAGCCATACTCATCATCTTTTCACACAGAATGGGATAGAACTTTTTATGTTAGCTGAGAAAGAGTATCCTCTTAGCTATGAAGTGCTTAAAGCTATGATCTCCAAGAGATTAAGGTGTGACAAGGATGAAGAAAACTCAGAGATTGTTCAGAGTTTGCTGAGGAGCATATCTGAGCAATATGAAAGAAAAAGGAAGGATAGAAAGTAAGGTTTTTGGAAGAGTTCTCAAATCCTCAAGGTATGTATTTTATTCATCAGAAACTTGTGTATTTTAATGGAAATAACAAGTTTAGGGGAGGATTGTTGGGAATAAAATGATCAAAGTCAAAGAGCCTGCCAATGATGAGAAGAGCCTGCTAGTTGATTTTGTAGTGTACGAAGATGTTCTACCAGTACCTTCTGGGTAGAAGGTACTGCTAGCTAATGAAGAGCCTGCCAAGCTTCTGTCAAGTCGATTAGATATTTTGTAATAGATATTTAGTTGAATTGTTAGTCTTTGTACATTGTTATACGTTATGTAGAAGTAGAATAGTCTTCTGTGGTGACAGAAGAATATATCAGAGTGTACATGGGTAGTTGTATTTAATTGTAGGCGCCATAATAGTCAAAGTATAGTATTATATTCATCTACTTGACAACATGTAATAAGATATCCTTATCTTATAAAAGGATATCTTAGTCACTTCTTCATGCATGCATCTTCACAAACCAAATAACCAAAAACAAACTATCTCTCAAGTAACTTAGTTACTTCGAATCACAAATCCTTTAACAATCTTAGATTCAAGATTACTTTGTAATCCTGGTGATATTTAGATCATCCGTATTATTTCATCAATAATATTGAATCGTTTTGTTCTAACCAAAGTTGTGTTCTTTGTTCATTGCATTCACACATTTACTTAAACTCACCACCCTTGTGTTCTTTTAAAGTGTGTTGTAGTAGATTCCGCATGCTAAACACATTCAATACATAAATATCTAAATTGAACTATAACCAAAACGTTTCCTTTTGGTTTTGCTGACCACAAACTTGCTAGATAACCTTGAGGAAAATAGCTTGCCCACCCTTTTGAGTCATCGGATGAGGAATCTGAGGAAATGTCGATTATTGGAGCTTTTGAAGAACTCATGATTTGTTGGTTTTGAATTAGGGTTTGTGAATTGGGGATTTGATTTAGAGATTAAAGGATTTATGGAATTGATTGTGGGGTTGGTGTGGTATTTAAGGAGGTGATTTTGAAGATATTGGGAATGTTGACTTTTGGTCAACACTATCGCAACTCTGCTGATGAGTTTGAAAGTTGAAGGGTCAAACTGAAACTTTTGGCGCGTTCTTAAACCTAATTAGATCAAAATGGTATCTTTCACCAATTTGATCTCATTATCCTTTAATTGCTCAAAACAACATTCAACCTTCACCCAAGAACATCAATTCATATCATTTCACCTAAAACCCCCAAATCAAATGGCGCAAAGAACGTTTCTGGATGAACACAATCAGATAGCATTTCTCAGTAAGGTTACTGCAGCTGATGGATTTTATGAGGTAATGGATTTTCTGAGTTCGTCTAAGTTAAGGTATGCGTTAACAGCTGATCCTACCATTTATATATCTCATATGAAACAATTTTGGTCAACTGTTAAGTTGGATGTATTAGATGGTGAGGAACGATTGATAGGTAGTGTAGATGGGGAGAATATTGTAGTAAGTGAAACAACAATTAAGAGAAGTTTGCGCTTATCTGGTATATCAACACCCCTACCATTACCCCAGAAACTATTATGACTGAGCTTGAGAATATTGGATATGAGAGACCTGAAGTTGGTGGTACATTTTTGAAAGGTCGTCTCTGTCCCCATTGGAAGTTTTTGCTACATACACTTCAACACTGCCTGTTTCCCAAAGTAGGTGGATGGAGTGAGTTTAGTGCCTCTCAGGCTATGGCTTTAGTGTGTTTAGCTACAGGGCAGCCCTTTGATTTTTCTGCTATGATATTTGAGGGGATGAAGAAGTTTGTTAATAAGAAGTTTTACTTGTACCCAAGGTTTCTACAACTTATTATAAACAGACAGCTAAGGGAACCATTGAGGCATGTAAATATTGAGCCCTGTAGTAGAATGGCAATCAAGATGTTTGCATTCCTAAAGAAGAATGGTAAAGGATTTTCTGGTGCTATCACTCCCCTGACTGCACATATCTTGACTATTGTGGCTGCAGTGAATGAGGATGAAGAGGCTGGCACACCCACAGCTTCCCATCACACATCCTCATCAACAAGTTTGAATGATTCAGTGTCACATGAAACCCAAAACACCCAATCACCTAGGACTTCACAACATGAGAACATTGTGCTACCTCAGGCCAATGTTAGTATGGATGCAGATGAGGCTGATACAGGTGTTGGAGGTATCATGATGGAAGAGGCTGGCACTACTGTTTCCAACTTAGTAGTTGAACAGGACAGTGTCAACATAATTAAGACCTCAACCATGGCAACATCTTTTGTAGCAGGTTCTCAGGAACCCAATACAACTGATGGTAACCCCAGCCAAATGGCTTCTATGGGGGGCTCAGATGTTCAACCTAGGGTTGAGACTGAGTTTGTGTCCCAAGATTCACCTCTCAGAGAAGGTAACACATCTCGAAGTGATGAGGACAGAGATGTTACTATTGAATTGATGGACACTAATGTACATATTGACATTGCAAATGATACACCTCTCAGACCAGGTCACACAGGTCGAAGTGTTGATGCTAGTATTGAACATGACAATGAGGATTTGACGGTTAAAACACCAGTACATAATGCCAATTCCAATGATCAACCTCTCGGGTCAAGTTACACAGACCGAAGTTGTGAGGATATCATGAAACAATTGAAAGAATTGACGGATAATTGTACAAAATTGTCAAAGGAGGTCCTTGGTCTTCGAAAGGAGTTAAAGACAGTCAAGGCCACTCAAGGTGCTGAAATAAGAAGGCTTAAGCTAAGGGTTGCACACCTTGAGGGGAGGCTAAAGAAGAATTCCAAACCAAGTTTGGAAGAGGATGCTTCCAAACAGGGGAGGAATGATAAGGAGACTCAGGTGAATGATCAGGATTAGGAAGGTGTAATGGGTTCAGGGGAGGTTGTTAAAGATTTTGTTGAAAATGTTGGTGATGAGAGTGGAAAGGTTGACTCTGCTGATGCAGAACATTCTGCTGATGAAGAACACTCTACTGATGGGTTAAAGGTTTCTGCTGATGATACTGAGCAGAGTGCAGGAGTAAAGGACTCTGCTGGAGTAAAGGACTCTGCTGATTCAGATGATGAACAGATGACTTTAGCTCAAGTGCTGCTGAACATGAACAAAGAAGCTAAAACACCCACACAATCACAACAACCTGCTGCTGAATCTGGTGAAAAGTTTGAAAGAATGCAAAAGTTGGCTGATGAACAAGCTCAAATTGCTCAGGATGAAGAATATGCAAGAAGAGTTGCAGCTGAAGAAGAAGGAAATCAGTTTGAACTTATGGACAGCTCTACATTTAAAGAAGTTAGTCAAGAAGAATTTGATGAACAATTGCAGTATTTTGTTGATTCTGATATGATTGTTAGAGGAGAAGCTTTCTTGATAACTAATGATGAGCAGTTAGATGGAAGTGAAAAGACAAAAGAGCTTGTTGATTTTATACTTAAAAAGAATGGATTAGCTAAGTGGGAAGAGTTGGTTAAGAGGATGAAAGATGCACAGAAGCATGGTTACAAACAAAAGTCATCTTCAAGGAAAGCATTGGTTAATGACATGAAGTACTATTTGAAGAATGCAAGAGGCTATCAGATGAAGGATTTCAAAGGAAAGTCAGATCACTTAATTGAAAAGGAGTTTTATGAAACTTATGCTAAGTTAAATCCAAGAAAAGTTTCTGAGAAGAAGAGAAATCCAGAAGTTATGGGATCTGACAGTATGAAAGCATCTGGAAGTGGAAGTGTTTCAAAGCCTATAGTATCTGATGTTGAAAAGGAGAAAGAAATTGTTGTTGAAGCTGAAGTTATGACTGAATCCTCTGCTGGTACAAAGAGATATAGGAGAAAAGTAAAGCAGGTGGGTAGGAAGAAGAGAAGAACACAGTCAGTAGTGATGAGTGATTCGGATAAAGAGGAGAAAGAGGATAGTGATTCAGGGAAAGAAGAAGTGACTGCAGATGATATGCAAGGAATTATGCATCTCACAGTTCATGAACCTCAAGAAGAGCCTGAGTTACTTAATGAAGTTCCTTTATCAGTAAAATATCCAATCATTTCCTATTCACATGAAGTTCTAAGTGATGGTCAAGTATGCTGGGTAATTAGGAGATCAAATGGTTCAAGTGTGGGGTATATTAGTTTTTCTCAGATGGTGCACTACATGGATAGGGATGATATTACTCAACTCTGGAATCTTTACAAGATGAATTATGGTGATACAAGACCAGAGTTGGTTTATGAAAGACTAAATTATTATCATTTGAAGAATATGTTTGAACCAGATGAGAAGAGTATTGAATGGAAGAAGTTACTGAGTTCCACAGTTCAGAGATGGTATTTATATCAATCTTGTGGAGTTCATGTTTTATCATGCATAGGTGTGACTGTGTATATGCTTGTGGAGAAGGATTATGTCATCAACAACAGTACATCTATTCTGTATCAAATGTTGCAGCCTGGTAAGTTGACATTACAAAGACAATTTGTTGCAGATAATCAAGCAAAAGAACTGATTGAGAAATATAAAAAGTTGCTGGAATCAAAGGTTTCAAAACAGTAAAGTGTTTGGAAGCATCCTCCTGGTGGATTGTTGGGTTTATAGATTTGATGATACAAAACAAGAAAGAATTAAACATGAAGGACTAACTTGCAAAAGAAGATTTATATTTTAGTCCTTCATAGTATTTTGTAAACCCTAATTTCTATTATATAAAGAAATTAGAGGTACAGGTTTTTATATACGTCTTCCAATGTAATCGTTAAAAGGGGTGTGTGTGTAACCTAGGCGTGTAGGTTTGTAAAGCCTAGGGTTTGTAAAGTTGTTCGTAGCCTCCAAGATCAAAGGTGTCTTTGATCCTGTTAATATTGTTTAATAATCCCTTGACTGATGAATTGTTACTTGGCGACAAAAGTAATTGGTGGAGCAGATTGAAGAATTTTCATTCGTACTAATTTGGATAAAGTGGGCAGTGATCAGAGATAATTCATTCATGTGGGGTCAGACGTGGGTCAGTATTTTTATTGCTGACGCTTATTACTCTGCTGCTACGTCTGATATGCACTCTGTTGCTAAGTTATTTCACTCTGCTGATTGTTATATAACTCTGCTGCTTGTTATATAACTCTGCTGTTCGATGTGAATTTACTCTGCTGTTACGCATATTGACTCTGCTGCTGAACTTACTCTCTGCTGCTACGTTATTGATGGGTTTACACGATTGATACTTGCATAATTTATGAGCAGTGAGGGGAAGTAAGTATGGTTATTGGTTTACACACACACAGGGGAAGTTCACACACACGAAGAAGATTGTTTTTGGTTTATTTGTTAGTTAAAGTTTTAAAGGCTCGCATTAATTTTCTTATTGGAGGAGAGGATTATTTATTATTTCTTTGATGATGCGGTGGAATTTATCAAGGTTGTGTCTTATTATATCTTGAGGTGGGTGTTACACTTTAAAGGTAACTTGTTTGTTCGTTCAAGTGACTACGAATTGACAAAACACTTGAAGGAGTTACATTGTAGTGCTCAGTGGTTGTTGTCAAGAGATTGCGGTCTCCCTATACGTTAAGTATACGTTCGAAGTCGTATTTAGTACAAGGCATAAGACACAGGGTTGGTTTCTTCTACTTCAACATCAAATTGGTGATGATTATTTTTCTTCAACAGTATATAAAGCCTACAGATTTGAAGAATCATTTTATGTACATGCATCACTCGAGGGGAAGTTTTTACTGTTTATTTTCTCTATTTGTTGATAACAAAAAGGGGAAGAAATATTGTGATGGCATGGCATGGTTTAAGGGGAAGACAAGATTGTTTCATTCATGGTGAGATTTAATTATCTCAACTTCTGCTACTTCGTCTAGGGAAGTTCGTACAAGAATGTGTTTGTTTTGTCATCATCAAATAGGGGAAGATTGTTGGGTTTATTGATTTGATGATACAAAACATAAAGAATGAAACATGAAGGACTTAATATGACAAAGGATGAAACTTCAATGAAAGAAAAGATTTCTACGAATCTTTTAATATTTTAGGAATATTCTTTGTAAACCCTAGATCATCTATTATATACAGAGATCAAGGGTACATAGTTTTAAATATGTCTTCCATAATGTAGTCTACAGTAAAGGTGTGTGTGTGTAACCTAGGCGTGTAAGTTTGTAAACGCCTAGGGTTTGTAAAGTTTGTTCGTCGCCTCAAGGATCTTTGATCCCTGTTACAAGGCAGTGTAACCGTATTATTCTGATCAAATAATAGTTGAGGCGTGGTGTGATTGAAAGAAAAACTTTGTGTCAATAACAATTGATTGTTCTTATTCCGCTGCATATTATTCATTGTTATTGTTAAACCCTAAGACTCAAAATGATCCAAGAAACTATATCTTTAGCATGTTCTTAGTTTCTACAGTTGTGATTGTATTCAGACATGTCGTGATGATTAATTATGATGATTTTGATTATAAGGATGTTGTATGCTACTATTATGAGGACAATTATGACACCTCACTTGATTATATTAACCGTAAAACCTAAATATATGTTCTTGTGTCATTGTTAGAACATGGCTACCCGCAACAGAACTACAGAAGCAGTCGCCGGATCGATCATGACTCCGGAGGAGATCCGCCGATTGATCACGGAAAGCGTGACCGCTGCATTAATAGCTCAAGCTGCAGCCACGACTCCTACCGGTAGTGCAACAAGGCCAACTGCCAAGAGCGAGCTAGTTGCAACCCGCAAGTGCACATACAAGGAGTTCATGAGTTGCAAACCATCAACCTTTAAAGGTACTGAAGGAGTAACAGAGTTAGCTCGATGGTTTGAGCGTTCAGAAACTGTCTTTACAAGAAGTGGTTGTGCCGAAAACGACAAAGTCGCCTTTGCTACTGGCACTCTAACAGATGATGCACTGTCGTGGTGGAACGCCACTGCTCATAAAATGGGTAATGATAGAGCTTACCAACTTCCATGGGCTGAGTTTAAACAGAAGATGTTGAAGAAGTATTGTCCTCGCACCGAAATTCGAAATATGGAAGATGAGTTTGACCGCTTGGTGGTAAAAGGATACGATCTTAGGGCTTATGCTAGGAGATTCCAAGAGCTCTCCATACTATGCCCAACCAAGGTGCCGGATTTCGAGAAGACACTGGAAAGGTATGTTGAAGGATTACCCAGAAGCATAGAAGGAGATGTCACGGTGTCCAAACCACAAACACTGGAGGAAGCCATGGAGACTGCTCAGAAGTTACTGGAAAGGGAAATCAGGCGTAATCAGGCTCAGGGAAGCCACGACCACAAAAGAAAATTTGATGATCGTAGAAACAATCACAGCAACAACAACTCTCACCATAATCAAAGCCACAACCGCAACAACATAAAAAGCTATCAGCAAAACCGGAACCACCATCACAACCAACAGAATCGCCGGCAGGAAACTGCCAGGGCTTACATTGCCACACCTACTGGAACTGGGGGCTATGCTGGACCGCTCCCATGTGCAACCGATGTAAGATGCGCCATCATGGACCCTGTTTCGCTAAATGTGGAAAGTGTCAGAAAACCGGCCACAAGACCCAAGACTGCAAGGCCACAGGAGCCAACCTGCAAACAGTGGCCATAGTGTGCCATGGATGTGGTAAGAAGGGGCACTACAAGAACCAGTGTCCGAATCAGGTTGCCAACCCCGTCAACAATGCTCGCGGGAGAGCATATGTGCTAGGAGATGGAAATGTCGAACGAGATCCCGATGTCGTGACGGGTACGTTTCCCCTTAATAACCACCCTGCTAAAGTTTTATTTGATTCTGGAGCCGACAAAAGTTTTATATCTTCTTCATTTGCATCTCTACTTGATATTACCCCGACTAAATTGAACACCACCTACGAAATAGAACTAGCTGACGGCAAACTAGTAAAAAACTAACACCGTAATCCGAAACTGCACCCTGCTTCTACTAAACCAACCGTTTGACATAGACCTCATGCCCATCCAGCTTGGTAGTTTCGACGTAGTCATCGGCATGGATTGGTTATCCAAGAACCACGCTAGAATAATATGCGACGAAAAGGTTGTTCACATCCCATGTGAAGGAGAAACTTTAGTCGTCCACGGAAAACGAAGTAAGACTCGACTAAGTATCATATCATGCGTCAAAACAATGAAGTATATCGAACGAGGATGCCTTGCTGTTCTGGCATAAGTAATCGAGACGAAGTCGGAGGAAAAGCGACTAGAAGATGTACCGATAGTTAGAGATTTTCCTGAAATATTTCCCGAAGACTTGCCTGGCCTCCCGCCAACCCGACAAGTAGAATTTCGGATCGAGCTAGTGCCAGGAGCAGCACCGGTGGCATGAGCACCTTATAGGCTGGCACCATCCGAGATGAAAGAACTGTCAGAGCAATTGCAAGAATTTTCAGATAAAGGATTCATACGCCCGAGTTCTTCGCCATGGGGAGCTCCGGTGCTGTTTGTCAAAAAGAAGGATGGATCCTTCTGAATGTGCATCGATTATCGCGAGTTGAACAAGCTCACCGTGAAGAACCGATACCCACTACCTAGAATCGACGACCTGTTCGACCAACTGCAAGGATCGAGTGTATACTCGAAGATTGATTTAAGGTCAGGGTACCATCAGCTGAGAGTTAAGGAGGAAGATATACCGAAGACCGCGTTTCGTACACGATACGGGCACTACGAGTTCCAAGTGATGCCATTTGGACTGACGAACGCACCAGCCGTGTTCATGGACCTAATGAACCGAGTGTGCAAGCCATATTTGGACAAGTTCGTAATTGTGTTCATAGATGACATCCTCATCTACTCCCGTAGCAAGGAAGAACATGCGAAGCATTTGAGAACTATCCTAGGACTGCTCGAAGGAGAGAAACTGTATGCCAAATTTTCCAAGTGTGATTTTTGGATTGAGAAAGTGCAATTTCTGGGGCATGTTACGACAGCAAAGGTATTCACGTAGACCCCGCAAAAATCGAAGCTGTTAAGAATTGGGCATCTCCTACAAACCCCACGGAGATACGTCAATTTTTAGGTCTTGCTGGGTACTACCGGAGATTCATCGAGGGTTTCTCTAAGATCGCCAAACCTTTGACGGAATTGACACAAAAGAAGAAGAAGTTTGACTGGGGAGAGGAGCAAGAGACGTCATTCCAACTGTTGAAACAAAAGCTTTGCGAAGCTCCGATCTTAGCACTACCCGAAGGAAGTGAAGACAGCTTCGAGGCGTATTGCGATGCATCGTGCCAAGGCTTGGGAGCCGTATTGATGCAAAGGAGTAAGGTTATCGCATATGCTTCCCGACAGCTCAAAACCCACAAAAAGAACTACACGACCCACGATCTTGAGTTAGGGGCAGTAGTGTTCGCTCTTAAGATGTGGAGACACTATTTGTATGGCACCAAGTGCAAGGTGTTTACAGATCACAAGAGCCTTCAACACATACTAGATCAGAAAGAGCTGAACATGCGACAACGCCGATGGTTGGAGTTACTCAGTGATTATGATTGTGAGATTCGTTATCATCCCGGAAAGGCAAACGTAGTGGCTGATGCCTTAAGTCGAAAGGAACGAATCAAACCCCTTAGAGTTCGATCTTTGGGAATTACAGTTAGGTCACCACTCCCAGCCAAAATTTTAGAAGCTCAGGCCGGAGCCCTGGAGGAAGAGAACCGACCGAATGAGAAGATTCATAGGATGCCGGAAATTGAGAACGGTTTTGTGAGAAAACAAGATGGGACGTTGTGTTTCGGTGACAGAGCATGGATCCCACTTTACGGGGGAATACGTGATCTTATCATGCACGAATCCCATAAGTCGAAATATTCCATTCATCCGGGGGCTGATAAGATGTATCAGGATCTCAAGAAGTTGTATTGGTGGCCAAACATGAAGGCCGACATCGCTGTGTATGTCGGAAAATGTTTGACATGTGCTAGAGTAAAAGCAGAACACCAACGGCCGTCCGGAATGTTAACACAGCCAGAGATTCCAACATGGAAATGGGAAAGGATTACAATGGACTTCATCACAAAGCTACCTAAAACCTCGGGTGGACTTGACACCATTTGGGTCATTGTTGATCGTCTCACTAAATCTGCGCACTTCCTTGCAATCAAAGAAACCGACAGTATGGATACCCTTGCGCGATTATATTTGAAGGAAATAGTCTCCCGACATGGAGTGCCGGTTTCCATCATCTCCGACCGAGATAGTCGTTTTACGTCAAACTTTTGGCGGTCGTTGCAGAAGGCTTTGAATACGCAGTTAGATATGAGTACCGCCTACCACCCGCAGACTGATGGTCAGAGTGAGAGAACTATCCAAACCTTGGAAGACATGCTGCGAGCATGTGTGATCGACTTTGGAAAAGGATGGGATAAACACTTACCGTTAGTAGAGTTTTCATACAACAATAGTTATCACGCTAGCATTAAAGTTGCTCCATTTGAAGCACTTTATGGTAGGAAATGTCGTTCACCCATCTGTTGGACCGAAGTTGGAGATGCACAAATCACCGGGCCCGAACTCATTCACGAAACCACCGAAAAGATTGTCCAAATCAAACAACGCTTACAAGCCGCCCGGGATAGACAGAAAAGTTATGCCGATGTGAGAAGAAAACCTATGGAGTTTCAAGTTGGGGACAGAGTCATGTTGAAGGTATCTCCTTGGAAAGGAATGATTAGATTTGGGAAGCGTGGTAAGTTGAATCCCAGATACGTCGGACCATTCAAGATCCTAGAAAGGGTTGGTCCAGTGGCATATAAACTTGAACTCCCTGAGGAACTCAGTAGGGTACACAATACCTTTCACGTATCAAACCTGAAAAAGTGTTTATCAGATGAAACCCTTATCATTCCATTCAAAGAACTTCGGCTTGACGAGAAGCTCAACTTTATAGAAGAACCAGTAGAAATTATGGACCGAGATGTGAAACAACTAAAGCAAAGCCGCATTCCCATCGTCAAGGTTCGATGGAACTCAAATAGAGGACCAGAGTTCACGTGGGAACGTGAAGACCGAATTCGTGCCAAATATCCACACCTCTTTCCCGAGCCAACACCAACCACTACCACGGACTAAGAATTCCGGGACGGAATTCAGAATTAGGAGTAGGTACTGTAATAACCCGAAATTTTCGAGTTATTAACTTTCTGTAAACCCGAAGCAATTGATTATGAATTTTAATCAAGTTATTTTATTCACCTTTGCATTCGAAATATTACTATATATTTTTTTTACTGAGGAATAACTAGTGAGATTACAAAACGAACCCTGTGACAAAACTCACGTTCCATTTTCACTGGAACCGTACGCGTACCGACACCGTGATAGTATGGCATAAGTTTAATAGGTCCAAACGAAGAATGTACAAAACAGATCATAAAAATAAATACGAACTCGGAGATAAAAACAAATAATTTATGACGACTCTAAAACTCTCGAGCTAGAGATATTTAAACAAAGTCAGATCCGACACAGTCTAGCGAGACCCGGGTATTTAAAAGCACAATATACGCACTATTGAATTTTTAACAATACTACTACATCCATATATCTATTTCATTTCTTCTAATTTTGTCGATATCCTCACCAATACCAATACTGCTACTCCTTTGACTCCATCAATATTCCTACCCTAACTTTATATATGCTGCTACTTTCTTCTTCCTTCCTAGTTCTTGTCGACTACCCAAACTAACCATAACACCATCACCTTTCTAATCCCACCTTCCCATCTTATCCTATTCTCGGCACAACACAATCCTCAAAAGCACCATTCTCACTTTTGCTGCCACTCTCGAAAAACCCAAAACCGAACCATCTCCATCACCAATAAATTAGAGTTTACCAAAAAGCTTTGTCCCATTCTTAGTCACAAGACCTCATAAGAATTAGAATCATATATATAAGGATTTGACACCGATTAGGAAAGTTGGTTTTCCCACAACCCGAAAGCTCGTATGGAGCTATTCACCTCAATCCAGCATAAATCCGAGCCTTCCAGGGAGAGATCGAATCACAACATTCATCACCAAACACCACAAAAACTGAGAAGTTCTCAAGTGAGGATAAAAGTGAAGGTTGTGATTCGGTTTGGAAGCTAGGATTGATCGGGTTGGAGCTTTTGGATTCGGGTTTGGAGAACTTGATTAGTGTTCGAAACATTCCACCAAGTTCCAGGTTATTTTTAATACTTGATGCTGTTTGATATTTTTAATTATTCGATTATATGAAAGTTAAGGTTAGGTCGAATTAGGCTTGAATAAGTATGGGTGATTTTTGATAAAAAGATAAATCGATGTAGTTATGTAACTGTGAAAGATTTAAACGGGTCAAATTAGGTGTTGTTATAAAACGGGTCGAAATGAAAGATTTGACTTAAAAAGTCATTGGGTTAATTTTGATTGTTAAAAGTCATTGGGTTAGTCGAAATCGTTACATAAAACCCGGGCTAGCCTTTGCGTATTCAACCCCTTAGTAACCTAACGACTTGAGCTCGAGTGGTACTCGAGAGTCGTTTAGCAGGCGAGACCGTAGCTTTGACCTTAGTAGTATTCGAACCTCGCCGAAGTCTCATTGAGACAGTCTAAGTTATTTAAAACTTGGCTATATATGTTTTTGGTTCCAACTGAGATACCAGGCAAACCACAATTACACTACTCTTAAAAAACAAACCTGCATATTTGAAAGTGAGATTTGGGTTGAGATTGAACACTGGGCCGAAGCCCAGCAAATAAATAAAAGAGGAGGTTTGTTTGAGCTTAGAACCGGGCCGAAGCCACTAGGGAGTTGGGTTGCACATGAAATTCGGGCCACAGCCCATTATGACTTATAAAATAAAATGTAGGGTGCGTTGGTTATAGAAATTAAAAAGAGAATGGTTCACCTTTAAAATAGGTTAACACTTAATAAAACCCGAACTAACAACATGTCGAATTTTAGCTATTAAAATTGTGACAAAAACGACTAACCGAAATACTAAAAATTGTTATACGACAATAATAATTACGCCGTAAAGTAAATAGTTAACACGTGCAACCATAACATGATCGTTTTGAAAATATATATACTATTTTACGTTCATCGAATCTTAAATCAAAATTGCAAACTAAATTATGCCATACTAATCTAGGTCACGCGTTGAAGTTACTACACACCATTTGATTCCATTGCATCACAGATTTCTACTACTACCAAGGTGAGTTCATAGTCCCACTTTTACTATGTTTTCAAATCCCGTGGGGAGATACATGCTATAAATCTGAACACAAATATTTTCGCATGTTATCCTGATTGATATTGCTAAGTTAATATTGCCTAAGTTACCACCCTGCCAAAAAGCCCCTCATATCATGAACCATTAATCACTTGCGAGTGAACGCGAATTCAGTGAATAGATCTATTGGAAGTTGACGACCCATTTGAAGTTAGCCTGAAATGGTAACCAAATACACTTTATTCGAATTATCAAGAGTTTGGCAAACTCCTACGACGAGGGCATTATCACCTACATCATTGCTATGATGTGGCCTATTTATATCATTTATTATTACACCCGATGTTAAGGTTTGCGTGTCATGAGGCTTAGGGCAATATATATATCACACTACAACATCATTGTTTTTACTATTATCTGACTTGTGTTCAAACTATTACAAATTAAACACTATGGATTCACTCAACCTTTGTGTTGATCGTTTTAAGCATGTTTTATCTCAGGTATCTAAAGAAGCTAATGGCACATAGTGGAACAGGGCCCCCCTTTGGACGATGTCCAAAAACAAATGTTTTCATTCATCTTAAACATTTTCATTTTGTACTTTTAAATATTATGATGCTGTTGTTGACAACTCTGATTTTAAGTTGATGAATGTAACCACCCGTAAATTTCCACTAAAATTTATAACAATTAATTAAATATTAATCTCGGTCATTATTTTTAATTTCCATTTTTACGGAGAAATTTAAATTTTTCTTTAATATACTATATTCACGACCAACACGAGATTTGGATAAGCCTACATATTTTATATGAACTATTTTCACTTTATTATTTTTTATATTTTACATTATACTCTTTACGTAATACAAACATTCAAACACTATTAGATTTTATTAACGTATACGCTTTCCGTTAAACTATTTTTCATGTCTAATATTATTAATTGAAGTATATTAATAAACTTTGATATTTTTATAAACGTTATATTTTTACGTTATCCAGTTTTAAGTTTCGTTACTTAAGGATTCAACGTTAGTAATAACCGGAATCAAACTACACCTTAACTATTAAAATATGGCCTAAATTGATACCACATAACCATTTTCATATAATACCATACATGACTATTTTTCCATATATACGTGTAACTACTAACTCAAACCTATTAGGTTAAGTAATGTCTGTTATTAACTAATAATATTTACATGTGAATCTAATGCCTCTACGTATACTACATATCAACTTTCAAATATATTCACTCGTGTACAGCGAATCTACCATATATTCAAGTATATAACGTGTAACAATGCATGCAACATACTAGTATTTATGAAACATATCTCTATATCTTAACGTGTACAGCCTTGAGCCATAAAATTTAAACAGCCAAAAATGAAGAACGTGTAAATAACATATACCATAACATGCAAATATCATTTAACGTGTATGAATATAAACCTTAAAACTCAACAACCATGAGACGTGTACTAATTATCTACTGTAGCAAACTAATATACAATTATATATATATACAAACACATACACTCTTCTTCTAGCTCATCACCTTCCACACCTATTCATACCAAAACAATCACGCAAACTCCTTTCTTTTCCTTTTTGACACTCGTACAAGTGCACCACCATCATCATCGTAGCCTCCATCTCACTAATCCTCTCGATCTATCTCGTTTTTAGGGTATGTCGACATCACTTATTTTGTTATCACTCTTATTTAATTTATACCGATTAATAAACCGATTGTTATATTTTTCGTGGAATAAAACGGGATTTAATAATGTTTTTGAATTCACTTTCATATGAAATAAAAGGGTCATATGAATCGTTGGGATTAAAAATGATTTAAGAAACATATACCGACTTCGTTGTGGTGGTTATCTTGTATACTTACTTGTTTTGAAGTCACTTTGGGGTATTTAGTTGTTTTCTGTTTCGGTTCCCAGCAACAACCCACGTAGGGTGTGTTTGTTTGGTTTGTTCTCGGTGAGATCAGCCGACCAGGGTGTTTGTTGTTGTTGGTCACGACCAAGAGGTCGCGGGTTCTAAACCCACTTGGGTTACTTAGTTTGTTTTGTTTGCGGGCTTAAGCCCAAGACGCAAGGGTGCACACGTTGTAGTTTTGATATGGTTCAAACCCTTGCTGGAATGTGACATTGCAGACTGTGAAAATGCTATGTTTCAAATTGAATGATGTTTCTGTATATACTACTTCTATATATCTTCTCTTCTTCTTTAGTTGTTCTTTAAGATTTGACCATTGTTCTTTAAGTTGTATATGTGTGTTGTATGGATGCTAAAATCTGTCGTAGTGAACATATAAGAAATTGTAATTAAATGTAATAAGCTAATACAAGAATGTTATATATATAAAAATGTATAATAGTGTATATGATTAATGTAATAAAAACTGTTAAGTTGTATGAGACAGAGAATTGGAGTGGTAAACTTCATAGTTAATATGGTGCTTTAGCTTCTATATTTCTTCTCTCTAGTTAACATATGCTAGATGTAGGCCATATCAAATCAATATAGGATTGTATGGTAAGTATATACCTAAAAATACTGAAGTTAGTCATCAACTTATAAATGAAAATAAGATTAACATTTGCATTTATCAAAAGGCGGGTGCACAATACAAAGTGGTAGGACTCATACTAAAAAGAAAGATGCATGTGGATTAAGGTTGGGCCGAAGCCCATTTATTTGTGGATAGTTTTTGTTAAACCATTTCAGTACAAGGTAAATTAAAATAACTTATATAATCGGAATGATAATGGTTTAAAACTTAACTAATCTACTTACCTTTCACTAAGTTGTTATTTGATCCTTACGTGTTTATTTCCTGTTATACTTGTGCTATATGTTTTATGGTTTGGCATGCGTTTGTCTGAGTCTATGACTTTATACCACCACACGAATAATATACTAAACTTTTTACAAACATTTGATACAAATATTCCACGAAAACTAAAACGCTCTATCTTTTGGAACTCATACGTATCGATTACTTTCCGCGTGTCATATCTTGAGACAAACTTATATTCATTAGGATTTGCCGATTAAGTATCGTTGTGCGTTACTCCTCACCCGGTTTTGCCATACTCCTTGGCACCATTGTGTTATCTACGTCACTACATTCCAAGGTGAGTTTCATAGCCCCTATTTTTATACGTTTTGAACTATTTTTGGGGAAGATACATGCTCAATTACTTGTTTTATACTCAAAATATTTATACTCTTATGATACGCTTTACTTATGATACTTTTGGACATGAAATATAGATACGATATGTGCCTTAATGTGTTACACTTATTCTACACTTTATTCTTAGCAACTGTTTAACTCCTGGATGGAGCCGTTGGAGAGGTATTGATAGTACTATCGGGTTGACACCCCCACCCTTGTGTCCAACACTTATTCGAGACCTTGGGTGAATATAATCCAGTTTATTCATGATACTTATTTATTCTAGTCGTGAGGTTCAGTTTGCTGTTATGCTTTACATTAAGTGCTTACATATATCGTATACACTCATGTCTTACTTATAATCTATATTTAGCAATGGGTTGTGAACACACAGGTTGCAAGTTTTGTATGGGCGGGATTTGCAACTGAGTGGATTTACGATGCCTTTGCTGTGAAAACATTCTTATTCATTCTATATTTTAGCAGTGGGTTGTGAACACACAGGTTGCAAGTTTTGTATGGGCGGGATTTGCAACTGAGTGGATTTATAATGCCTTTGCTGTGAAAACATTCTTTAAAACCATTTTAATCTATTTTCAATAAACTCTATGAACTCACCAACCATTGTGTTGACACTTTTTAGCATGTTTATCTCAGGTTAGAAAGGCGATAGTGGATGCATGGATCGTAGAGTCACTTGCATGATTTGGAGTCTATCATTTACCATTCAACCTATATTAAAAACTCTTATGTATTATTATACTTTGGGACCTCATGTAATAACTCTGATTTAAATAAATTGAATGGTAACTTTTCAAAACGTCTCATTTAGAGGTCGTTTTCTATACCTTGTGCTTTGTATTGAGAAGTAGCACCCCAGTGACACTATCGTTCCGCTGCGATATTTTGGGGGTGTTACAGATTGGTATCAGAGCCTTGGTTATAGAGAACTAGGTTGCATTTAGGAGCCTAGACTATAACCGTTATATTCATTAAGACTCTCATCCCTATCGCCTTGCATAGATAGAACTTTTCCCATTTATGTGTGCACTGTTAAATGTTATAGTATCTGCACCGGTAGGGGAATCTCATTATTTAGTCGAGTCATCAAAGGTATGGAGCTCAGTGATAACTGGTTATTTAACTTAATCTTGTGACAGTTCTTGTTTGATGAGACATGAGATTAAGTTAAATAAGTGTTATCACTTAGCCACAGAGAAATTTGATGATTTTGCTCGAAAATGAGATTTCTCTTGAGGATGGGGAAATATCTCAGAATCTAAATCGAGACATCAGAAGCATGGGACTCAGTGATAACTGGCTATTTAACTTAATCTTGTGACAGTTCTTGTTTGATGAGACATGGGATTAAGTTAAATAAAGGTTATCACTCAGCCGCATAAATTTGATGGATTCACTCGACAATTTTCTGAGAGGTGATCACCCTACTCTTTTATGTAATGTCGAGATATGTGTGCTTGGTGATATGTACACGTGTGAAAGGAGGCAAGTATAATTATGGGTGGCCAACATAATTATAAGTGCATCACGACACACGTGGACATATGTAATCATGCGTACGATAATCGGCATTGGCACCCCTTTAGGATAATCGCTAGCGACGGGATTTTGTAAGAACGTTAAGTATAAATCAAACGACTCTTCCCTCCTCTCCGACGTTCACTAAATGTCCTTCATTGCAGAGAGGCAATGGCAACAAGGAGATCAGCTCGCAACGCTAACCGAGGTAATGCTACACAAAGAGGTGGAAGGACTAGTGAACGTGGAGGTAGAGGAGGTGGTCGCGGCATTAGTAACAATAACAATAACGACAGTGGAAACCCTGATTTTGCCGCCATCATCGCTCAACAACTCCAAACCTTGCTTCCAACTATCGTCACCCAAGTCGGCAATCACATCAACAATTCAGGAAACCACGGAAGCAGGAATGAAGATACCAATGGTGTAGGTATGAATGAGACTACCACCCGTACAAGTGGATGCACGTATAAGGAGTTTACATCATGCAAGCCAATAGAGTTTAATGGTAAGGGAGGTGCTTTGGAGTATACTCGATGGATTGAAAAGATGGAGTCGGTGATCGACATTAGTAGCTGTGCAACACATCAGAAGGTGAAGTATGCTGCATGCTCGACTGTCAGGGAAAGCATTAACATGGTGGAACACGCAGATTCAAGCTAGAGGCAGAGAAGCAGCTGTGGGAATGATGTGGGACGACTTCAAGGCGCTGCTGAAAGAAGAATATTGTCTGGATAATGAAATGCAGAAGCTGGAAGATGAACTTTATCATCACTCTATGATAGGAGCTGGTCATGCAGCCTACACGGATCGATTTCATAATTAGCAAGATTAGTTCCTCATCTAGTTACCCCTGAATCAAAGAGGATTGAGAGGTACATCTACGGTCTTGTCCCTGAAATTCGTGGAACTGTGAAAGCAACCGAGCCTTCCACGATTCAGAGTGCAATACTGAAAGCAGGGACTCTAACAGATGAGATGGTTAGGAATGGAACTTTGAAGAATAATGATAAAAGGAAAGGAGCAAATGAGTCAGACAAGCAAACAGGCGCAATGATTGACAACAAGAAGGCAAGAAACTTTGCGGCCACTAGTTCTGGTCAGAAAGGATATGTGGGTCCATATCCTAAGTGTACTAAATGCGCTTATCATCATCAGGAGTCTGCGCCCTGCCGTGTATGCACAAATTGCAATCGATTGGGTCATCTTGCAAATCGGTGTAGAGCACCAGAGAATGCGGGCAATATGAAGAATAACCAAAGGATATGTTATGAGTGTAATAGCCCGAATCACCTTTGGAATACGTGTCCTAGATTGAATAGAGCACCTGGACAAGGAAATCTAGCTTTAGCCATTGAAGGAAATAACCCAAACCCATTAGCCCATATTGGTCCGGCTCGTGGTAGAGCTACATCTTAGGTGACTCGGATGCAGCATAATGGGTACGCTTTTTCTAGACAATTAGTATTCTACCATAATATCCAATTCCAGTGAACTTAGTTTCGCCATATAGAATCTATGCCTTTTATTAGATAAGGAACCTAGATGCGTAAGTTTTAGCATAATTACTTAGACTATACATACCGGTTATTCGTCAACATCATCTCAACCCCTAACACAGATTGAATCCCGGGACGGGATTCCGTTAAGGAGGTGAGACTGTAACCACCCGTAAATTTCCACTAAAATTTATAACAATTAATTAAATATTAATCTCGGTCATTATTTTTAATTTCCATTTTTACGGAGAAATTTAAATTTTTCTTTAATATACTATATTCACGACCAACACGAGATTTGGATAAGCCTACATATTTTATATGAACTATTTTCACTTTATTATTTTTTATATTTTACATTATACTCTTTACGTAATACAAACATTCAAACACTATTAGATTTTATTAACGTATACGCTTTCCGTTAAACTATTTTTCATGTCTAATATTATTAATTGAAGTATATTAATAAACTTTGATATTTTTATAAACGTTATATTTTTACGTTATCCAGTTTTAAGTTTCGTTACTTAAGGATTCAACGTTAGTAATAACCGGAATCAAACTACACCTTAACTATTAAAATATGGCCTAAATTGATACCACATAACCATTTTCATATAATACCATACATGACTATTTTTCCATATATACGTGTAACTACTAACTCAAACCTATTAGGATAAGTAATGTCTGTTATTAACTAATAATATTTACATGTGAACCTAATGCCCCTACGTATACTACATATCAACTTTCAAATATATTCACTCGTGTACAGCGAATCTACCATATATTCAAGTATATAACGTGTAACAATGCATGCAACATACTAGTATTTATGAAACATATCTCTATATCTTAACGTGTACAGCCTTGAGCCATAAAATTTAAACAGCCAAAAAATGAAGAACGTGTAAATAACATATACCATAACATGCAAATATCATTTAACGTGTATGAATATAAACCTTAAAACTCAACAACCATGAGACGTGTACTAATTATCTACCGTAGCAAACTAATATACAATTATATATATATACAAACACATACACTCTTCTTCTAGCTCATCACCTTCCACACCTATTCATACAAAAACAATCATGCAAACTCCTTTCTTTTCCTTTTTGACACTCGTACAAGTGCACCACCATCATCATCGCAGCCTCCATCTCACTAATCCTCTCGATCTATCTCGTTTTTAGGGTATGTCGACATCACTTATTTTGTTATCACTCTTATTTAATTTATACCGATTAATAAACCGATTGTTATATTTTTCGTGGAATAAAAAGGGATTTAATCATGTTTTTGAATTCACTTTCGTATGAAATAAAAGGGTCATATGAATCGTTGGGATTAAAAATGATTTAAGAAACATATACCGATTTCGTTGTGGTGGTTATCTTGTATACTTACTTGTTTTGAAGTCACTTTGGGGTATTTAGTTGTTTTCTGTTTGGTTCCCAGCAACAACCCACGTAGGGTGTGTTTGTTTGGTTTGTTCTCGGTGAGATCAGCCGACCAGGGGTGTTTGTTGTTGTTGGTCACGACCAAGAGGTCGCGGGTTCTAAACCCACTTGGGTTACTTAGTTTGTTTTGTTTGCGGGCTTAAGCCCAAGACGCAAGGGTGCACACGTTGTAGTTTTGATATGGTTCAAACCCTTGCTGGAATGTGACATTGCAGACTGTGAAAATGCTATGTTTCAAATTGAATGATGTTTCTGTATATACTACTTCTATATATCTTCTCTTCTTCTTTAGTTGTTCTTTAAGATTTGACCATTGTTCTTTAAGTTGTATATGTGTGTTGTATGGATGCTAAAATCTGTCGTAGTGAACATATAAGAAATTGTAATTAAATGTAATAAGCTAATACAAGAATGTTATATATATAAAAATGTATAATAGTGTATATGATTAATGTAATAAAAACTGTTAAGTTGTATGAGACAGAGAATTGGAGTGGTAAACTTCATAGTTAATATGGCGCTTTAGCTTCTATATTTCTTCTCTCTAGTTAACATATGCTAGATGTAGGCCATATCAAATCAATATAGGATTGTATGGTAAGTATATACCTAAAAATACTGAAGTTAGTCATCAACTTATAAATGAAAATAAGATTAACATTTGCATTTATCAAAAGGCGGGTGCACAATACAAAGTGGTAGGACTCATACTAAAAAGAAAGATGCATGTGGATTAAGGTTGGGCCGAAGCCCATTTATTTGTGGATAGTTTTTGTTAAACCATTTCAGTACAAGGTAAATTAAAATAACTTATATAATCGGAATGATAATGGTTTAAAACTTAACTAATCTACTTACCTTTCACTAAGTTGTTATTTGATCCTTACGTGTTTATTTCCTGTTATACTTGTGCTATATGTTTTATGCTTTGGCATGCGTTTGTCTGAGTCTATGACTTTATACCACCACACGAATAATATACTAAACTTTTTACAAACATTTGATACAAATATTCCACGAAAACTAAAACGCTCTATCTTTTGGAACTCATACGTATCGATTACTTTCCGCGTGTCATATCTTGAGACAAACTTATATTCATTAGGATTTGTCGATTAAGTATCGTTGTGCGTTACTCCTCACCCGGTTCTGCCATACTCCTTGGCACCATTGTGTTATCTACGTCACTACATTCCAAGGTGAGTTTCATAGCCCCTATTTTTATACGTTTTGAACTATTTTTGGGGAAGATACATGCTCAAATTACTTGTTTTATACTCAAAATATTTATACTCTTATGATACGCTTTACTTATGATACTTTTGGAAATGAAATATAGATACGATATGTGCCTTAATGTGTTACACTTATTCTATACTTTATTCTTAGCAACTGTTTAACTCCTGGATGGAGCCGTTGGAGAGGTATTGATAGTACTATCGGGTTGACACCCCCACCCTTGTGTCCAACACTTATTCGAGACCTTGGGTGAATATAATCCAGTTTATTCATGATACTTATTTATTCTAGTCGTGAGGTTCAGTTTGCTGTTATGCTTTACATTAAGTGCTTACATATATCGTATACACTCATGTCTTACTTATAATCTATATTTAGCAATGGGTTGTGAACACACAGGTTGCAAGTTTTGTATGGGCGGGATTTGCAACTGAGTGGATTTACGATGCCTTTGCTGTGAAAACATTCTTATTCATTCTATATTTTAGCAGTGGGCTGTGAACACACAGGTTGCAAGTTTTGTATGGGCGGGATTTGCAACTGAGTGGATTTATAATGCCTTTGCTGTGAAAACATTCTTTAAAACCATTTTAATCTATTTTCAATAAACTCTATGAACTCACCAACCATTGTGTTGACACTTTTTAGCATGTTTATCTCAGGTTAGAAAGGCGATAGTGGATGCATGGATCGTAAAGTCACTTGCATGATTTGGAGTCTATCATTTACCATTCAACCTATATTAAAAACTCTTATGTATTATTATACTTTGGGACCTCATGTAATAACTCTGATTTAAATAAATTGAATGGTAACTTTTCAAAACGTCTCATTTAGAGGTCGTTTTCTATACCTTGTGCTTTGTATTGAGAAGTAGCACCCCAGTGACACTATCGTTCCGCTGCGATATTTTGGGGGTGTTACAATGAATGATAACAAATTTTCACAAAACGTCTCTTTCGAGTCGTTTTCTATAATTATGACTACGATCTAAGATGTAATACCCCAAATTAGACTTCCGCTGTTTCATTATGATTTTCGGGGTGTTACAGTATCAGAAACTGTGAGGTGGATATCATTTGGACCACGCTCCACCATAGTGAAATACGAGGCATATAACATCAATGGGTATACATTTCGTACGAAAAGTAATGATGGCATAGTTTACCAGAACAGTGGGGTTTGTGTTGAGGCAGCAGATATTCACATATCCAAAGAAGTTGCAACCACAAGAAAAGCATATTATTATGGGATTTTACAAGAGATATGGGTACTAGATTACCGTTTCAGGAAAATTCCTCTTTTCAAATGTGATTGGGTTAATTTAAAAAATGGTGGGGTCAAACGCGATAATCTTGGTTACACATTGGTAGACCTGAATAGTTTAGGCCACAAGGATGATCCGTTCATATTAGCCTCACAAGCACGACAAGTGTTTTATGTGAAAGACCAGGCAGATAAAAAATTGTCTATTGTCTTTAAAACACCTACCAAGAATTAAAGAGATACGTATGACGATGTCGATGAGGAATTTAGTACAGTCATTCACGAGCAAAATGATAACATATTGCCAAAAGTAATTCTACAAGCAAAAGATGCCTACTATCGAACCGACTGTGAAGGTATTGTTATACGAAAATCAAAGTGAAGCACATGTCATTCTCAAGCTGTAACACTCTGTTTAGGGATTTATTTTTGTCTGCAGAACCTATCTAAGCTTTGTTTTGCTGCAAATACTCTTTTAAAGGATTTATGTTGTTGTTGTTGTATTAATTGTTTAGTTCGTACTTGCGAATACTCTTTTAAAGGATTCCAGATTATACAAAACTATAACTTCTAGCAGGATAAACTGTGTACTAGCTGTATTAACTATGTACTAGCAGTAGTAAATCCCCTGCATATTTTGAACCTTTGGAAAATAGTTTGACCATGTCATTTGGTATGATCCACCATCAGAACTTTCACTGCTGCTGGAAATGTTAATTATTTCTGCACACACACAAACACACACACACACACACAAAAACAGGAAAATATATGAATGGTGTGTTACAGATAGCAGAAATGACATGAAAAAAACAATGTTGAATATTTGGTTTGTTGTTGGCCCTCATTGTTTCAAATGTTGTTTTTTGTTACAGTTTTCTCAATTGCAGGCACTTTGTTGAAAAAAACAGTGGTTGAAAAAGTAGTCAATGTGCAGTCATGACTAATAGACTGAACTCAATTAAGTGAATATCAAATTACATAAGTTATCAGAAATGTGTGACCATATGTATCGAATTGTGACTACGCTTAAATAATGTGTGACAAAATATGACTATGATTTTGTCACACAAAACCTTGTGACTAATATCAAGGTTAATGATAACTGACTTCACATTTTGCTATAAATAATAGTCACATGAATATTTCACAATGTGACTATTTTGAATGTATTGGTCACATATAAAACCCTTATAATGTGGCCATAAACATCATTTCGATACACATTTGTGATATGGTGTGACTATTGTAAAGCCTATAGTCACATGATCGTGCTTCAATTAAATGTGACTATACAGATTAGGATTTGGTAAGTAAACACACACTAAACTTTAGACACACATATTAACTTACGTGACCATATGTATCGAATTTTCGTTACACTTAATCATGTTTCTATGGTTTCGTGTGACCATATATGACATTTGGTCACACTCTTCAAGTGTGTGACATATATTTGTCACTTTTAAATGCATATCGTGACTAACGCTTCAAACTTACTTTTCAGTTGTCACACATTTCAAATTCATATGTGGCTAACTATTCAGCAAAGAATAGCAGTCACGTTTAAATAATGTGTGACAAACTTGACTATATAATTTAGCCACATAAACAATTACTTCATGTGACCATATATCTATTTTGGTCACACTATTCAATTGCGTGACATGTATTTGTCACATATGTATATCTATAGTGTGACTAATGTTTAAAGCTGATTTGTATCTGTCACACGTCCCAAATTAAAAGTTACTAAATAATCGAAAAATATTTACCAGTTACCCTCTAGTCACATAAATACACAAATGTGTGACATATATTTTCCGAAATGGTCACACAAGTCATATCAAGTATGGCTGTTTATTTTATTCTCGTACATTTAGTCACGTAAATATGTTACAGTGTGACAGTTCAAAATTGACCATGTGTGACGAATACCAGTTTTTGTACCAGTGCCAGTTATTGTTGGTAAAGTAAAACATAGAGGAAATCAATAGTTTTATGAGTGAAGTCACTTTATTATTCTATGAAATCAAGTGGTGGCTTTTATAGACGATCCTTACAATGAAAAGATCAACAAAAGTTTCTAAACAATAGGAAACTACTTCTCCTATTCAAGTGGCATGAGCCTAAAAAATAGGACATTTTAGTCAATGGACTAACAAACTTAAAATAACATAGAGAAAATGAACCGTTGGGTGGTGATTTGTTGTTAAACTTTATCAACATACTTTCTTTTCAATATTCCAGCAATCTTAGACTTTTCGAATGCTATAATGCAACATCAACATGGTATTTAGCTCTTTAACAAACTTTTCCATGGTTCGGCTTGGCAAACATATATGTACCATGATTCATGTCGTTGTCATAAATAAAAGGCATGTAGTAAGTCGACACTTCAGGGATGAGCACTTCAGTCGCAGGCCCTCCATAGGTTGGTTTTCCCCAGCCGAAGTTAATTTTATCAAATCTTGCTCTAGTGAGGCTTGATGTCATGTAGGTCGTCAGACCAATATTAAAATAAGGTCCATCTTTGATAGCCATTAGGTCGACTGCTCACCTCACATATGTTGGGATATGTCCGTGTCACAAATAAATATACGGCCGGGAATACGTGAGCCTATGGGGAGCACACATGTATACACTTATAGAACGTTTTACTTTAATGTAATGTCTGAATGGTCAACAAAGAAAAAGTGAAAAGTCAAGAATTGTGGAATGTTGAAATTAATCTATTCCCCAAAATACCCTTTCAAACAACCACCCATGTTCCGATTCCTTTCACTTTCCCATTCCATTTTCAAAACCTATTTCTCTAACTAAACATTCTCATCCACCACCACCAAAAGCCCAGCCGAAACACCATCATGCTATAACCCTCCACCGCCATAACCATATGCCACAGAACACCACCACCGGACGAGGCACCAAGACCCACGACCACCGTTTTGAGTTTTTCATGTTTTGAGGTATTTTGTTGAGTTTTTTTAATAGATATATGTACATTTATCAAGGTTTTAAGGTTTTTTCTATAGATTTATAATTTTTATTTGTAGATATATAGATTTTTTTAGATCTATTGGTTTTTTTATATAAATCAATTTTAGGTATTTTTTTGTTACAGGCGCCTCCGTCGCAGACGTTACCTCTCCGGGAAAAACTGTTGTCGCCAGAAACACTGCTGCCGCCGCCGGAAATTTTACTGTTGTCGCCGGAAATATACATCCGCCGCTGTAAATGGACGGAATAGTATACTTTGTTCTTCAAGTTTTTTCAGGTTTTGAGTATTTTTCTTTGTGTTATTTTATTAGATTTATACATAATAAGAAACGTTTGGTAATGTTTTGTGAAGATCTGTAAATTTTGTTATAAAATTTATGGTTTAAATTTTGTTGTGAAGTTTATTTTGTAAATTTTGTTAGGTAATAAGGATGGCTGGATACACACTCACCGTCATCGGGGTTATTCTTTATAGTGAAGCAAAGAAGCGTAGCAACAAATGATCATTATTATAACTTAATTAAGCTTAGAAGCTAATTTGTTCTTTTTTTTCTGGGTGTATTATAGACGGGTGCCTCGCTGGAATTACTTCTTGCTAGAGACTACGGACAATGACTGTGGAGGTAATTCATGGTAGCCCTTAATTAATTTTTTTTGGCATTCTCTTCATGGAGGTAATTCATGGTAGCCCTTAATTAATTTTTCTCTCATTTGTAGTAAGAAAATTGATAATTATAACCCTGATGCAAGCACATATGTGGAGAATACAATGACTGTGGAGAATGCAAGAGACTATGGAGACACACATTTATCTGAGGTAAAATATCACCGTTTATGTAGATGATATATACTGATATACAGTGTGCAGATGACAATTTGTGGTGTCCTGTTTTGGTGGATAGAATATATTTAGTTGCTCCAAGTGTGACAAATGTAGACTTTGCATATGTACTGATGGTTACTCTATTCTTATAGAACATATTAATGTTTTGTTTATGATAAATATTTAGGAAACGTATTCATTATCTATCTAAAAACATAAAACTTACAGGATATCATACATGCCATGCCGCATGATGCTTATCCAATGGGTGTTCTCGTCAGTGCAATGAGTGCCCTTTCTGTATTCCATCCCGATGCAAACCCTGCGCTTAGAGTATGATATCTCTCTTTAGAAACACATTTACAGTTTTGCTTTAATCCCAAATCTCATTATAGAGGACATGCTTGTGAAAATCATTTGAATCTTTACTTTTTTGATATAGGGTCAAGATCTATACAAATCAAAGCCTGTGCGAGACAAGCAAATTGTGCGCATACTTGGGAAGGTTCGATTATTGACCAGTTCACCTGTATCCAATATTTCTTGCATACTATTTTGTTAGTCAATTGAGCTTATGCAAACTATTTATTAATGGTCAGGCTCCAACTATCGCAGCAGCAGCTTATCTGAGGATGGCAGGAAGGCCTCCTGTTCTTCCTTCCAGCACACTTTCTTACTCAGAAAATTTCTTAACATTTAGAGTTGTTTATATGAACGAACAAGACAGGAAAAAGTACAAACTTTTTTCCACATTATTTCCAACTTGTTAACACAAAAAAACTTAGGTGGCCCGATGCTTCTTTACTTTTAATTTATCCCCAAACTCGATAATGGAGCATATCAACTTCTCACATATCTTTGAACAGTATTTATAGTCTACTTATGAGATATATAGTTACTTAGATCGAACCCACAAGATTGTAAAACAATCTTTCTTTCCATTTCTCCCCTAACTGGTAATACAAAAGAAATATAAATGATGATAATTTCTTAACTTTTCTCTCCAACCTCGAGAGCGTGTTGTATAAACTTCTTAAGATTACAAATTTTATTTATAACAGCAGATTTTCATTTCTGAAACTATTGTTGCATGCATTGGCCGGAATATAATTTATCGTGTGATTGTAACGCAGGGATAGCAGTTCTATTAAAATCACCAAAACTTTCAAGAAGCACTTCAAAAGGATCACATTAAGACCATTATCTTTCTTCATCCTACTCGTAAATTTCTATCAAAACTCAATAGTTTTGTATTAGTTCTTATTTCTGTTGATCTTGTGGGGAAATGACGTTAAATGAACGAAACTTTCAGGCACTGATTGGGCTGTTGCTTCCTAGCTTATTGATCCCTTTTTGGGTTCTAAAGATCAAGGGAATTGAAAAGGAATTGGATTCAATCACCAATCAATCTCATCAAGAAATATGGTCTGTCATACAAAATGCAACAAGTGCATTGCTTCCAATGAGTTCATCTGCAACCAATTTAGCCAAAGTTGCAAACGCGTCTCTTGGTGAAACAGATCCTACATACTTTGACATTGAATCTAAGTTTTGCATCCTTTTTTCTTTTATTGTAAGCTCTTTAAAGGGGATGTTTGAAATTTCTTATTGAAAATTACTTATTTTGCTCTCAATAGGTAGCCAGATTTTTCCATCTAAACTTCTTAAATATTTTTTTAAAACACAAAGAAAGAGTTTTAATAAGAGACCATCTCTAACTTGTATACCTTTTCTTTTTTGCTCAAAGGTAGCACCTATATTGTTTCAAGCACTGTTGATGATCCCTCGTCTGTCACAAATATCCTATGTCAAACAAGATGGTATATTCTTTGCATTATACTCTCGAGACCACCAACAGATATATGCCATTTATTCCAACACTTCATTTATGGAAGCCACAAAATCCAGAAAGGATTATTCGTGGTTTAAACAACCCGTGGCCTCTGATACATGAAAGTTATATGGAGAAGCTGTTGTGTTTCCACCTCAACTTTTATTCAATGACACATGGTTTCGAAAAGCATTGAACACTACAGATGAATGTGCTTCATTATTGAAGTCGTTGGATCACGACAATAGTATGCTTGTCATGAATACAGCCCGTGTGGATAAGAATGGAGTCATTTCACTTGGGTTTGGACTCAGATCGTTAATTGATGTGTTTTCTAGCAGCATTAAACCTTTCGGTGGAGGTTTGTACTTGGCTACAAAAGATGGGAAGGAACTAAGCGATGGGATCCCAAACACTCATGTTGTTATCGAAGAAAACACGGCAATTTCCATCCAATTAATGAAAGCAAATGGAGATCCAAGTGGCACATTACGACTTAATTATGAAATGCCACAAGCATATATTTTGGACATTCTAGGAACAAACTACATCTTATACTCTTCATCCGTTGACATTATTGGATTACAATCGGTATACTTAAATTCAATATAGTGCATTTTCTCTTTGTTCTTAGGCATAACGTATAAGGAGCCCACAAAGGCTCCTTACTTATATATTGTCCTCTGTTTTCATTTATGTTTTTAACATTAATTAGGTAACTTTTCAGGTGTATGTATTGGTATTACCATATGATGGAGTGCAAAGCAGGATGCATAAGAATAAAGTATTCGTGATGGTGCTTCTTTTGGTGATGTTTGTTATTGTCGCCGTCTTCATTTTCCATCTTGTGGTGTTAATGGCAAGAGCAGCCAGAAAAGAGATGTGCTTAAAAGCTTCGCTTATAAGACAAAAGGATGCAACACTACAAGCAGAAAGAAAGAGCATGAATCGGAGTCTTGCATTTGCTTCTGCAAGCCATGAGATTCGTACTCCACTAGCTGGCATTACCAGCCTGGTAGAGATGTCAATCAACCTGGTCCCTGATGGATTAGAATTAGCCGAAAATTTAAGACTCATGAATACATGCTCAGAACGCCTCTACGGTACGTAAGCTTTCAGTTGTTTCATATCTAGATATATACAATAAAAAGAAGTTGTGAAATCAGTAATGATGTTATTTTCAGGTATACTTAACTCAATTCTTGATACAAGTAAAATTGAAGCTAGGGAGATGCAACTAGAAGAGAGAGAATTTAATTTAGTAAAGGTGGTTGAGGATGTTGTTGACTTGTTCTATCCTGTTGGTCTAAAAAAGAAGGTGGATGTGATTTTGGATATCCAAGATCCTTCTTTGACCAAATTTTCTCCAGTCAAAGGCGATGAATACAGGCTTCAACATATACTATCTAATTTAGTGAACAATGCTATCAAATTTACCAAAGAGGGTTATGTCTCTGTTTGAGCTTATGCTAGGAATCCTAGACTGCAGCACTCAACATTTGATTCTACACAAGATCAACCTACAAGTTGCCTATCATGTTTCTTTTTCAAAAACGATGAAAAATGCAAAGCGATAGATGAGAAAGTCTGTCTTGATACTAATTTCATGGAATTTGTATTTGAAGTAAATGACACGGGAATCGGTATTCCAAAAGACAAACGAGCATCTGTCTTTGAAAACTATCTTCAGGTTCAAGAAGCGGCACCTAAAGAAGGGACTGGCTTAGGCCTGGGGATTGTCCAATCTATTGTGAGTGTTCATCTCATTGCCACATCACTGCATCAACATTCCTCACAATCCTCATTTCCTATGACCCCTCTTTGCAATGCTGTCGCCCCTATCTAAGTTTATATTGAACATTAATATTTACAGGTTCGATTGATGGGCGGGGAGATAAGCATAGTTGATAAGGATGGCGAAAGGGGTACATGCTTCAAGTTCAATGTTTTCCTTAAGGTTTTTCAAAATGGGATCTATGAAGACGACATGACACCATCTCTTGGCAACTTGTTCTCAGGGTCAAACACTCCTTTCCGTAGTCCTAAACGACAAGACTGTGATTCTTCAACAGTTGTTCTCTTCATTAGTGGTGATGTCAGGCGGAAGATCACACAAAATTTCATACGGGCCCACAAGATCAAAGTTTTACCAGTGGAAAACGTGGTTCAACTTTCAGAAACTCTCCAAAAATTTACAGAAGAGCAAAATGTATCATCTTCAGGATCTGATTTGAACTTAAGCTTCGGGTATCTGACAAGGCATGGATCCCGACACTCAAACACAAGCCCGAAGAACATTCCCTTGAGTGCAATGGACGGAACTGATGTATCACCAACTCAAAGGACTAATAGAGTAGCTAAATCAAGGTTCATGTTGCTTGTAGTTGACACAAGTCAGGCTGATTTTGATGAGCTACGTAAGGAAGTGGCTAAATTCAGAAAGAACTCTAACAATGTTGAGTGGTATAATAAGATTGGAACTGCATATTAGTTTGATGCTTTATATGGTAAAAATATCATTCAAGTAGGAGCAACTATAACTATTATAGTTCATTAGTACAGCTAAATATTGATAGCATACAGTTTCTGTAATGTCAAAGATGGTTGTTTTTTTAGAGTTAATTCCAAATCTCGTATTTTGGATGATATTGTGGCTCCCTCTTTTCTCTTGGTGTAGGTCTAGATGCAATTCAATTTTTAGTTGGATAGATTGGCTTAAGTACCCTTCGCTTATTTCTTTGTAATTATTTGTTTCTACCTTGTTGCTATTTTGAATGTTACACAAAACACTCACCACAATATCACAAATCGTAAATTATTTGCCGCTACGAATTCCGTTGCTATGCACGGGTACTCGTCTAGTATATTAGATGTATTAATTATATTAAGTAATGTTTAGGAAATGATTTACGGTCGTTAATTAAACTGTTAGACTTTTTAATTAATTATAGTATTTATTTATTATCGTGTGACGTAGTATATAAACATAACCCAAACAATATGGAAAAGCCATAAAAATTGGAGGAGGCCGGTTGAAATAAAGAAAAAAATGGAGGAGGTGGAAGCAAAACTTGTTCACCAAGTTTTACTAATAATATATAAGGCTTTGATAAAGGGTTTTATTAATATGATGGCTTATAGAAAATCAAACTTATATATACCATTCATATACTAATACATATACAAATCGATCATCCTCCTTATTCTATATTTACTAATCGACAGCTTCTAGTAACTTGTGGGTTTCACTTGGCTTATAACAAGAACAAGAAACCATGTGTTTAGTTGATCTTATTCGTAAACAAATACTAGCATCCTAGCGTTCTTGTGCAACGTGTAATGTGAGCAATCATAGAGGTTATCTACTTTGGTAACTTAATTGGGTTTCGTGTGCATCAAAGAACACATACGCGTGTTCGTAGCTTTGTTGTTCGTGTGCATATACTAGCTAAAAGGTACGCAATCCCATTTATTCTTTATGTTAATTATATACATCATACGTAATCATATTCCGTTGCGTACTCGTGTTAATAAGTAGGTTATTAGATAACAAATTCCAACAGTCGCATCACGAGCCATTGGTATGGCGTTTTAATTAAAATAAACGTAAAATTGAACCTAAAAACGCATGATTCGTTCTTCAATTTAATTTTATTCAGCCCTTTGGGCTATTTTTCTTGGTTAATAAGTCGACCAAGAAGGTCTTAAAATTGGTAGAAGAAAAACCCTAGGTTGTGTTTTACTTTTACGTGTTAATAACGATGTTTTACATGCCTTTCAAAAAAAATAATAAAATAAAAAAATAACGATGTTTTACATGCTTTAATTGATCATTATTTAACTTGATTACCGTTAATTACTAAATTAATTTATTCTCCATGATGATTACATGCATGTTATCATGTATAATATGTATTGATATATTGATATATGATTCTAGGTTAAGTGTTAATGTGTTAAACATGCAAACCCGATGATTTAACTTGTTATGCGCATGCTTGTTTAATTTTTAGTTTGCTGATTGCTTGACACTTGTATACTAAAAAATTCATAACAAATCAACCGTAATGAGTTAAGACCTGAAATGTTTATGGTAGATCCACGACTCAGTAGGCTATAACATTGTAGTTTACTGCTAAGGGTGGAGAAGAATCCTTCCTTGTCTGATCGGGGCCTGAATTCGACTCAAGTTTTTTAACAGCTTTTATGTGCTATGTGGTATATACTTTTGTAAGGCTTACGCGATCGATTTTATTGGTGTATGTAGTCCACTTGGTACCTAACTCAAAAACCGAGTACGAGCCTTATTTGAGTATATACATATTGACCTTAGTTAGCTATTATTAGGTTGTCATCGGCTTACCGTTTGCATGTATATTAAGTGTTAATTGTTACGATAATTGTTATAATTGTATTAGTTGTTTATAATTGCTTTTAATTTTTTGTATTGACTCATGTTAAAGCAAGGGTTTTTGGATAATAATTATAAACATGACTAATAACTATGAAACTAGATTTACTATAAGCTATTGATCTTGCGAAATCTTATGTTTCAACTTTCAACAAATGGGTTCCGGTTACATCTGATATTGCTTTGGCTTCCTACGACGAGACTTGCAAGATATATAATGATTTATAATGTGTTTTCTAAATTAATATTACATCTTTTTTATCGATGATGTTTTTTGTTTCAACCAATGAATTGGTTTTTGGAAAAATCAACTTTAGGGTGATTAACCACAAATTTATTCCATGTGCCACTACATGCTTTGGCATATGAGGTAATTATCGAAAGAACTTTGGTCTTTGACTCATGTAGTAGTACGATATTGTAGGATAACCTTTAAGATCAAAACATGAATAAATGTGTGTGTATGTGGCACGTTAGATTAGTTTAGAGAGAGAGAGATGGGAGCCTTTTGTAGATAGAGAAAGTGAAAGAAATATGTGTGTATTAGATTGAAAGGTCCAACCCTCACCCTTGCAAGGTGAGGGGTATTTATAGTACAAGTATACATTTGCCTCTACTAGGCTGAGGTTCGGGCTGACAGTACTGTCCTCGGGTAAGACCCGACCCGAAACCACAAATACTAACTACTACTAAACTACTTTACTATCTAACTACGATAATTACTTTGAGCTACATAGTGCTAAACAATACTCGGGGTGACCGAGTCTTTACTAAGAAAAAACGTATTCCTAACAATCTCCCCCTAAGGGAGGTCACCCCGGAAAATAAGCTTTGACTTCTAGCACCTAAATCTTTGAAGATGTCTTTGTAGCTCGTAGCCTTTGATTCTTCATTGCGATAAACTTTGTGCCTTCATCAGTAGACTCTAGATGACTTGGTAAATATGTAGGATGATCTTTGGCATAACTTCGTGGTATCATCCAAGTGAGTATCTTCAAGCCATCTTTGAGTAGAAACGTCTCCTTGTGATTTGAACATCTTTGTGTTGGCATGCTCACACTTTTCAGGATCATGATCTTCTTCATCAGAGTTGTGGAAGCATGGTTGAAGCCCATTCAATGATCATGATATCTTTGAATTATGAAGTTGAGGTGTGAGCATGAGGTGATGGATCGACATCTTTTCTGTCATCAGCAACAATCTTTGTCTCCTATGGGTGAACGCCTTTCCAACATGCTCATACATCTTTGTTGAGTGAATCTCCATGGTTGTATAGATCTGAATACTCCTTTTAGATGTTTGTATGAGCATGTGGAACTAGAGTGATGGTGGTGAAAGTGATAAGGTTGGTATGGTATGCTGCATGAAAGTTTGTTAGTAATAAACATACCAGCACTTACAGGTTTGGACTTCGAGATCGTCAACAGCATAGTGTGAAGACTTTCTCTAATCCTTACCAAGGCCGTTCCTAATCGAAAACCCCCGAAAGAGCTTTTACTGACATACCTAAGTACATCATCGATTAGGTGAGTCGCTGGAGATCACCCCACGACTGTAGACCATATACGAACACCACCACGAACACTAAGCGTAATCCACAAGAGATTACCGAAGTGACCTGCTGTCAGGGCTGTTTGATGTTGGCCCTGGCAGGCGTTTCCACTCAATCATTGGGAAATACATAAGTATATTCCCTAATAAGTGTTCTCGGCAGATTGCTAAGATCTGCGAAGGACTCAAAAGATTACATCTGGTGTCCTTAATGTTGAACAACCAGTGTAGAAAGATTTAAGTGTTCCTAAGAGATCTTTTGATGAATCTCGTGGCTCTAGACTCAATAGTGCATTTTGGTTATCTTATGCGGAGACTAGGGAGGGGTCTCCTGTTTCAATATCAACCATCTCTAAGAGATAGTCGATAGATTACACCGGTTCCCCGTGAGAATGAAACAAGTTCTTTTAAGAGAACTTGAGTGGTTGGAAGGTTTAGTGCAGTGCGTCACTGGGTCCATGACGTCTTGTCTTCAATACCGGTGTTACCTTAGTAACCACCAGTAGCATATGAATTGAACCCGGTTTCTGCCCTAAGGTTGAATAAATGGAGGGCTATTTCTTTTCACCCTTTCTCATTTCATTTCTTTTTAATTCTTCAACCCCTTCAGTGCTTACCGAGACTTCATCACTAGAACTTTGTTGGTTTGTTCCAGTCCTAGCTCTATCTCAGTCGGCACCTTTCCCTTTCTCACTTTTCTCCTTTTTTCAATCATTCCTAAGGACTTCTACTCTATCTAGTGGATTGTCCCAGGGAAGATCCCTTCGGTTGTGGTGGATCATGGGAACGAATACCTAACCTTACCATCCTTATAACTTCAATAAAGTAACTGCAATGTCGGTCTTTGAAATACTTCCACGATCGCCATGTAACCAAATCATTGAAAATTCTCTCAAAGTGCTTATGATTAATCAACTCAATTTTCTAACACTTTGAGAGTTTTATACATTTTCAAATGCTCCCCCTTAACATGTGCTCATAGGTTTTAGATGGAAATTTGCACATGTCGGGGTGAGTTGCACTTTTGAATTGATCCACCTCCAGTGAACATGAACAGGCATTCGAGACACGCTTACATCACTAGTTAGACTAGCTTGAAGTTATTACCCGACCTGATCACATCCACAGAAGGTTTCTCGAAACGGTACATTCTAGTCAGACTAGTCCTCTTCGAGACACGCTTACATCACTGGTTAGACCAGCTTGAAATTATTACCCGTCCAAGACTAGTCCTTTCGATTCATAATAGCTTTGTTTCGTCAATTCATTGAGTCAGGTCTGAGTCACGCTCCCATGAGATGTTATCCATTTGTAGTTTACCACTAGCCATTTGCTCCCCCTCAATATGTGCCTCAATATTTCAAAGATTTTTTAACACATACGGGAGAGCATACATTTAAGGTTCAAAAACCATCACATTTTTATCAGATTTCATATTTAAACCACATTCTCTCCCCCGATCAAAAAATTTCAAATTATTTGAGATTTTGTGATCCCAATTGATTTAAATTAGTTTAGGAACATGGGAGAAAATGTGGTCAGATTTTAACATGTACTGATTCTGAGACGATGCATACACTGCTGCTGGTGCACAAAGTTTTGAAAGGTGCAGAAATTTTGAGCTAATACGCTCCCCCTCAATTAATGACCCATTTTCTATTTAAAGAGCTGTAGTCATTACATTGAGGGTTAAGTATTAGTTAAAATTTAAGTCCAATGGCCACCTTGTAAACCACAAAATCTCTCTTGAAGAATCATAGATAAGAGAGATTTTGGGATGAAAGAAGCCTTCGCTTCTTATGCCAGAAATGATGCACTGAAGCGTACATCAGATCGGAAAGGCAAGGATATAAAGTTATCCAGGCCTTTGAGAGGAACAACCATCTTTTTGGCGACGTGTTTTCCCCATTTAGAGGAACGGGTTGCTATCTGAAGTAATAGCAAGCCATTATGACATGTTTTAATTTATTCAGTTTTAAACTTCTGCTCGAGCTTCATTTAAGGATCCGTGCCATTATTGAATGACATTTCTAGATCTTTAAATGTTATCGATAAATAGAATACATGCCTAGAGAAACTTTTTTATTTTTGGGATTTTTATGGTTTTTATAGGTTTTATATTTTTGTATTTTTCTTTTTGGTTTTATAAAATATATACAAGGATATGTGAAGTAAACCCATCACTCCTCAGCTTCTTCCTGAAGGCACTTAAGTGACTCTGGAGTAAGGCTTTTCATTCCAAGACGCGGGAGAATGAATTGAAATCGCTCTCTTGGAAGTGCCTTAGTGAAGATATCGGCCAGCTGAAACTCGGTTCTCACAAAGTAAAGTTCCACAATCCCCTGTTCCACTTGTTCCCTGATGAAGTGATGTCGAATATCAATGTGCTTCGATCTGGAGTGCTGAACGTTGTTGCAGCAAAGAGCAATAGCACTTTTGTTGTCACAGTACATCGGAACATTGTTGTAGACAAGGCCATAGTCAGACAGTTGTGATTTCATCCATAGGATTTGAGCACAACAAGATGACATAGCAATGTATTCAGCCTCTGTGGAGGAGATCGATGTACTCATTTGCCTCTTTGATGACCAGCTTACAAGCTTATCTCCCAGAAATTGAGCACCACCTGAAGTACTTCGACGAGTATCTTGACATCCCGCATGGTCGGCGTCAGAATAAGCAGTGAGGTCCATAGCCGTGTTTTTAGGGTACCAGAGACCCATGTGGATAGTCCCTTGAAGATACCTGAAGACCCTCTTGACAGCTTCCAAGTGCTTTTTGGTAGGCTTGGATTGATATCGTGCACACATGCATACAGCAAATAGAAGATCTGGCCGACTTGCGGTAAGGTACATTAGGGATCCAATCATGTTGCGGTACTTGGTTTGGTCGACTGGAATCCCCACAGCATCCTCATCCAATTTAGTTCTTTCAACCATTGGAGTTTCAACTGAGTCGCATGATTCAAACCCAAATTTCTTTAAGACTTCTGCAGCATACTTGGATTGATTGATGAAAATGCCATTGGGATTTTGAGAGATTTGTAACCCCAAGAAGAATGACATTTGTCCCATCATTGACATCTGGAACTCGGAGCTCATCTCTTGTGAAAAGCGATCACATTCCATAGGATCAGACGAAGCGAAGATAATATCATCTACATAGATTTGAACGTGGAGTAGATGATTGCCTGATCTTCTGGTAAAGAGCGTAGGATCAACAACACCTTTGGTAAACTTGTTAGCAAGGAGGAACTTGGACAACATGTCATACCAAGCCCTAGGAGCCTGCTTCAATCCAGAGAGAGCCTTCTTCAGGCGATAGACATGATTAGGACGTTCAGAGTCCATGAATCCTTCAGGTTGAGTAACATATACCACCTCTTTCAGTCTGCCATTTAGAAAAGCTGTCTTCACATCCATCTGATATACAACCATATTTTTGCTGGCAGCATTAGCAAGGAAAATTCGAATGGCTTCGATTCTGGCAACTGGTGCGAAGGATTCTTCAAAGTCTATGCCTTCCTCTTGTCGGTATCCTTTGGCAACAAGACGTGCCTTGTTTTTCAGAACATCACCATGCTCATCAAGTTTCACTTTAAAGATCCACTTAAGAGCAATGATCATAGCACATTCTGGAGGAGGTACTAATTCCCATACTTCAAGACGATCAAATTCGTGTATTTCTTCTTGCATTGCAGTGAACCAGGATTCTTTCGTCAAAGCTTCCTTGAAGTCCTTGGGTTCAGCCTTTGAAAGTACGGAGTTGAGAAAGCACCACAGGGCATCGGTGGCAAGTTGTTTACGAGTGGATACCGGACGAGAAGGGTTTCCAATGATGTTGTCAATTGGGTGATCATTAGTCCACTTTCTAAGATGTTCATGGTGTTGAGGATTGTGTACCGAAGTGGCTGTGTTTGAGTCTTCAGAAGAAGTGGCCTCATTGGAAGGTTCTGGAGCAAATACGTTGACAAATGGTTCATCAACGGGTTGTGCAAATGGATTTACTTCAAAGGAATTATCAGAGGCAGTTCCTTGATGTTCTGAAGAGGGTATATTGTTTGATGCGGGTTGAGTATAACTTGAAGATGGAGCATCTTGACCAATGGTAATGGAAACAGATGGACCATTCGTGTCCTGAGGGGCATTTACAGCCTCACCATTTGGGACAATGACTTGTGGTGTAGGCTGGGTAGTCTGCTGAGCCTCAAAATATTCATCAAACATTGGATCAAATAACTTTTTCAATTCCTCACTGGTGGGGGGAACATAAGGAGCTGCATACGTGGAAGACTGTACAAGTCCTGAACTAATTGGTCCAGGTGACAAAAGGTTAGGTGCGGGTCCAGAACTGGACTGTTCTGGAGCCGTATGCTCAGTCAGCTCATCAAACGTGACATGGATGGTTTCCATGATTTGTCGGGTTCTTTTGTTGTAGATTCGGTAACCCTTCTTATCAGATGCATAGCCAACAAAGATCCCAATGTCAGCTTTTGCTTTCAGCTTCCCCAAGTCTTCACTATCGTTTGTTGGGTAACATAATGCACCAAACACTCGTAAGAATGAGAGATCAGGTTTTCTGTCATGCACTAGCTCATAGGGGGTTTTGTTGTGAAGAGAATGAATTAGTGATCGGTTTTGGGTATAACAAGCAGTTGCAATTGCCTCTCCCCAGAGGAACATTGGAGACTTTGAGAAGATTAGCATGGTTCGAGCAGCCTCCACAAGGGTACGGTTTCGTCTTTCAACAACTCCATTCTGCTGAGGTGTGCGTGGTATACTCTTTTGATGAGTAATGCCAAGGTTTTCATAGAATTGTGTAAGTTTCTTATTGACAAACTCAGTACCATTGTCTGTACGAATGATTCTAACGGTTTTGTTGAGTCTAACTTTCAGCTGCTTGATAAGTTTGATGATGATTTCGGGTGTTTCATCCTTGGATCTCAAAAACTTTACCCATGTAAACCGAGAGAAGTCGTCAACTATCACCAAAACATATCTCTTTCCAAAGATGTTTTGTACTCTCATTGGACCACACAAATCCATGTGAAGGGTGTGAAGAACTTCCATTATGGTGTTTATTCATTTGGGTTTGTGAGTGTGTTTCTTGCTTTTCCCCAACTGACATGCGGAACAAAGATGATCTTTTTCATACTTTAGCCGGGGCATGCCTCGAACAAGATCCTTACGAGTAAGTTCATTAATGGTACCGAAGTTCAAATGATTCATACAACGATGCCACAACCACAATTTGTTCTTCGAGGCCTTTGATAACAAGCAAATAGGTGATGATCGCATCATGTCTTCGATAGATATGGTGTAGAGGTTTGAGCCACGGCTGCCCTTCAGAAGATCCACAACATCAAGTTCTCTAACAAAACATGTGTGTTTTCTGAAGGCGACTTCAAGATCGGAGTCACAAAATTGACCAACAGAAAATAGATTGTGCCCAAGCCCTTCTACATAATAAACTCTCGAAATCACACTGTCACCAAAAACATAATCTCCATAACCCATTATAGAACCAAAATGATCATTCCCAAATCTAACTGTCCCGATAAACTTTTTCACGAAATTTCTGAGCCGTGAGCGATCCCCAGTCATATGTTTTGAGCAGCCTGAGTCCAAATACCACAGGACGATTTGTACGACCTGCATTTGAACCCAGACAGATATGGATAACTGAAAAACATGGAGCCCCAAGTGCAGTTGGGGTCCAATTGGTTAGCACACGCATATTCAAGAGACACAGGATTTGCACAAGCATTGGGGTTATCAATCACATTATTGCTATTGATTTCATGAGACCTATCGTCGGAGGGTTGAGTCACTAAAGGGAATTTTCTACCAGTTGCCCTCCAGATTTTAACATTTGCAAGCTTAACATTGGTCATGTCAGTTAATGGGCATTGTTGTCCTAAAGTGAACTTTCTTCCAGTGGCTCTCCATTGATAACCAATAAAGGTGAATATTCGTCATGTGGCTTTCCAAACATGTTTTGCCAGTTTACGTTTCACAGCTACATTAACTGGGCGTGACTTACAAGATTTTAAATATGCCTTAACACACTCATCATGATTACCAGAAATTAAACAGTCATTACAAGTCTTACAAGTAGCATCAGAATTCGAATTAATTACAGTACGCTTAAAGCTAATACTAGAATCAACACGATTCAAAACATTCTCATCTATCTTATTGTTCCTAGGATGATCTTCTACTTTCTTTCCATGAGCACTCTTAGCTGGCGAAGTCCTATCATTCCTTGTATTGCACCTAGGCTTTGACCCGCTAGCTTTAGTATCAATGTTTACTCCTGTAGAATTAATGATGAGAACATTAGATAGTTGTACTGCCGTTTGTTTTCTGGTAAGCGGTGTGTTATGATCAGATGCTGTCAAAGGTACACTAAAGGTAGCATGCTTGTTTTTAAACTTAGACGGTGATTCAACAAGCTTATCTCGCATGCTAGAGGTTTTAAGACACGTACCTATGGCATATTCTAAGAGCTCTTGTGATCTATTGGTTAGAAAGCATGCATCTGTGATGGTACTATCATCAGGTCTCACCATTCTATTCTCTTCAACGGTCTCACGAAGCATGACAAGGCAATCCTTAAGATGTCTAAGGTAATCACTATGGACTAACGCATTATTTCTAAGGGGAAGTGGAATTTTCACAACATCACATGCATATTTGTTACATTTACAGACCTTGGAGAGAATATTATCACATGCAACAGGTATTTTCCCTTTCACTTGAGTCTTTAGATTCTCAATTTCCTTTAACAAAGAGGTTATTTTTTCATTGTTTTGTTCACGCGTGAACTTAATTGAATCATATAACTCTTTGTAATGTTGTTTGACCTTTGAATTTTCAGCTTGAAAACATTCATTTTCGAGTCTGAGATGATCGATGATGTTTTCCATTTTAAAAATTTGAGAATCTATTGACGGAGGTTTCTGGGTTTCAATCACATCACTCTTATATGCATCATTCTTCAATCGGGCAATGATGTTCTTCATGTTTCGAATCGTGTTAGTGTGAGCTTGAATTTTTTCATCCCGTTTGGCTAATTCAAAATATGCATCGAATTCAAGAGCATTAGAGGAAATCTTGGAATTTGCATTCTTAAACCTTTCTTCTAACTGTTGATATTTTATTTGCAAATTAAGATTCTCAATTTCTAGTTTCGAAAAATCCCTGATCATGTTATCATGATCATTGTTTTGAATTTTTTCATGCAATTTCAAATTCTCCCCTCAAGCTCAACCACACGATTCTGGGAAACATTTAGTGCAGCAGACATTTCATGAAATTGACAGGCAGTTAATGACGAATTAGTAGCCATATAAAATACATCCTGAGCAACACATTGGGCAATTAAATTGTCATTCATGATAAGAACATTTTTTCTCGCAATTTCACTATACTGAAGATCAACAGAAAGTTGTTTTCCCTCATTTTCCACAATTTTAAAAACTTGTTGCATTTCCATTATTTCTGTTTCAAGGGATTTTTGCATGCCCTCAAAGTGTTCTTTAACAAGTTTAAAAAATGGGATAACTTCAGATAAGTAACACCTTTTTGTTTGTTCAAAACCCCTTTCACCCTCAGTGATTCCCGTTGGAGTAATTCTCTTTTTACATGTTTTGTCAAAATCAGCAAACATTTGACATAGAACGTAAATGCTAATAAGAGTTTTACATTGTGTGGGGAGTGCTAACTGAACTAAGTGCATAGGTGTATTGGGAGGGTACATCGTTAGGGTAGCAAACTTTAGTGGGGTTTTGGCCTTAAGTTTCTCAGCTTGCAATTTTTCTACGTCTAAAGGCCAACAGATTTGTTCTGGTGTTAACTTAGTTTGGGGTGCAAAAACGGTCAACAAGTTATGTTCATCGTAGTTGTGAGGTTTGATGTTGACACCTTTTTCAATGCATTCTGGATCCTTCATTTTATTCTCTAATCTCTCTCTCTGTTGACTGATTCAATCTCATCACTTTCCTTAGATGATGGTACGTCAGGGGGGCATGATTAGGTGTAAGCATCACATTAGCATCATATAAGGCAGGCTGAGTGGCACTAATTTTCCTAAGAAAGTTCGTTTTAGGCAACCCTAGATCCTTATCGCTATGTTTATCTTCCAACTTAATGTGCTTTTGCATCATTTGAGTAGTTTGAATGGTTTGACCCTGTGTGTACAATTTATTCTCAAGTTTGTTCTTTAAGGCCTTAAGATAGGAAAAATCACTTAAGAGTCTACTTTCTTTATTTTGAAAATCAAGTTTTAGTGCGGTTACGTTTTCCTGAATTTCCTGTTTTTGTTTATCAGTTTGATCAACTTGTTTTCTTAAAGATTTAATTTTCTTTCTTAAGGCTTCTTCCGCTTGATTTCTTTCGGTTATATATGCACACAACTGCCAATCCATTTTTTGTTCACGTTTTGTTAGCTCAAATTTTGCACGTTGTTGATATATCGTAACCTGATCTTTAAGAGTCTTAATTCTAGTGATCAAGGTATCATCGTGCACATAAGCAGAATATTCATTCAAATCACACATATTGTGATCACACGAGGATTCATCATTTTGTACAACAGATTCATCGTTGTGTTTCGCATATTGTTCATATGGGATAACGTTGGTATTTCCCATATCAGCAGTATTTGATGCCACAACGGTTGTTTGTTGTACATCGGAATGAATTCTCGATTCATACACCACATCATTATCACATACAACTAAAGATGCTCGGCTAGATACATCAGATTCATTGTTGTGATCCACATGTTGTAAAGTTGGAGAGACATTTCTGTTTTCCAATTTAACATCATCTGGCTCAACAACATTAGTCTGATGTATTTTGTTGAGAATCTTTGGTTCATCATGCAACTTAAGTACCTCAGATATGATGGATGAGCTAGAAGAACCAGTTTGTTGTGGTGATGAAGCTACAGAAGACAGATTGGCCATAAAGATGGTTAGTGCAGTGGGTTCATCATCAACATCAGAGTCGAAAGCATCACAGTCTTCTGCCTGGAAGATATTTGGGTCGTTGAGAGCTAAATCCTGAACCGGTTGATCATCCACATCAGCATCAAATGTGTTCCCCTCGTCTCCTACCAGGAATAGTAGCTGCTCCTCATCCAATGCCACACCATTCTCCTGGGCTTGCATTAACAGCATCTTATCTTTGAAGTAGTCTTAATTCTGAGGACGTTTGGGTTGATTGCAGTTCCTAGCAATATGACCTAACCTACCACAGTTGTAGCACTTGGGTTGTCTTCCCTGTCCCTGATTGACATTCCCAGTCCTGTTCTGTGCATAACCCCTGACACCATTCCTTTGGTTAACATTTTGCCTCCCTTGAACCACAACACGCCCGTCTTCCACAACAGCAAGGTTACGTGGGTTAGATGACGTTCTGAGTTGATTGTTGGTTTGAGGAAGTGCAGCCTTGAATTGTTGAACCAGCAATGACACTTGGTTGGTAAGATTATCAATCATCTTATCAGTGGTAGAGCTTCCAGAGTCCAGATGAGTGTTCACTGCAAATGGTGGAGGGACTGAAGATTGTCCAAGTGATGTTGAGGGCATTGGTGCAGATTGAGAGATTTGAACTTGCTCCTTTGTGAGTGGATTGAATGAAGGCTAATTTGAGACAAGTACAAGTGACTCATTTGAGGGTGTTGTATTGATCTTTTCCCTCATCAGACGATCATACTCAGTATGCTTTTCATGTTGTTGGAGATATGCATAGAGTTGTTCATGATTGGTGTCTCTTAGTCCTTTGTTCAGCTTCACAGCAGTCACAAACCTATCCCATTCAGGTGCCCTGTTGTTCACGAACTTGGAGTTGAGTTGAATGTGAGGCATTGTCATTTTAATGTTTCTCATGTCATTTACCAGTTTATGAAACCTAACATAGTAATCAGTAATACTTTCTCCTGGGTTTTGTGCAAAACGCTTAAACTCATCATACAATTGAGACTCACAGTCTTCCTTGGTAAATTCCGAACCAGCAAGTAGCATTTTGACATTATCCCAAACGGCTTTGGCTTCAGTGTTGAAGTTGATGAGTCTGTAGACATCCTTTGGTAATCCTTGTATTACAATGTTGGAAGCTCGAATGTCTGCATCATAGCGTTTCTTTTCAGCTTCAGTGAGATCATTGTAAGTACGAGGTCTGACAGCTCCAAGGGTGGCAATTCCGTCTTCACTAGTGGAGATGACATCTCTTGTAGTACCTATTTGAAATTGTCCTTCGTCAATTGATTTCAGGATGTTCTCACCATTTCCTTGCCCTAGCAGTAAAGACTAATTCTTTGTGCCCATGAATCATAATCAGTCCTATCAAGCATAGGTGGTCGGGTATCGGACCCAGCAGCTTGAATGTCATCAGTTGATCCAGAAGTAGACATGATAAAGTCTTAAGCGGGATTTTACAAATCTCGTGACTTAAACCGAGAAATCGATTCTTTCCTGGAATTTTACTAAAGTCAACTGAAGAAACTGAAAAGACTTAATCAACAAAATTCAGGAGTTAATCGCTGACTGGACTTAATCGCTGAATTGAGGTAATCGCTGGACAAAAGTTGAGCGCTGCAGGGACTTAATCGCTGAAACCAATTAATCGCTAAAGCCAGTTAATCGCTAAAAAGCTAATCGCTGGAATTAGATAATCTCTTCAGGAAGTTAATCGCCGAAACCAATTAATCGATGAAACCAATTAATCGATGAAAAACTAATCGCTGAAAAACTAATCGCTGGAATTAGTTAAACGCTTCTGAGAATTAATCGCCTTCGAGAGTTAATCGCTGAAATAGTTAAACGCTGAATCCAGTTAATCGCTTAAAAAACCTAATCGCTGGAAGTCGTTAATCGCGGACCACTACGGGACAAAGAGAGTTAATCGCTGCCACTAGAATCCAAACTAGTCGCTTTCCAGCGATTTTGTCCGGATGTACCAAAATAGCAAAACGACACTTAATCGCTGCTTTTCACGAAGTAATCGCTGCCAAGAAACCCAAACAGATGACTTAATCGCTGCCAAGAAAACTACCAAAAATTCTTCAAATCTTCACTCCAATGAAATCTAAAGCCTATCCAACTGAAAAACTAAGTAACAATAACACCACTAATCATGAAAGTACAACCAAAACACATCAAATAACACTAACAAGATCAAACCAAGATATAAACCTAGTAAACTAAACTAACTAACCAAAAACCACAAAACCACACCAAATCTAAGAGAACCAAGTCCTAAGATGAAACCATGGCTCTTGATACCAATTGTAAGATAAACTTTATAACACAAACATGAATAAATGTGTGTGTATGTGGCATGTTAGATTAGTTTAGAGAGAGAGAGATGGGAGCCTTTTGTAGAGAGAGAAAGTGAAAGAAATATGTGTGTATTAGATTGAAAGGTCCAACCCTCACCCTTGCAAGGTGAGGGGTATTTATAGTACAAGTAGACATTTGCCTCTACTAGGCTGAGGTTCGGGCTGACAGTACTGTCCTCGGGTAAGACCCGACCCGAAACCACAAATACTAACTACTACTAAACTACTTTACTATCTAACTACGATAATTACTACGAGCTACATAGTGCTAAACAATACTCGGGGTGACCGAGTCTTTACTAAGAAAAAACGTATTCCTAACAGATATAGTGGTTGGTCTCTCTTTAATTGCTTTAACCAATACCGCAATAAAAGTGTATTATTTTAGTTTTGAAAACACATTGAATCGTCAATTTTCAAAGTGCAATCTCATTATTTTATATATACATGTTATGTATATTAAATATAAGAAACATCTTGATGCACGTTGTCACACCCCCGCCTACGGCGGTACCACGAGGTGTGCCGGAGAGTTACCGTCATAACATATTGGTATAAAATAAATAGAGACATCACTAAATGACCATTCAAGGGAAAAAGTCACAACGACATCGGACACAAGCGGAGACTTGCATCAAGATGTCAATATACAACAACATAGTTTGTTAGTGCAAATATTACCAAATTTAATCTATACAGTCTCATTTGTTTTGATTGATGACAAACATGTAACTTGTAATACATAACGTAAAATGTACAAGTTACTCGTAATCATATTTTGTCTCAACATACATTCAACACCTCTCGATGTCTCGAGTCCTCGTATGCTACAACACAGGTTCTTACATGTTTGTTATGTTGCATTATGATCAAACCCTTAACAAACTTGATGCGGATAATTGTAAACACAAGAAGTTTACAATCCTCCTAGGCAGAGTACCTAACCGCTGTAGTGTAAACTTTAGTTGTTGAATTCTAAATAAAGTATATGGAGTTAAGTGTAAACTTATAAGTTTTCATATTTTTTAATAACTTTAAAATATATATAAAAAAAACCCCTCTTAGACTTTATATTTTAAAAATAAGACATATATGTTGTTTTTAAAATTTAACATGTAAATGCACGAGATTATAAATATTAAACGGAAGCACGAGTTATTGTGTATGTAAATTTAAACAACAACATCAACCTTAACACTCATATGTCGATATAAATACATAATATATTTGTTTATTTATTTATTTTTTTTTGTAAAACCCGTGCATAATTATTAGTTGTACTTATATTACATTTACAAAACATTAAATACGAGCAAATTCTTTTATGACCGTATATTAAACCAAAATTTTAAAAATATTTAATTTATGTATAAACCCCTTGCGTGTACGAGACTTATAACTAGTTTTCGGTTATAATACAAACTCTCTCCCATTTAACTTTTCATTCAATATCGATGTAGCACATGTAAAATACATGAATGTTTAAAGCTATAATAATCAAACCCCGCGGAATATAAATAGAATATCTATAATACTTGAAGCTTATCCCCCTTAATTTAATGTGCAAGGAGGGTTGTGCACAAAAGAAAGTACCATACAACATGCTTGAAGCCATCAAACTTATATGAATCACGTCGCTATAAATGAATTGCATACTTGAATGCTCTCAATCAATTATCCTCTTACGAAACACAAAGGGCATGTTTGGTAGAGGGAAATGAGAGTGGAGAAATGGAAATGAAGCCAATTCTCTTGTTTGGTACACTAGAGAAATGGAAAGGTGGAGAATTTGAGAGAATTGATAGAGAATTGGTAGTGTAATTTTTAAACTTTCATTTCCACACTTTTTGTTGGGAAATTGGAGAATTGGTTAGTTTTTGTAATATTTTTTTTTACGAAATTGGAGAAAAAATAATTTGTTTAATTTAAAAAAAAAATATACATTTTTAAAAAATAATTTTTATAAAAAAATTTAATAATTTTTTTTTAAAATAAGTTTTTTATAAAATAAGTTTTTAAAAAAAATTAAAATAATTTTTTTATAAAAAATAATTTAAAAAAAATATTTTTTTTAAATATATTTTTTATAGAATTGTTATTCAGAAAAAATAAATTTTTTTAAATAATTTTTTTAATTAATTTTATAAAAAATAAATTTTAAAATAAATTAAAAATAATAATTTTTTTTAAATAAGTTTTTTTTAAATAAAATAAAAAAATTAAAAAAAATTAAAAAAAAATATATTTTTTTTTAAATATATATTTTTTAGAATTGTTATTTAGAAAAATTGTTTTTTTTTAAAAAATCAACAAACAAAAGTTCTAATTCTTTTAAAAAGTTTTTTTTTTTTTTTTTTTTTTTTTTTTTTTTGCCATTTCTCGAGTTTATTTCTCATGTTACCAAACACTATAATTGACTTTAAATTTCTCTACCCATTTCTATTCTCTGAATTCTATTCTCTACTTCATTTCTAATCTCTGAAATTCTCTCTACCAAACGTGCCCAAAGGGTCTAGCAACCTTAAAGAATACAAATCAACCTTCACTTACATCTCTCTTAAATGTAGGACGCATAAATGAGGCATGAAACACTTCATATTCATCTTAAGCATTTCATTTAGTTGCTGCAACACTTCATATTCAGGCGCCTATAAATAATACATGCATTTCTTAAACTTTCCACGCAACGGAGGGGTTAATTCACTCAAGAAATCCTAGTAGTTAAGACTAAGGCTATGTGTAATGGGGCTCGAATTGCCCATATTTGCCCGAATTGGCGCCCAATTGGCACCCCATACCAATACATATGGGCGCGAATTGCATAAAAAATTGGTGGGGCGTTTTTCAAATCGCGCTTTGCCCATTGTGGTTTTTCATGTTTCTCGTATCTTTCCAATATCAAACGGGTATATTTGCATTGAATGGAATTTTGTTTTCCAACTAAAAAATAAAACGTCTACTTTTTTTTTTTGTATATATATAACCTTTTTTTGTCACTTTTGACACAAACAAATCACTACAAATTTACCTCAAACACACTTTTAAAAAAAATATGGATTCTCCTAGCTCTTCTTTCCTTCTTGAGTCTAGTTCCGACGACAATATCTCGGACATGGAACAAGAAGCGGTTTCTATGGCGGCGATCGCGTTGAATAAATTGAGAGCTAAAAGAAGTGACATACCGATCCAACGAAGAGCTAGAGTTGAACGTGACCGTTTCGAAGCCAACAAACGGTTGATGAGAGATTACTTTGACCCGAACCCAAGGTATCCCGAGGAAATATTTAGGCGACGTTTTAGATTCTTCAACACCATCGGGGTGACCATAAAAATCCAACATTAATTCTTCAAGCCGTTGCATCCTACGACCTATGGATATGGAATGCTTATTTTGGTGTACCCGGGTCCAACAACGATATCAACGTTTTAGAACAGTCACCTGTTATTGAAGACTTCATCGCTGCAAAAAATCCAACTCTCGGGTTTTATGCTAACGATAACTACCATCCACATGGATATTATTTGGGCGATGGGATTTATCCTGAGTATTCGTTTCTAGTTAAGACCTTTACAGACCCATCAGACCCAAAAAGAATCAACTTTAAACAAGCTCAAGAATCGGCAAGAAAGGATATCGAGAGGACGTTCGGGGTTCTTAAGAAAAGGTTTCATTTTGTGAGAAATCCTTGTCGTCTATGGACAAAGGATAAGATTAAAGATACGATGCGATGTTGTCTTATTTTACACAACATGATTTTGGAGGATGACGGAAACGCGTATTGTCAAGATTATCAGCCGGAAGAAATTGGTTTACCGATGCCGGCATTATCACAAGAGGAAGCTATTGAAAACTCGATTCAAATGCGAAGTCACGTGAACCATTACACGCTCATGCAAGATTTGATCGAGGAAGCGTGGACTAATCGGAATGTGATAAACAACAACGACGACGAGTAATTAATAAAATGATGTATTTTTTTTAATTAATAAAATGATGTTTTAATTTAGAATGTATTAATTTGTTGAATTTATAAAAAAATAAAATAAAAAAAATGACACATGTCAAATTTTGCCTCACCCACCATTACACACCAAACCAATTCAAACCCCTTGCTGACTCACCTGCCACGTGTCAAATTTTGCCCCACTCACCCTTTCTTACCATTACACATACCCATTACACATAGCCTTAGTGAAAGAAAACAGGTTATGTCAACCAACCGTCCCATATCCATTTCCAATAACACAATCTCTCAGCCAAACAACACCAACCACTGTAATCTCAAGTTCCCAACTCCTTAAAACACAAATTAAGACTCGAACAACAAATACAAAGATCTCAAATTTGTTCAAACAAAAGTTCGGATCTTTAATAATCTAGAGTATTTGAACAAAATTCATCATAGATTTGTGAGAAGAAAAGTTTCTTTAATATATTCGAACACTTTCAAGAAAGAACCAAAACAAAATTGTTTTATTATTTCTTTGATTCGTACAAAGAAACAAAATGAAATACAAAGCCTACATGGGTTCGAACTAAAGCCGACACCTTGAGTTGTTTATGCTCACGTTCGAACAAGAAACAAGCTAAAAATCTTGCATCCATCGTGGGTTAATGAATCGAACGAAAGTAAGGGTTTGTGTTAATGAACGAAAGTAAGGGTTGTGTTTATAATCGGTTGTTTGACACAAATATAAGGGTTTGTTATTTGTTCGGATTGAAGATGATAGAGATGAGATCCACTATGATTTGACGGTGTTGACTGCGTTTTGAGAGAAACAAATAAGAGGGGGCGGATGAAACTATGTATAGGGTAACCGATAGTAGCATATGTATCTGAAACAAGTCGATGACATATGGTGCTCACAAAGACTTTTTATGATTTTTTTTTCCTGATTCGTATGAAGAGATGGAGGAAAAAGAGACGTGTTATAACTAAAAGTTAGGAGGAGCGTGGGTGCAAATATGGTAAGTAGTAATTATAATTGTGTTTAATTTAAGGCACAAAAAGGTATCAAACTTATGGTCCATTTTCAATCAAGGTAAACTTTTTTTTTTCTTGCATAAAAAGGTATCCAACAAAATTTTTTGGCGGATTTGGGTTTTTTACTAACGTTCGTTAACTCACTTCGTTAGTAAATTATATGTTTGGTCCTCGAATTCGTATAAACATTTCATGTAACATCCAAAAAAAATTTCTATTTTTTTTACATAATAATTATAGAAAAAATATTTAAAAAATAAATTTCATTTCGATTTTTTTTTTTTCAAAAACTTTTATTTACAAATTTTGAAAAAAAGGTCATAGAAAAAAAAAAATCGAAAAAAATAATTCGATTTTTAAAAAATAATAATAAGAATTTTATTTTTTTAAAAAAACTTATTTTTTTTTTTTCAAATCTTGAAAAAAAAGTGATAGAAAAAAAATTCAAAAAAAAAATTCAGTTTTTTAAAAAAATAAATAAATTCTTTTAAAAAAAGAATTAAGAATTTTATTTTTTTTTAAAAAAGATAATTTTTTTTTCAAATCTTGAAAAAAAGAGAGAGAAAAAATTTCTAAAAAAAATTGAAAAAAAGTTGGAAAAGAATTTTATTTTTTAAATATTTTAAGAAATTTTTTTTAGATAATTATTTTTATAACTTTTTTTTTTTCGAAAAAAAGTTAGAAAATAAATTTTCGAAAAAAATGTTATAGAAAAAAATTGAAAAAAAAAGTTTTAATATTTTAAGAAAATATTTTTTCGATATTTATTTTTAATTTTTTTTAATTTTTTTTGGATGTTGCATGAAATGATTATGCGAATTCGAGGACCAAACATGTAATTTACTAACGAAGTGAGTTAACGAACGTTAGTAAAAACCCAAATCCGCCAAAAATATTTGTTGGGTACCTTTTTATGCAAGAAAAAAAGAATAGTACATTGATTGAAAATGGACCCTAAGTTTGGTACCTTTTTGTGCCATTTGCCCTTAATTTAATTAATTTTGGATCGGTTATGTGAATAAAGATTTGATCGAAATTGGTGGGATTGATGTCTATAATTCGGATGTTACTCCTATTGCCTTTTAAGGAAAAAATAATCTTGCACTACATTGTATGTTACAAGTTATCTTTTGTTTTTGCATGTTTATCAATTGATATAGACTGGGTTGTTTTTTCATACCACCTTTGTGATCACGTAGTAACTAAGACTTGAAAATGTTTGTTTATTATGATATCTGAATAATAAATTTGCCAATCCATACTAAACGGAGAGTAAACACCAAATTTGTCCTTATGATTTTTTCATTTTCACACTAACTATTAATGTCAAAAGTTACTGGCATTTCATCAGTTACAAGATGTCAAAAGTTCTACTAAAAATTAGCTTATATGTTCCACATGTACCAGTTGAAGAGTACTGAATATGTAGAGACAATTAGACAAAATCTAGACCATTTATTTTGAAAATGATAAATACGGAGTAACATATTAAGGCCTATCAAAATAATAGATAACATTATGAGAAAATTACTACGTTAGACCTGTACACACATAATTGTCTCAATTTGACCGAACTTTAGCAAGCTATCGAAAATACCCATACATTTTGCGTTCATCTTTACGCAAGATACGCAAAATGACGTGTTTTGATCTTTGCCGTCGAAAAAAAAAAAAAAAAAAAAAAAACATTTAAAACATCCCGCGCAAGTTAATACGCAAGATGTTCAAAATTACGCAGGATGCAAAAGAATTCATATAATAACATCCCGCGCAAGATCATGCGCAAGATGTATTAAATTACGCAAAATGTTTTTACTTGAAATACATATTTCGTACGCAAGATACAAAAAGTAATCGTATTATAACATCCCGCGCATATTGCTACGCAAGATGTATGAAATTACGCAAAATGTGGATAAAGCAAACCTCGGGAAGGAACTTTTGAAGGGATGTTTGAAGGGATGTGAAGAGACCCATGTATGCTAAATCCGACAAATTAATACACTAGTTGATACTCGTCGTACATACTCGTACAAGATAAAAACACGAGATAAAGAGACACATGAAATTACTAGGCAGTGAAGAGTTTCATTTGCAAAGAAAAAACTCTTACTAAGCTTCATTACATATTACATTGTTCGATCTCTTGTTCGATACATACAAGATAAAGAGACACATGCATGCATTTCATTTGCAAAGAAAAAACTGATGCTATAAAATACAAGTTGTACATTGGCGGTGTGGTTGCTTTCGTTGTGTGGTGGTGTTGGTGGTAAGGTGAAAGGTGGTGGTGGTGGTTGTTTGTCGTTGTGCATTGGCGGTGTGGTTGCTCTCGTTGTGTGGTGTTGTTGGTGGTAAGGTGAAAGGTGGTGGTGGTGGTTGTTTGTCGTTGTACATTGGCGGTGTGGTTGCTCTCGTTGTGTGGTGGTGTTGGTGGTAAGGTGAAAGGTGGTGGTGGTGGTTGTTTGTCGTTGAGCATTGGCGGTGTGGTTGCTCTCGTTGTGTTGTGTTGTTGGTGGTAAGGTGAAAGGTGGTGGTGGTGGTTGTTTGTCGTTGAATATGACGGATTATCGGGTATTTCGCAATCTAAAATAATTTTTTTTCTATAAAACACGCATTGTTTATTTATTTGTAAAGTATATGTGTTGTAATATATATTTATATGTATTTGTTATTTTAGGATTATCCGGCGGAAGTTTCATGTAGGAGTAAGTTGTCGTTAGTTAGGGATATTAAAAAACTTATTAGTAACACCCCAAGGGAACAGTTATTTAGGAAAACATGCTTTGGTTGGTTGCTAGATATACCACAAATGCAAGAGAGTGCTGTCTTAGTGCATTATTTTATATGCCATCAAGTGCCGTGTGATGAGGGTGAGACAAACATTGTTCCTTTGAGATATCGTGTACGTGATCTATCTCGGGTAGGTGAGGTTGAGATTAAGTTTGGTAGAGAGGAATTTTGTCTAGTTACTAGTTTAAGGTTTGGGACGGATTTTAGAAATCTTTATCAAGAAGGAACTATGATGTTTAGGAGACGAGTGTTCCCCTCGACAGCAGATTCAAGATCAATAAAAGTTGGTATGTTGCGTAGTATAATAATTAGTAAACAGTTTTTTGAGTTGAGTGACGAGGATGCTGTTCGCGTATGTTTGATATGCGTGTTGATGTTGGTTTTAGAAGGGACTGAGATTAGGAAAGTAGTCGAAGAATGGATACTTAGGTTAGTCGAGGATTTAGATGCCTGGAATTTGTATCCGTGGGGGTCTTATGTATGGCCAGACTTGTACAAGAATATAAAGGATGCAGCAGTAACGCGTAGGGTAAAGCACTTTGCCGAGGGGAGGGATCCCAATACAATGCCTAAGTACTCGTTGAATGGATTTATGTGGGCCTTCAAGGTATGTAATATATAAATTTGTAAACTTGATGTATATGTTTCTCGTTAGCAATTTCTAATAATAATTTCCTTATTTGTAGACGTGGATTTTGGAGTCGTTCCCACATGGTGCAGCCCTATTGTTTTCTCATAAACAGTTGTATCCTCGGTCAATTGCTTGGGGTTTTAGCCGCTTGGTGAACCGGGAGGGTGTAAACATTATTCTGGATGGCGAATTGAATGTGAGTTTGACATATGAACAAAATTTATTACGATACAATAAATAAATATTGTTTGGATTTTTTAACATGGTATATATTGTACTTTTTCTTAATAGGTAAGGCGGCCGTTGGCTAGGCTTATCCCAGATGAGTTTGAGCAAAATACCGACTGGTGGGTTCAAAGTAGAGCCTTTTTTGATGGGAACCCGCCCCCACATCCAGTCATACAGCAGCCGGCAAACCGATCTGTGCGGGAAGATATTCCCCCGTAGTTGAAGCATGGTTAAAGAAACATGACCTCCAAATCCAACAATTAAACGAAAAATATGGGGTAAGCAGTTTAAAAAATTATTTGTTTAAATAATTGTTTTGTATCAACAATAGTTAATATTTTTTTTAATTGTTTGTTTAAAAAAACGTATTGCATCAATTCCGATTTGTGAAGAATCGACGGCCACAAAGAGAATCAAGCTTCGTTGTTGGTGAGAATGTTGGTTTTAGTGCCTTTAGTGGTTTTCAAAACACGCAGGTATATTTTCATGCTTTTAATTTAATTATATTTACATTTGTTGGTTACTGACTTTTCCTTTTAATTTTATATATAGGGATCGCAACGGCCCAGGCGTCCATCTGTTGCGGCACCTAACGATTCTTTCTTTGAAGATCTTCGTATGCCTTCACCTGCGGTGCCGTCTACATGTCCATCATGGTTTCCAACCAGTGAACATATTGCTACACGTACACCTTATGGGTTCACTGCGTTTGCCACCCCCGTTCATGACCAGGGAGGTCCATCTCACAGCCCTAACGTTGGGCTTGAGAAGCAGGTAACATATTAATTATTTAAAATAAATATCGATTATTATTGTGTACTAGTAATCATATTGATGTTAAGGATGCGATGGAGCGACCGAGGAGGGATTGTAAACCGACTAAATATCAGCAAGATCCGTATACCCAACAGGGACCTACCACTATCGTCCCTAAGAAACGTCCGGGTAAAATAAAACGGAATAAGAAGACCTCGGAGATTCCACTGTTGAACTTAGGAGAAGCAGCGGATGATGAGGATGAAGAGGTTGCTGATGTTAGTTGTGTTGGTGCTGGTTTTGGGGATCCAATATTAGTACATAATATTGACCTCAAGAAGGTAACACTAAAAGATGTTTTAAATTTATTAGTATTTATGTTTTGATTAACATAGTTACACTTTATATTTTGTTTTTAGGTTGAGCGTCGGAGTTATGTTCCACTTAATGAGTTCCTTGAAAACCCAACAGTTATATATCTTGACTGCCTTCCAAGGGGTTGGTTGGCAGATATGAGTTTCTTTCAAAAGCTACTTCCGGATCATTACAGGAACGGTAATGATCCAGGACCAGCCGATAAAATTGGTTGGTTGACTGACGATGTAAGTTTATTGTTCTATATTTTTAAAGGTTTAGATTATTTTATATTCAAGATCGTAAAATAACTCAATATATTCTTGTAAATCAGCATATGAATAGTTGGGTCGAGATCATAATAAGAATGAGGCAAGCTAATGACGTCTGGACTGTTTCGAAGTCGTGGACAGCCTCGACTTACCCCACTGAAAAAGGTGATGTACCCATGCTTACGATAGATCCTTGGATCAGGGGAACATTGGATGGTAGCACGCCTCCATACCCGTCTTGGGATGATGTCGTCTTTGTAAGTAAATGTCTTTGAACGTAAAATGATTCAATATAATCTTATACGATTGTGTATTTTTTTAATAAATTTTCAATGTAGGTGTTGATGCCGATGATGGTAGGAGGCAATCACTGGGTAACTTTGATCATTAACCTAAGTTTATCCAGTTTGTTTGTTCTTGACTCCCTGCACAGTACTGATCTTCGTGAATTCCTAAAAAACTATATAGAAGATTGGACTGGCCATCTCAACACCTGTTTAGAAGAGTTGGGACACTTTACTCGAACAGGGCGGAGACACTACAAATTTACATTTTACTACAACGACCCAGTTTTTCCATGCCCACAGCAACAGAATTCCAAAGATTGTGGAGTCATCACTTGTTGGCTCCTATATCAGTTTGTGTCAAGAAACTTTCCACCAAGATGGGATGAGAAAAATATGGAACTCTTTTTCCAAGCAGTTAGGTTTAACATGGCCCGGATGTATTATTTATGTCGATGTGAGGAAACTAGTATGTGTGGTTATGATTAATTGAAATCATTCTTGAAGGTGTATATATTTTAAGTTTAGCATTCATGTTTGTGCTCCAAAAAAATTGTAATGTACAAGAACAAAAGAGGATAACATATTACGAAAATCATATAAAGTACAAGAACAAAAGAGGATATCTTAACGCAAACATGACACAAATTTAATAATAGAACGAAGGCTTCAAAATAGCTTTATTACGTTCATCTGCTTTAGCTTCCTCGTGCTCAAAGTGGTCTTGTTCCGCCCATTCCACCATTTGCTCAAAAGTGTAATCTGATTGTGCCATATTCTTCATTCTATCTTCGTTGTCACTTGTGTAGTCTGTTATCACATGATCCATCATTTCTGCCAAGGTAGCATTTGGGCATATATGTTTTGCAATAAAAAAATCGACACCTACATGGTCAATGTAAATCTCCAACTGGCCTTGTGCTGCTGAAATATCAAACATCACGTGCATATCATAGTTGTTTCTTAGTTTGACGGTGATTGAAAACCCAGTGTGTGGTACATCATAATAAAGAGCATGAATCTTCCTATCAACAATGTTAAACAAATATTGCTTCAGCTCTTCCAACTTCATTCTTGGAATGTTGATGTTCATCTTCCAACCGTTTGCATACTTTGGTTTTCCGTCATTGCAAACCAATTTACCATTATTGTGAACAAGAAAATTGTAAACCGTTTGCGTATAAGGTTTAGTAGGTTTGCTTTTTTTCTTGCTGTCAACTTTAAACCGGATACGCTCTTCTCGCTTGTTTCTTCTTTGAACCATTTCATGTAGATACCGGACACGCTCTTCACGTTTTAATTTAGTTTCTTCTGAAATTACACCTACAAAAGATTCTTCCAAAGAACCATCATCTGGAATCAAAACTGTGCTTATATCTACACGATGACCAGAAACGAAAATTTGGATATTCCCAGCAACTTTTGCGATGTCATACATAACATCAATATCATAATCGTTGTTAATTGCTTTCATACCCTGTAATGTATTGTTTTGTGGCAATGCGTAATATAGACAGTGGACTCGTGTAGGTAATTTTCTGCTGAGATAGGTAAGCATACCCTGAAAATCAAGTTGTGGCACAATAATATTGATGCGTGAACCGTCTTGATATGTGAATGGGTTAACTATAAATTTTCCATTGTAGTTGACAGTGAATGTGAAAATAGGGTTGTTAGATGTAGACATTTCGTGAACGGAACAAGTGTATTACATTCGTAGAAAGCACCAACTGTTATATATATATATAATTTGGTCGGGTAGGTAAGCATTCATTCCGTTGTCCTAAAAGGTAAGTGAGTAATCAAATCAATGCTTTATTTATTTTCATGAAAGACGCTATGTGTTATCAAATCAACAGTGTAAGTGACCATCATTTTCACCCACTTGTCATTCCTACTATTCCAACATAGTTGTTGTGGACAAACATACGTGCATTATAAATGGAATTTCTTACAAGATACGTAACGTAGTTGTTGTGGACAAACATACGTGCATTACAAATGGAATTTCTTACAAGATACGTAACGTATGTTACACATTAACAACAATAACAGGATAATAATAACTAACTTGCTACAAACCAAAGAAATTAAACCAACTATTATCAGATTCTTGCGTGTTTTGATCAGTCAGATGTTGAGAGGCGTATGGTTGGGAGTCGTATAGTTCATAGCCATGAGACGGGTTATAAATAGTATTTTGTTCGTGGCTTGCCTCACCTTGTTCATATGGTTGCGGTTTATATGTGTTATGTTCAAATACTTGCGATAGGTGGGTGTCATTAATCGGAAAGTTATGATGATGTGTTTCAGTCGGGTATGCGTCGAACGTTTGTGGACCTTCATGTTGCTCGTCCACTGTTTTTTTCTTTTTGCATTGATAAGATTTATGACCCGCTTGACCACAACTACCACATTGTTTTACTTGTGGTTCCTCACCCTGAGATGGTATACGGTTAGTATTTTTTGGCCGACCGGGTTGTGGGTTGTCCATTCGTGGAGGAATGATGGGTTGTATGTGCGGTGGATACTCCCATTCGTGAAACTCTCCAACAAAATTAACCGACTCCGCGTATGTCGCTTGGTATTTCTGTTTTTTAAACCAATCCTGTACGAACTGCACACAATCTGTTAGACCTAAGAACCTAGTAACAGAAATAACGTGACCACAAGGTATCCCGGAAAGCTGCCACTGGCGGCAGTTGCATGAGTTGGTCGCTAAGTTGACCTCACGATTGTATCGGCCATCGTACACCTGGAATCGATCTTGGTTAATCCCGTATACATTCCAAGTTGCGCTTTTTATTTTTCTCTTTTCCACCTTATGGGCCGCCCAATCTGTTATATCATACTTCATTTTCGCTGCATAAACACATAGACATAAAACAGTGACTTTATATTACACAAAATCATCTAAAAAAATATATATTTTCTTTTGGAAGATAAATACCAGCAACTTCTCGACGTTTAAAATACCAATCTTGCACCATTTTTCGGTATTGCTCTGTCAGCATTGTAATTGGCAGCTTCCTTGATTTGACAGTACAAGCGTTAATAGACTCAACACTGTTAGATGTACAATAATTGTAACGAGTTCGTGGGGAATATGCTCTGGACCATCTTCGTACATCCGCTTCAATTAGCTTGTTGTAAGCCTCAGGCTGAATAGCCTGTAGTATTTGCATCCTCCTTTCAAATTCTTCAGGTGTATACGCTTTGCATATGCTCCAATATAGCCCCTTTGTTTTTTTATTTTTCAAAGAAAGGTTCATCATTAGATGACGACAACAAATACCATGAAACGCCAACGGGTATTCATTGCGTACTGCTAACGCGATAGCAGGATGCCTATCAGATATGATAACCAAATCCTCGCGATCGGCTATGCATTCTTTGAGGACTGAAAACCACCATGACCAACAATCACCAGTCTCCCCTCTGCATATACCGTAAGCAACGGGCACAATTTGGTTGTTTCCATCCATGCCTACAGCTAACAAGTTTGTCCCTTTATAGAGACCCTTCAAATGTGCCCCATCGACTATAAGCAGAGGGCGGAGATTTTGTACAAAACTTCGAATCTGAAAAAGAAAAAAAATTTAAAACGTAAACCCCTTTTAATAAGTAAAAGTATAATAACATATAACATTTATTTAACTAAAAAAAAATTAGTATAACTTACTGAAACACCAATGGCAACGAATAACATCTCGAAAACTCCGTTTTTGTTTGTCTTGATACGGGCGATTGTGCCTGGGTTATTTTTTTCTAGGTTGTGACAATAATACGGTAACATTTCAAACGATTCTTTAGGTGAACCCCTAATCATTTCTAACCCATAATCCTTTCCTCTCCATGCTTGTTGGTAAGATATACTTGTTTTATACTGCGCCAACATGTCTTGTTGCATATCTTTTGGTTTTAAATCCCGTCGATTGTCTTTTAACTTCTCACTAAAAATGTGACCAATAACTTTTTTATTTGCATTTCGATGGTTAGGATATGTTTGAGTTCTGGGACACGTGTGAAAATCATTCAAACCTGTAACTACAAACACATCTGAACCTTTGATGCGTTTAGAGTTAATTCTCCATTGGCACTGTGTATAATGAAAGCATTTACAATCAAACCTTTCTGGTTCCGACTTTCGAACTAAAAACTGGTAACCTTCTTTTAAACATTTAAACCTAATTGCAACGTCTATTTTTTCTCTTGTTTCAAAAAACTTTCCGACAAAAAAATCAGAATCACAATTGTATTTGTTTGAACTTATTGGTTTGGACTGGTAAAGAGGTGTTTCTGGAACAGCAGGAGTTAATGAAAAAATATTTTTCCATTCATGGTGAATAGGTTTTGGGTTATTACCATCATTTTCTTCATCTTTGACATCCTCATCGGCCTCCTCGAATGCAAACGAGGATCCTGGGTTTGTGAAGTACGACTCAACTTTATATCCGGACCCATCATTTTCATATTCATTCGATTCAATTTTTTTGGATGGACCAACATCAAAAAAAGACTTACTAGGGTTTTTTTATTATATAAATTATATGAGTTTTCTTGAAAAGCAGAGGACTCGATGTTTTGGTTACTAGTTGTTGTTTCAAAAAATATTGTAAAACGTTTCCTTTTTTTGGGTGGACATAAAACATGTTGTTTCTTCAAATTCTTTCGCTTTAACCACATACAGATGTGGCATTCCTGCATTCGAGTAAGCTAAATCAGTAAAAAAATTTACCTCATCGTCGTCGGTAATATCCATTCGAACGTCAAACGAAGGGTGCGAAAATTTAATATGCAGCCGAATATTGGGATCTACATTGAATTTAGAACGCACATATTCAACTAACCACGAGTACGTGATATTAGTATACATAGCCACACCTCGTTCAGTGTCTTCAAAATGTAATATACATTTGAATTTATGTGTATCTGAAGTCATTGCTATTTGTGTCTAAATTTTTTTGAATTAGAGTAAATGTAGTTGCTACGTTTCGCTATATATCTTTCTTTATATACACATTGATGACACCTCCGCGTACGCGTATTATTTTACGCGGGATATGACACAGAATAGACCTGGATGTGACAAGTCTATGACAATGATGTGACAGATACGTACATTGATGTGACTAGTCTATGACACCTCCGCGTACGCGTATTATTTTACGCGGGATATGACACAGAATAGACCTGGATGTAACAAGTCTATGACAATGATGTGACAGATACGTACATTGATGTGACTAGTCTATGACAACCCCGCGTACGCGCATTCTTTTACGCGGGATATGACACAGAATAGACCTGGATGTGACAAGTCTATGACAATGATGTGACAGATACGTACATTGATGTGACTAGTCTATGACACCTCCGCGTACGCGTATTCTTTTACGCGGGATACACTCTTATTTAAGTCTTACATTGTTAAGCCAATTACACACCATCCTTTACACCACTTACTAAAAAACATGTCGGACAACATACCAATCGACCTTCAAGTTGATATCATGAAGAAGCTACCAGTTAAGTCTTTACTACAGTTTCGTACTGTGTCTAAGCGATGGAAGTCTTCCATAGATTTGCCGAACTTCATCCGTAGTTACGGTTTTTGTGAAAGAGATATGTGTTGTTTCAATTTAACATATATGCAAGGTAATATTGGTTTTATGTTTTCCGTAAATGAAAATTTAGCCTTTACGAATCTAGAAACAACTTTGAATCTTCCAACTCTTAAGCCTATCGCTACTTCAGAAGGTGTCTGGTGCTTTTCGTATGGTTCAAATATGATGGTTGTTCTTTGGAACCCATCAATAAAAAGATCTGTAGGAATATTCGTCCCTACTTTCTCAGATCAACCTGATTCACCAAAAATGGTCATCCATTTCGGTGTCCGTCCCGACAACTTAGACCCTACCCTTTTAAAGATTAATTACCCATATTACGGTCAAGGACCATGGTATGTGTCAGTTTATACATTGAGCTCCAGACGTTGGAACAATCTTGAAAATGACCGTTTGCCCCGTGAATCAATTAGAATTAAACGGTCTGGTCAAGCAGTAGTGGGTGGTAAAATTTTCTGGATTGGTTCAGAAAAATTTGTTCATAATGATGGTGTTTTGTACAAACGGTACATGATTGTTTCTTTTGATTTGGTTACTCACCAATTTACAGTGCAAAACATACCGGAATTGATAAGATTCACGGTTCAGCCTCCGTTCTATATATCTCAGCTACGAAACTCTCTAGTAGTTTCAGGTAGTTACCTTGCAGAAGAGTGCAAAGTTTTGTGCGCATGGGAATTAGAATTTGATGGTGGTGTTGTATCATCGTGTCCAGTGCTATTCACCGTCCCATTCCCAATTGACAATGAGGTAAAACTACTTGGATTTACCAAGGCTGCAGAACCAATTGTTCAATCTAAGAGCAACCAACAAGTAGCTCACTCACTACAAGTGTACGAGCGAACATCTCAGGAGTTTCAAAACATGGGTATTGAAGCAAATGGTGGTTCATTTTTCATTGGGCCATACAAAGAATCACTAATTCTTCTTGATCAACCAAATAATACCTATATGGTTTAGTTTGATGTGTTTAAGCTTACCAATGTATGTCTATTTTTGTTTCTAAAACTGTTCTAGGTTTTTTAATATAATGTTTTTTAATGCAATTTGTTTGTGCTTAATATTCAATGTTTTTTATTTATGTGTACAAAAAAAAATGTTGCTAATATAACTTATGCTTTATATATTAATACAATGACGTGACCAAAACATGACAGTTGCATGCCTAAGTAATTTTGTACCCGAAATATGACAATGATGTGACATATACATACATTGATGTGACTCATCTATGACAACCCCGCGTACGCGTAATTTTTTACGCGGGATATGACACGGATTAGACAACTCTATGACAATGATGTGACAAGTCAATGACATTGATGTGACTAGTCTATGACAACCCCGCGTACGCGTATTCTTTTACGCGGGATATAACACAAACCTGTCTATAAAAACTCATTCACAATTCAATTTCTCTAAACACATATCACCATTATCAAATTATCTAAACTCTAGAAAAATTTAACAATTCGGAAAATGGCCCAACAAAACAATTCCGGATACACAAAACGATACCAACATAATGTTGGGGCTTCATCTACCTCTTCAAACTTCCCGGAAAGGTTAATACCCGGTCCAGCTGGTATTATTCAAGCGGCTATTCTTCGAAAAAATGCGGACATTAGGGAAGGTGGCCCTGATTATTGTCTAGTGCCAACACAAGAATATGTAAGGAAGATAAAAGAAGATGTCGTTGAAGATGATCATTTTTCACGTGGGCCATGGCTATGCGCTATTAATAAGCTGCGTAATAGCAAAGGTATCATCGTAACTGGTTGTCTTGGCAATATAAAAAACTGTATCATAAAAGGGAAACTTGAACTTGTTGTGGCTGTAATCAAGACTTGTACTCCTACCGTACTTGGGGAGCTAACAGTAACACTTAAAGATCCAACGGGGACATTCTCTGGTACAATTCATCACAAAGTCCTTACAGAAGAATCAGGTTACAAAGACTCTATCAAAGTCGGAGCTGTGTTGGTACTTCGTAATGTTTCAGTGTTTACCCCAAAATCAACACCCTTTGGTCTTAACATTACATTGAGGAACATTGTCCATGTTTACGAAAAGGATACAGTTTTTATTGGCTGAACCTTTTAATATTGTCTACGTAATGTTTATTTAAATAAAGTTCGTCTTTTTTTTCTTCGTAGTTGAATAAAAGTGAGTTTTATGCTATATTAATCCTTATTAATGGTAACAACTATAGTATATCAAAGCATAAAAGATAAAAATATCATCAAACTAGGGTTTCATTTTTTTAAGACTTATTTTACAAAACCCTAACTAGGGTTTCATATATGGTCACCGACAACAAATTATTATGATTATTATTCGTATCTTGCGTACCAACTCATATATATTTCAAGTAATGGTGACCGACAACCCTAATTTGATCTTGCGTAATTTAATACATCTTGCGCATGATCTTGCGCGGGATGTTATTATATGAATTCTTTGCATCCTGCGTAATTTTGAACATCTTGCGTATTAACTTGCGCGGGATGTTTTAAATGTTTTTTTTTTTTTTTTTTTTTTTTGACGGCAAGGATCAAAACACGTAATCTTGCGTATCTTGCGTAAAGATGAATGCAAGATGTATGGGCATTTCGGATAACTTGATAAAGTTTGGTCAAATTGAGACATTTAAGAGTGTGCAGGTCTAACCCGGTAATTTTCTCTAACATTATTACAATATGTTATTTTTTTAGTTCAAATAATAAACAATCAAGTCAATAGCAAAATCGGTACTTAAATTTATGACAAAGTTGTGGTGTCAAGAAAGTCGGGGTTGTTTCAAAGCTGAATATGACTACACGGGTCAACATGATATTGAATATGACCACACGGGTCAACATGATACTGATTATGACCACACGGGTCAATATATAATTAAAATCTTAAGGATTTATCAATTCATTCTCATATGTCACAGTGCAACTTATAATTAGCATGAAATTTCATTTGGTCTTTTCACCAGAAAGAGAGATTTCTACCTTGCAAATCGAGTGGGGACTGATTCTATGATAAACAATAATTGATTTAAAAAAGTATACAAAGGGCTGGCAGGTAAACATTACGTGATGAACAATTAAATACAACATTTGTGCATCGCACGGGTCAGTTAGTAAGCTATAATTGTCTCATGCTACACATAGTTACATTGGAGCAACTTTTATAGTCACAAACAATGTTTTGCTTCCATGTACGGGATATAATATGTGTTAAGTCATACATGATTTTGTCTCGATAGGCAAAAAAAATTAAAATTATGTAACTTATTCATATTAAAAGATTACATGTGAAAAGACTATTTTAATTGTAACTTTTAATGCAAATAAACTAATTTAAATACAAAAGTTGTGATAATATCACAATCAAATAAACTAAAATAAATACAATACATTACACTAGGCAGAATTGCCCGTGCGATGCACACGGGCTTAATAAAAGTAGTTAAAGTGTAATTTTTTGTATTTTTTTGCGTCATTTTATATTTAAGTTGTGATGGTATCATAAATTTTGTTACCTTTATACGTATTTAAAATACTTTATTGAGTTGCATATGGTTTGTATATAAGTTTTTATTGCGTAATATTGGGGACGTATGTTGTATAGAAATTGTGAGAGTGTAGTAGTTGGCTTTTATTTTCGGTATTTTATATTTAAGTTGTCATGGTATCTCACATTTTCTAAGCTTTATATATATTTTTTAAAATGGATGTATTCGGGATAGCCCGTGCGATGCACACGAAGTATAGTTTTTTGGGTTTATGTTTGTCGTTTTAGATTTTAGTTGTCATGGTATCACAAATGTGTTAACCTATAAACGTTTTTAATAGACTTTTCTTTGTTGCTTTAGGGTTGTATATTAGTTTTTATATCTTAATATTTGGTACGTATGTTGTATAAAAGTTGTCATATTATTACTCATTTTCTAAGGTTTATAAGAATAAAGTACTTTATTTAGTTGTATATGAGTTGCACATGGGATGTATATAAGTTTTTATATCGTAATCTTCGGAACTTATTTTCGTCATTATATATCTAAGTTGTGATGGTATCACATTTCTAAGCATGACATACATTTAAAATAGTTTATTGACATTAAAAGAGTATATGTGAAAAGATTTTTTTTTCAAGATATTATATTGAAAAGAGTCTCTTCACATGTAAATTTTTAATATGTATAAGTTACATAAATTATTTTAAATATGAAGCGATGACATTAATGTTGGAGACCTTTTATATTCATCCCCGTGCAATGCAAACAGGTTTGGACTGCCCCAGGACCCATGCGATGCACACAAGTTGGATCTAATTGTTGTTTTCGTAATGTTCGGGACTAATTTTCGGTTCATGTTTGAAACTCTCATTTTTTTTGTGAAAGACGGACTTCATTGTTCAAACAAATTATATTATAAAAAGCGAACTATAAAACAAATTTCCTTTTTAACAAAACTATAAAAACATAAAACATTAAAGTAATTAGTATATTAAAGATTATAAATTATAATTCGTATAATAAATTATAATTCGTATAGTAAAATATTGCATGTTTAATTTGTAACGTACTATTAATATGAATGCTAAGTAGTCATCTATATTGACACCGGTGGCCGTGGCGTTGTTCTTGTTGTTCTTCTTCTTGTTGTTGTCTTTGTCGTTGTTGTTCATTGGCATTTTGCATGTTTTGTTCTTAATGCAATTTTTGTGACTTCTCGATCTCTTTCTTTAATGTGAAGAGGTTTTTTGCAAAATGTTATATTTAAATGAGGCTTTTCATATGTAATCTTTTAATATGAGTAAGTTACATAAATTATTTTTTAATTAATGCATTATTACAACATTTTTCCATAAACTATAATATCGAATTTGGAGCATTCATTAGTAACTCATTCTAAGTATTTACAGTATGACGACATGAATCACATGATCTCAAACTCAAATGAATAATGCTTACCTCGTGATAGGTGTAGGATAACATTTCAAATACAATTTTCTTCTCCTTTACATACTTGTTGTGAATACAAGATTGAGGGAATGAAATTTTGTTTATTGATAATAATGTAGAGAATACAATAGAGTATATATAAGATAATATTAGGGCAAAAACCCTAATAGCTAATTGGGCCATGGGCCTCTATTTAGTTATATGGACATCCACAATATAATGATCCATAACACTCCATCTTGGATGTTCATATTGTTAAATACACTTAGGAATTGCTGCCTCATTAAAAACCTTGTCAGGAAAACCCAGTGGGACAAAACCATGACTAAGGGAAAAAGAGTGCAGCGTGTATTATCTCCCTCTGATGACTATATCACTTGAGCTCTTTGAGTCGACGCATCCCAATGTTGTGACTTAGTTTCCTAAATGTTGAGGTAGGAAGTGCCTTGGTAAATAGATCTGCCAAATTGTCGCATGAACGAACTTGTTGAACAATAATATCACCATTCTTCTGTAAGTCATGAGTGAAGAAGAATTTCGGTAGAATATGTTTCGTCCTATCACCCTTGATGTAACCTTCCTTAAGTTGAGCAATACAAGCTGCATTATCTTCATGCAAAATTGTTGGCGCCTCCTTCTCTGAAGAATCCCTACATGATCTACGTATGTGTTGTATCACACTTCTTAGCTACACACATTCTCGACTTGCTTCATGTATTGCTAGAATTTCTGCTTGGTTGGATGAAGTCGCTGAGATTGTTTGCTTAACTGAACGCCATGAAATTGCTGTTCCTCCACTTGTAAATACATATCCAGTTTGAGATCGACCATTGTGAGGGTCAGACATATATCCCGCATCTGCAAAACCAACTAAACTTGTATTCGATGGGTTAGTGAAAAATAACCCCATATCCTTTGTACCTTGAAGATACCGAAATATCTGTTTTATTCCATTCCAGTGCCTCTTCGTGGGACAAGAACTATATCTTGCTAATAAATTTACAGCAAATGCTATATCCGGTCGTGTATGACCAGCAAGATACATTAAACCTCCAATAGCACTTAAATATGGAACTTCAGGACCAAGAATTTCCTCATCTGCTTCTTGAGGTCGAAATGGGTCCTTTTTAACATCAAGTGTCCTAACAACCATTGGAGTACTTAGTGAATGTGATTTATCCATATAAAATCTTTTCAACACCTTTTCGATATATGCTTCTTGATGCACAAGGATTCCATTCTTAAGATGCTCAATTTGTAATCCAAGACAAAATTTTGTCTTTCCAAGATCTTTCATTTCAAATTCTCTCTTTAAGCACTCAATAGCCTTAGGAAGTTCACCAGGAGTTCCAATTATATTCAAATCATCAACATACACCGCAATTATAACATATTCCGATCCGGATCTTTTAATAAAAATGCATGGGCAAACAGAATCATTCTTATAGCCTTCCTTTAACAAATATTCACTAAGACGATTATACCACATTCGTCCCGACTGTTTTAACCCATATAGAGATTTATTCAACTTAATTGCATATTTTTCTCGAGAACTATTTTTACATGATTCAGGCAGTTTAAACCCTTCAGGGAGTTTCATGTAAATTTCAGTATCTAGTGAGCCATACAAACAAGCTGTCACTACATCCATTAGACGCATATCAATTCCTTCTTGTATTACCAGACTAATCAGATAGCGAAGGGTTGTTGCATCCACCACAGGAGAATATGTATCCTCATAGTCAATTCCAGGTCTTTGAGAAAATCCTTGTGCAACCAATCGAGCCTTATACCTTGTGATTTCATTTTTCTCATTCCTCTTTCGAACAAAGACCCATTTATATCCAACAGGTTTGATATCATTAGGTGTTTGGACTATTGGTCCAAATACTTTTCTCTTCTCAAGAGATTTTAACTCTGCCTCAATTGCGTCTTTCCATTTTGGCCAATCATTTCTATTTTTGCATTCTTGCATAGATTTTGGTTCTTGATCCTCATCATCTTCCATTATTTCTAGCGCTACATTATATGCAAATGTATCGTCGACGTCGATTTCACTTCGATTCCAAACTTTTCTAGACATAACATAGTTTATTGAGATCTCTTCATTTTAAGGTACCTGTGGTTCTTCTTGAACCAACATGTCTAGTGTCTCTTTAGGAGACCCTGGCGTTTCTCTTTCCTCGATTATACCATCTTGAATATTTGCTCCTTTTTTCTTTCGAGGATTTTTATCCTTGGAACCGACTGGTCTACCATGTTTTAAACGTGCATTAGATTCTTTGCCTATTTGAGGCTGTCCTTCTTGGACATTAATTTTAATTGGAGCATTAACAGCTGGAATATGTGACTTTGTCACTTTCTTTGGGTCAGTAAATGCGTCTGGTAACTGATTTGCTAATCTTTGTAAATGAATTATCTTTTGAACTTCCAATTCACATTCTTTAGTTCGAGGATCAAAATTATTTAATGATAATTCTTTCCAACTTATTTCTTTTCCCAGCTGTCTTATCTCTCCCCCCAATGTTGGAAACATTGACTCATCAAAATGACAATCATCAAATCGAGCTGTAAATAGATCCCCCGTGGATGGCTCTAAGTACTTAATTATTGAAGGTGAGTCATACCCAACATATATTCCCAACCTCCTTTGAGGTCCCATCTTTGTGCGTTGTGATGGAGCAATTGGAACATATACCGCACAACCAAAAATCCTTAGATGGGAAATATTTGGTTCCTGACCAAAAACCAATTGTAATGGGGAGTAAATATGATAACTTGTTGGCCTTATGCGAATTAATGTTGCTGCATGTAGAATAACATGGCCCCAAGCAGAAACTGGTAAGTTTGCTTTCATAATCATTGGCATTGCAATCATCTGAATCCTCTTAATAAGCGATTCAGCAAGCCCATTTTGTGTATGAACATGAGGTACAGGATGTTCAACACTTATCCCAATAGACATACAATAATCATTAAATGCTTGAGATGTGAACTCACCAGCATTGTCCAAACGAATTGTCTTAATTGGATAATCTGGAAAATGTGCTCTCAATCTAATTAATTGTGCAAGTAATCGCGCAAACGCCAGATTGCGACTTGATAATAAGCACACATGTGACCATTTAGTCGATGCATCAATCAAAACCATAAAATACCTAAATGGTCCACAAGGTGGATGTATTGGTCCACATATATCCCCTTGTATCCTTTCCAGAAAATTAAGTGATTCATGTTTCACTTTAGTTGGTGATGGGCGTGTAATAAATTTTCCTTGTGAGCAAGAAACACATGTAATATCCTTACTTTGTAGGATTTTATGATTCTTCAAAGAATGCCCTTTTGAATTTTCTATGATTTTTCGCATCATTGTTGACCCGGGATGTCCCAGCCGGTCATGCCAAACAATAAAATTCGCACGGTCCATAAACTGGTGGTTTATGACTGCGTTTGATTCAATAGCACTAATATGAGTGTAATATAAACCGGAGGAAAATGCGGGTAATATCTCTAGTACATGCTTTTTACCCGAAATCATATTTGTAATGTGAAGGCACTCAACATGTCCTTCATTAACTGTCTCAATATGATATCCATTTTTACGAATATCTTTAAAGCTCAACAAGTTCCTTTGAGACATGGGGGAAAATAATGCATTATCAACTTTAAATTGTGTTCCGCCCGGTAATAAAATACTTGCCACGCCAAAACCTTTAATTAATTTGGCGCTACCAGATATAGTGCTAACATTTGATTCTTGTAATTTCAAATATGAAAAATATTTCTCTTTCTTAAGAATTGTATGAGTAGTTGCACTATCCACAAGACATATATCTTCGTCATCGATCATTATACGATCCATGGGCTACGTTTTCTAAAATATAAAACAGATATACACAATCATTGACTACGTTAATGAAATAAATACACATAAACCCACTGATCAATACAACATAAACATGTAATATAAATATATATTATCTTTAGTAATGGGCTACGTGTATTTGATTCATTCTCAACATCCCCTTTGTTATTTACTTTATTTATATTACACGTTAATAGAAACAAGCAGGAACTATGTAAAAGTGCAAGATCATCACTTAAGTGTATAAAGAAACAGATAAGGTGCATCATTGCCTACGAATCATGTGGGAGTTGTGTATAATTTATATTAGTAATATCATAAATATTACACATAACGAAAGAGAATAAATTTTAATAAAAATATTGCATAGCCATGAATAATAAGAATCCAAACATAATGAAGTCAACCAAAGAAAATCCCAAACAAATAAAAACACCTAATGAAAATCCCAAACAAAACATTTAAAAGTAAATTATTCATGGCTTCAAACTACTAATCACTCATTTGCTAGGAAATCCCCAACCTCCAAGTGGGTTGCACCAGCATCATCATGGTTATCATTGTTGTCATTGTCATAGACAAGATTTGCTTCTACCTTGATTCCTTTATTCTTAATAGACTTTTGATAGAGTTCCACCAGATGCTTTGGTGTACCACATAATTTTGCCCAGTGATTAAAACTGCCACAACGATAGCATGCATCATTGGCTACCAAGGCCTTATCTTTTCTTCCTCCTTCATGCTTATTAATCTTTCCTTGATCTTGCCACTTCTTGTGGCCATTGTTGCTCTTAAAGTTAACACTATGATTAACAGCATGATAATTACCTCTACCATTGCCACGCCCTTGACCACGACCTCGACCAGAACCATAACCTCGACCAGAACCATAACCTCGTCCACGTCCTCGTCCACGGTCATAACCACGACCACGACCTCCATTGTGATAAGTAGTCACATGCGCTTCCGATAAAGGAGCGGTACCAGTTGGACGATTATCATGATTTTTCATTAAAAGCTCATTATTTTCTTCGGCCACAAGTAAGCATGAAATTAGGTCACTATATTTAGTGAATCCTTTGGCTCGATATTGCTGTTGCAATAGTATATTCGAAGCATGGAATGTGGAAAAAGTCTTTTCCAACATCTCGGCATCACTAATTGAGTCACCACATAATAGCAATGTGGAGGTAATGCGATGCATGGCCGAGTTAAATTCACTCACTGTTTTGAAATCTTGGAGCCTTAAGTGAGTCCATTCATATCTTGCCCTTGGCAAGATGACCGTTTTCTGGTGGTCATATCGGTCCTTTAACTCATTCCAAAGGGCTAGTGGATCTTTTACTGTGAGGTACTCAGTTTTTAAGTCCACATGGAGGTGATGTCGTAAGAACATCAATGCCTGGGCTTTTTGCATATTAGTTGTTTCTTTTCCTTCGTGGATTGTATCCACAAGCCCATGTGCATCCAAGTATGTCTCGGCTTCCAACGCCCAAGACAAATAATTTTTTCCGCTTATGTCTAAAGCCACAATAGAAAGATTTGCAAGTTTTTGCTCCATGATAACTATACGTTGACATTAAATACGTGTTAAACAAAACACATAAACAAAACACCGAGTGAAACAAAAACAAGTAAAATATGTACATGAGATAATATACTTCGATCCATGTTTGGTTAATTTAAATTATACTAAACTTTAAGCAAATATAATAAGTTATATAAAATAATTACGGCAGAATGCACATATTAAATCATGTTACGCTTATAATTAACATATTTTCAATAATAACATATAACAAGAATATAAAACCACTTTTGTTAAATTATTATATAAAGAATTACTTATTAATATTCTTGTTCACTACGTGTTATGTATTTAAACAAACAAGCTTAATCAAATAATTTAATTAATCAAACTACCAAATCTTCATTAGTTTATACCAGTTAACTAGCATAATTATATAGCATAATCACAAAATTTCATTAAATCAATACATATAATAATAAAACATACATATAATAGTTACGGTTAATCCACACAACAAACAATAGTGATCATATTAATTAGACAATTCATATTATATATCAATCGAAATACTTACTAAAAAAAAAACATAAACAATAGCACATACATAATAGTATAATAAACATAGATACGAGAATTTCTAACAGAATGATTACATTAACAATCTACACAAAAACAAAATATAATCACAAGAAAGAATATTCATACGATAAGTTCGCAAAACTTGTAATTTTCGAATATACTAATGATTACACAAGCATTTAAACGTCATATAGCAAGAGGGAATACAAGTATCGAATGTAAATCATGCATATATTTATTAAAATAATGGTATAATACACGAAACAAATCAAGGCAATAAATAAAGCAGAACATACAATGAACAACTATGTTATGAAAATAGTAACATCAAATAGTCAGTATGTTATATTATATTGATTTACTAGTCCTACTATTGAGCTAATATATAAGACAACACATGGTATGCCAATTAATTAAATAGTATTCGTTTATACAGTGCACCATTGGTTATAGCATTACTGTCTTAGAAGAATAACTACGAACGACAATAAACGAGTTAAAAGACGTACCGTAGGGAATCAAAAGAAAAACTAAAATCAAAACCTTAGAGCGTGCTGATAACGTGTTGTGAATACAAGATTGAGGGAATGAAAGTTTTGTTTATTGATAATAATGTAGAGAATACAATAGAGTATATATAAGATAATATTAGGGCAAAAACCCTAATAGCTAATTGGGCCATGGGCCTCTATTTAGTTATATGGACATCCACAATATAATGATCCATAACAGTAATACAATTTTCTTCTCCTTTATATACTTCTTCGATTTAGAAGATTCTCATTGTTATGATGATAGTGTGAAAATATTTTTATTATATACTACCATTTTCAATATGTAACTCCGACATAATTTAAACAGTCATATCAAATATCAAAGTCACGCAATATTCAAAGACGTTTAATTAAGAAAGTGACATTAACACAACGCAAGACAAAAAACTACATTAAGAGCAAAAATATAAAATGCGCAACAAATGTAGTGAAATTATTGACTAAACATTGAATACTCGTCACATTATTTTCAATAAACTTACTTGCTAACGAATTAATAGTATTAGTCCGTTTTATCGGTATTACATGAAGTAAAATATGCATGTTTAATTTGTAACGTACTATTAATATGAATGCTAAGTATTCATCCCACCGGTGGCCGTGGCGTTGTTCTTTTTTGTTGTTGTTGTCTTGTCGTTGTTTTCATTGGCTTTTGCATTTTGTAACACCCCAAATTTAGGATTAGCAGCGGAAAAGTAATTTGGGTGTTAAGGGGAGGATCGAAGTTATAATCACATAAAATGGCCTAAAGAGGCGTTTGAAAGTATATTTGTCATTCAATGTAATTTTGATAAAGATGAAACTTGATTTAAAATCTCAAAAAGTTTGTAAGAATACATATTTGATTTTACACCATTTTAATTTATCAGAGTAATAAAGCCCACTCCGTGTCTGTCCTGCCCATTAATTACCTGAGATACACATGCTTAAAAGTGTCAACACAAAGGTTGGTGAGTTCATAGAGTTTTAATGGAAAACCATTTATTTAAATGGATTCAGAAGTATTTGGTAATAATTGAAATAAACATAACATGATGAAATAAGTATTGATGTTGTTGATTATAATCATAGATAAATCATATATGTATTCAATCAATTCAAGTATGGATCATAATCCTATCATGAAGATGGAAAACTCATGATGTTCATGTAATGAGATCTATATTCAAGTCTGGCCAAATACCTATACAGCTGTATCTAGATATATGTTGGAGACATATATTTTCTTATGGATATTTCCCAAGCCTCATGAAATGCAAAGCGTTAACAAAATACCGTACAACGGAGGTGATCATCAAGTCAATGATGATAATTTTTGCCCTCGTGAATAGGTGATTTGCCAATTCCTATTTTTACTCAAATATAGTGTATCACGACTAATACGACTAACCGTTAGGCATTCCGTCAAGTATTTAGTAGGATAGGATGTCAGCCTCAACAGGTTTCAAAGTTGTTCACCATATTCGCGCTCACAACAAGTGATTAATGGCTCATGATAAGGACTTATGGCGATAAGGTAACTTAGGCAATATCAAGGTAATGATGAACAAAGTATTGATGCTTTCTAGCATGTTTTTCCATGGAACATAGAATTATCATATAAAATAGGGAATCATTCAGATGTTTCAGTATAGTCAGGCATCATGTCACAATAAACAATCTGGAAACATTATGTAGGTCACGATAATAATCTCAACAACAACTCGTAATGACTTAATAACACACGAATACTACTAATCTAGATATTAAGCTACGTTGAAAATAATAAGCTAATACGATAAGTAAATAAGAGAAATAAGATGAGAAGAATAAGATGAAGGTTTTCACTTAATTCGATTCATACACTAGCAGAGCTTCCGCACTTACATAAGAAACCAACAATGAAAATGAATCCATGCTTGTATTTATAGGCAATGGGAGGGGGAATCATTCTAAAATATTCCCTTGCATGTGATAAGAATAAACTAGCACATGTGACCGTCCATGGACTACTAATGGACCGGTCCAATATTACAAACTATATAGTCCCTTAAACTATAACATTAATTAAATGAACAAGACTTGTAAATATTTAAAACGTGTTCCTAACAATCTCCCCCTAAGTCTTGATCATCAATGTTGCCCGACGTCTTCTTTGCTTCTTAGGCTTCCGACGTCTTTATAATCTTTGTTTCTTTGTTCTTGAAAAAATGATGATATGTGGTTGTCTCTATCTGCCAATCTCCAATGTCTTCTCGTCTTCTCCATCATGCTCATATGTCTTTGATTTGTTTTCTGCAATATGTTCTCACTTTTCAATCTTAAACTTGTGAAAGGTTGAGGTGCTTGAACTTTTGACTTTACTATATCTTATGTTGAACTTTTGTAGTAACCGAGTCATTGAGAGAACATTTTCTTCAAGATATAAGCATGATGGAGTCTTGATGGTTGAACTCCAGCTCCTCAGCAGCAGCAGCAGCAACAACAACAGCAACAGCACGAACCAACCGGTACTTACAGGCTCAGACTTGAGATCATCAACAGCATAGTGTGAAGACTTTTTCAAATCCTAACCCAGACCGTTCTGAACCGGATTCCCCTGAAAGGGATTACACGGACACACCGAAGTGCACCCACGATTCAGTGAGTCGCTGGAGATCACCCCACGACTGTAGACCGTTTGGAGCAAACACTAAGCGTAACCCACTAGGAGTTACCGAAGTGACCTGCTATCAGAATTGTTTGATGTTGTTCTGGCAGGATTTCCATTCAATCATTGATAATTACAAATGTGACTTTTCTCATGAATGTTCTTGGCAGATTGCTAAGATCTGCGAAGGACACTTTCTTAATTTTACATCTGCTGCCCATGATGTAGAACAACAGAGTAATACTAAGTGTACCTAAGAGATCTTTTATGAATCTCATGGCTCTAGACTCAAATAAGTGCACATTTGTTTGGTCATCGAAGGCGTGGAGCAGATTGCCTCCTTTTCAATATCAACACTCTCGAAATGAGAAGTCGATAGATTATGAAGGGTTCTCCGTGTGAATGAAACAAATGTCTTTTGAGAGACACTTGAGTGGCTTAGAAGGTTTTTTAGTGCGTCACTGGGTCCATGACGTCTTTGGTCTTCAATACCGGTGATGCTCATCAACCAGTAGATTATGAATTGAACCCGGTGTCTGCCCTAAGGTTGAACAAATGGAGGGCTATTTCTTTTCACCCTTTTCTTTACTTTTCTTTTTAATTCTTCAACCCCTTCTTTCTCCGTTCATTCATTTTCTCCTTTTTTTATATCATACCTAGGACTTTCTAGTTCTAAACTATTGGTATTGTCCTTAGGTAGATCCCTCCGGCTCTGGCGGATCATAGGACGGTTTTCCCTAACCTTAGTCACCTTGTAACTCCATGACTATCCTAATGATGCCATATACCAAACCTTTTGAAAATCTCTCAAAGTGTCGATAATTGTAAAGACATTTTGTTGACACTTTGAGAGTTTGATGATTTTCAGAAATACTCCCCCTTAACATGTGCGCATAAGTGATAAATTTGAAATTTGCACATGCCGGAAAGAGTTGGCACTTTTGAATTGATTGACTTTCAATGAACCTGATCGTTGCGAGACACGCTTACATCACCAGTTAAACTGGCTTGAAATTATTACCCGTCCGGATCAAATTCAAAGATTATCGCTCGAAATCGGTACATTCTACTCAGACACATCCTTTGCGAGACACGCTTACATCACCAGTTAAACTGGCTTGAAATTATTACCCGTCCAGGACATGTCTTTTCGACTACTGACTTTCCTATTCGTCAATTCGAGAGTCAATTCTGAGTTTGAGCACACGAGATTCCAGCAATTGAGACATCATATTTTAATCATCTTTTTCTTCTCCCCCTCAAAAATAGCATACTCATGATGTTTTTGAAAAACGTTTATGATTAAAATATGCTGTTTTTGAGTTTTAGGGAAGAATTTCAAGAATATTTATAATTCTTTGAACAAAGATTATATTTTCAAATACTCCCCCTTAACGAGGGAATACTTGTCCTTATGAGCAGAATGTTTGGAAAAACGTTGGAAAACATTCAGGTTTTAATTCTGATCATAAGTAAGAAGCTTTCGCTCCTTTTTCAGGATTGAGGCACTGAAGCGTACCTCAGGGTCCTTTCTTTGGGGTCCGGGTTGTACACTGTTATGTGTGCACAAGCCGTAGTCATATTAACAGTCATATATAAGTAAGAATATTGAATGAATATTGAATATTGAAATCAAATTCTTACAAATTAACCGCCTCTGCCAAAAGTGGTGAATTTTGGATCTGTTCTCTGGAATAATCTGATGGCAAATGGAGGACGACCACCAACATATGTTTCCAATCTCCTCATCTGATCCCTTCGATAGAGCCTTTCTTCGATTGACCAGATAAAATTCTTGACTTGCCTGAGTTGCTGATGATTCCATTTCTTGTGCTTCTTCAATATTTGATCCTGAACCCGTGTGACTAACCCATCTCGAACATTCTTTAGAGTGTCGTCACAGAACTTGTGAATCTCCTTATGAGGCATGAAACGGTTAGTGTTTGTGGCACTTCTGTAGACGAATCCGAAGACAGGGTCGTTTTTGAGTAAGTACTGAGGCTCCTTGTTGTCAGTAAGAGTAAACATTGGTTCCTCAAGATTCAGCTTCATCTGATAGCTTTCAACTCCAAGCTGAAGATCCTCTACACGTTCTTTGATAACCGTTCTTCTGATGAAATGACAGATAGCCGTGCTAAATGCATACAGAAGAGTAGGATTGAGATGATTCAGCTTCCCTTGTACTTTCATCAAATACAGATCTTCAATGTCGTTGAGATTGAGTTCTGGAAAATCTGCTTCATTGAACGTGTAAATAAGATCATCTTGTCTGCGAACAGAGATCTCAGAAATGAATGTGTATCCAAGCTTTTGTGATCCCTTAGCATCAAGCACTGCCTTGATACGAAGATCACTGAACACCTTTTCACGAGATGCCATGAGGCCAAGCTTGTACTTGTACCACGACTTGCGTTTGTCAAACCAGTGGTGAATTCCAAGTTCAGCGTCTCGATCATATTTTGCCCGTTTGTTGATGAAGAGTTTACGGTGTCTAGCTTCTTCCTCAATGGCAGGATTGGTGTAGTTCGCAGCAGGAGTGAATGTGATTGAGGTAGCATATTTGACTTTACTCGAAGCCCCATGTACGAGTAGTTCCAGATCTTGATTGAAGAAGAATGCGAATGGAATTTCTGACATTCCATGATATGGTCGTATCACAGGAAGTGGTTTTGTCCAGTCAGTGATGTATGGACGTTTCTTACTGTCAAGACCACCTTCCCTGTATACATCTGGATTTGTCCAATCAAAGTCTTTTGATAATGCTCTAGCAATGTTCTCCAGATGATATTCCAACTCAGCGGCATTTGCAGATTTATCCTTTAAAAGGATGAAGGCATCATTCTTTATTCGACGAAGCTCTCTTTTTGTCATCTTCTTAATGTTGAAAGTATGTTTGAATTTCTGAGTGTATTCAAACGTGCTGTCTTCTATTTTGGAAGCTTCGTCGTCGATGATCTGGGCCCCTGCAAGATGATCGAACCAGTCGTTTCCTTGTAAGTCTTCATCAGTATCCAACCATGTTACCACAGCTGGTTCTTCAGATGGTTTCTTACTACTGGAAGGTTTAGACTTGGCTGGTTTTGGAGGTGGTTGAGGTGGATCATCTTGAGGTTGAAACTCAATGTCATCATTAATGAAATGTTCAAATTGATGCTCAGTTTCCTTTGGACCAGATTCTTGATGATTTGGAGATGGTGAAGAAGTTCTTTGTTCTGGTGGTTCCTGAATGTGAATACCAGATCCGCTCATAGTCTTTTGTTTCTTTTGTGTGGAATTTGGATCTGGATCCTCAGTGTCGTCATCACGAATCCTTTTACCCTTATCAGCAGCAACTTTGCAAGGAACCTTCTCAATATGTGCTGCAATAGACTTCATAAGACTAATATCTTCAGGAGAAGGAGATGTCATAGTGTGGAATCTGTTGAGAAGTTCAAGTTTGAGTTCTTCTGTGGTGAAGTCTTTGAGTTGCTTGAAGCCAGAATTGAGGATGATTGCTTCTTTGACCTTGATATCAAGTTGAGTATTGACATTCTCGTTAATATTCTTCTGTAGATCAGCAGTAAAACGTTTGACATAATGTCTTGTCTTACTTTTGATATTATCTTCTATATCAAAAGAAAGAAACTCATCCATGTTCTGCTTTGTTTCTTGCATCTCCTTGACTTGATCAGACAGACCTTTGATCAGGTTTTGCATTTCTGACATCTGTTCTTGTAACTTGCTTTCTCTTCTTGCTTGAGCAAGTTTGGCTGCTTTCTTGATTTGCCTGGATATTGGAGAGAGAACTTCAACTCTTGTGACTTTGGCGATTTTACTGACATGTTTACCTTTTATGACTGTTCTGATTCTTTCTGCCAATGTTGCTTTGCCTTTGTTTGGTGGTGATTTTGATGGTGATGGAGTGAGTGATGGAATAGATGATGATGAGTTAGGAGAAGCAGAATCCTTGTGAGATGAAGATGAAGGTTTTGAAGATTTTCTCGGTGATTCTGGAGGAGTTTGATGCTTGGGAGGTGACTTAGGAGGTGAGATAGGTTTGGGAGAAGGAATGGGAGGAGTTTGATCACGTGGTTGTTGTTGAGGAGACTTACAGAATGGATCATTCAATGGAGAGATAATGTAGTTATCTGCTTCCTCATCCTCCTTTTGTTTCTTTTCCATTTCTTCCTTCCTTTTCCTTTCTGCTTCATTAATTGCCTCCAGCTCATTTGCAGCTTCTGTAGCCTTTGATCCAGTAATTTCTTTTTCTTCATCAGAATTTCCCCATTCATCAGTGTCAGCATGGTGATGTTCCTCCTCTTGATGTGGGATGTCATCAAACATTGAATCGGAAATTTCATTTTCTGTAAAGATTATCTTTTCAGACTCCGATTGTGTTTGATTCTCCAAGTTGGTTTGATTGACTGAGCTTGATTGAGGAGGGGGAACCGTAGATGTAGCCATAGCGGGTTGATTAACCGTATCTGGCTGAACTGTGGAAGTTTGTAAGACACCGGGTTGATTAACCGGATGAGAGGATAAAACTGGTGCTGGAGTGACTCCTGATCCTCCTGCTCCCTTAGCAATCTCTTCCTTCTTCTTTGCTTCCAATTCCCTCATAACTTTCTTCTGTAGTTCTGCTCTTCTTTCTTCATCAATCTTCTTCTGCTTAATACTTGCCTTAGCAGCATTCTCTAAGTCAAGCTCTGTTTGAAACTCGGCTTCTTGCTCATTAAGTATTTCTATTTCTGGTTCAGTGTCTTCGGAGGATTCAGAGGATTCATCACGAATACCAATTTCTTCAACTTTTGGTTTCGAAGCAGTCTTAATAATTCTCCTCTTGCTTGGGGGTTGTTTCTTTGGAACACTTGATGCACTTCCAGTTTTACTAGCTCTACTACTTTTGGAACGAGTCTTGGAAGAACCTGTTCCCTCAGTCATTTTAGTGATGCCGACAAGCTTCTTCTCATAGGCTTGAATGTAATCTGCGTAAGCAGGAGTTTCCTTGACCTCATCAGTAAGTAGAACATCAAACAACTTAAGACCTTGTTTGTGAGTGCTATCCTTTGGAAAGTATACTGATTTGAAGTCCGTGTCCATCTTGATCACATGTCTTTCTCTGTCTTCGGGTCGATTAGAAATATCATGATGCTTATCAAGGAGAAGACTGATCAGCAACTTAGTGTAACGGACAAATGGGATTTTAGTCAAGGGTTTTCTGAGTAGACCATGCATTTGATACATAAGATCTTCCCAGATAATAGCAGAAAAATCAAGGTTGTGTTTGGTAACAAATCCCCAGAAGAGTTGAGCATGAGAAAGTCTTGGATGTTCGTGTCCACTGTCTCTTCCAGACACTGATCGAATCAGAATATAGTACATAGCTCTCCATGGTTGAGGAATGGACTTGGCATTGATATTTGAGAGGATGTTGAGTGGAAGATCTGGATCTACATCATATCCAATGCCAATGAGAAAGTTGAGAATGTCTTGTTCAGTGGGTGAAGGCCAGTATTGTCTTGAGGTATCCGGTGGATTTGGTATAGATAAAGCTTCACGTAGATGTGCTGGAGTGACCTTGACTTGTTTTCTGTCAAGAGTGCATGTGAAGAATTTGTTGTTGTCATCTGGTTTGATAGTGCTCCACATCTGATGAATGTAAATCTCAGGAATACTATCTGAATCTTCCAAGATACTCCTGCATTCATGTCTTTTGAGGATTTCGATGACAATTCGACAACTTGGTTCAGCACACTTGATGTTGTCGAAGACCACTCTTGAATTGTTCTTGCCATACTTAGCCTTGAATCCTTGTGGGAATAACTCTGCTTTGGTGATAGGTGGAAGTGGTTGTTGTTGTTGTGAAGACATTGTGGATGATCTGAAACAGCATTATGACACCAATTTGCAGGATATATGTGTGTTAGCATTAGTTGAGATTGAGAGTTTGCACATAACATCCTTTATTAACATGAATGAGCAATCGTTAAACTGTGAATTGATCATTTTAATTTACATAAGAAAATTTTCTCATAAATTTGACAAGACTTAAGGAAATTGGAATATTAATGGAAATTAGTAATTTCTAAGACAGATAGTCAAAAACGAGAGATTTTGACAAATGCGAGAAAAAATTACCAATTGCCAGAGAATATACCAATTGCGAGAAAAACTTGTCAAATGCGAGAAAATTTCCAATTGCGAGAAAAATTTCAATTTCGAGAAAAATTTCCAATTGCGAAAGATTTCAATTGCGAGAAAATTTCAATTGCGAGAAAAATTTCCAATTGCGAGAAAAAATTTTTTCAATTGCGAGAGCACTTTACCATTTGCGATAGCAACCACCAATTGCGAGAGCAATGGCAATTGCGAAAGCAAATGACAATTGCGAGAGCAATTGCAAATTCGAGAATATCTTATACAAGAAATTCCGAAACCCTTTTGACGACGATTCATTCACCAAGATCTTGTAATTCACAGATTAATGATTCCACACTAATTGCAATAGGTTCACAAAGCTATTTTATTCATTCTGTCCAAGTTATAACAATTTTTAACCACAAAATCTATAGAATCAAACTGCTTGTGCATCGTGTTCTTGATAAACCCTAAATTTCAATTAATGATTAACTGATGTTTCTGGGCTTAATCTGAGGCAACAAATATTCAATTCTAATCATAACAACAATATTACAACACTTTAATCACACCAAAACATTTACATCCGATTTTCCCCAAATTATGAACATAAACCCTAAAATTACGAATAATCATTCAGATGAATTTCTGGAACAATTAAGCACGCATTTATGTTACATAATCAAGTTCTAAGTATACAAGTACAAGCATAATCACTCAGAAACACAAAAGATTAAAAAATCCCAAATCTACGCAAACCCTAGAAATTAGACTAATTATTATACACAAATTCCACCGTTGAATCTTTAATTCCTTGAAAACCATATGTTATAATCACTTAAAAATCATGGAAACACTCACAGATTTGTTAGAACTTGAACGGATGATCAGATTTAATTAGAGCCGTTGATTGGGTTGTTGGGTGATAGTAAATGCGAGAGACAAGAATCAGAGATAGTAAATGATTTGCACAGTAGTTACAGATTGCATTTAATCCTTTACTATTAACTTTTATCTTATTTCCACAATTAGTCCCTTAACCTCAATTCTTAGCACAATAAATCCTAACCAAACGATTTTCAATAATTAGCACTTTTAGTCCTCTAACAATTTGTAATCATCAAAGTCCTAACAATTAAACAAATAATCCTTAGGATATCACATCAAAACCAATACAAAGCAACAGTGTTACAGAAAACATGCAAGTACAAATTTGTAAAAAATTTGTAAAATTTTGTGTCTCCCCCTCAACATTTGTTCAGAAATGAATAAAGACAATTTTAAAATGAACAAAATGTTGAATGAGAATTTGTACTTGCACACACACTCTTTTTTTTTTTTTTTTTTTTTTTTTTTTTTTTTTTTTTTTTATTATTATTACAAGATAGTTTGGATGTTTGACTCAATTATTTGTTTTTGAGAAAGTTTGTCAATTCTTGAGGAGTCAAACATCGCATTCCAATTTGGTGAACCAATGTCACAAAACGTTCATGAGGTAAAGCCTTCGTGAAAAGATCCGCCAATTGGTGTTCCGTTCCCACGAAATACAACTCAACGGTACCCTGCTCCACATGTTCTTTGATAAAGTGATATCTGAGAGCGATGTGTTTGGACTTGGAATGTTGCACTGTGTTGCATGAGATAGCAATAGCACTTTTGGAGTCGCAGTACATTGGGATTTTGTTGAATATGTAACCATAATCCATCAGTTGTGATCACATCCAAATGATTTGAGCACAACAGGCAGACATGGCTACATATTCTGATTCCGTGGATGATAGAGACGTACAATCTTGTTTCTTTGACTGCCAGGACACCAACTTATCACCGAGGAATTGAACACCACCGGATGTACTCTTTCGTGTATCAATACATCCCGCATGATCCGCATCTGAAAAAGCAGTTAGTGCAAAACCAGAATCCTTTGGATACCAGATCCCCAAATTAATGGTTCCCTTGATGTATCTAAGGATTCTTTTAACAGCAGATAAATGTCTTTCTGTTGGGTTAGATTGATAGCGTGAACACAGGTATGTGGCAAATACAACATCCGGTCTGCTAGCTGTGAGATACATAAGAGACCCAATTATACTACGATAATTTGTAGGATCAGTGGGTTTCCCATGTATATCAGCATCTAGCTTCGGGGATGAGGAGGACATTGGGGTGTTATAGGTGTCACTAGTTGTCATGCCATGCTTTTTTAATATCTCTTGTGCATATTTAGACTGACTCAAGAATATACCACGAGGTGATTGGTGAACTTGTAATCCTAGAAAAAAATTTAATTCACCGATCATGGACATCTCAAAGTTTTGTTTCATAAGTTTTGCAAAAGCGTTTGAGTACTTTTTATGGGTAGACCCAAAAATGATGTCGTCCACATAAATTTGTACGATGAGAATGTCCTCCCCGTGTTTTTGTATAAACAGAGTCGGGTCCACAGATCCTTTAGTAAAATGATTAGCAAGCAAGAATGCAGCAAGTTTATCGTACCATGCCCTCGGGGCTTGTTTAAGGCCATAGAGAGCTTTCTTAAGCCTGTAAACGTGTTGTGGATGTTCTGGATCGACGAAGCCCTCTGGTTGTGAAACATACACCTCTTCACGAAGTTGTCCGTTCAAAAATGCTGTCTTCACGTCCATTTGGTAAACTGTGATGTTCTTATGAGCCGCGTACGCCAGGAACATTCTCACTGCCTCTAGCCTAGCCACTGGAGCAAAGGATTCCTCGAAGTCAATTCCCTCTTCTTGGCTATACCCTTTAGCAACCAACCGAGACTTGTTCCGAATAACCGTTCCTTCTGCATCCAGCTTATTTTTCCAAATCCATTTTAATCCCACAACATAAACTCCATCTGGTTTCTCAACAAGTTCCCAGACTTCCAATCTTTTGAACTGATCCAACTCTTCTTGCATTGATTCAATCCAATTGTCGTAAGTCATGGCCTCTTTGATATTTTTCGGTTCAGCTTGACAAACAGTGAGTGCGTATATGCAGGTTTCACCATCTGTGTGGAGTTTCTGTCGTGTCATAACTGGTTTATCTGGATTGCCAATCACATTTACTAACGGATGATCCCTTGTCCATTTATGAGTTGATGGGTAGTGTTGAATGTTGTGATGATGATATGACGGGTCCATATTGCTCGAGGATGATTCTCCGGTATCTGGAACAGTTGGTGGTGGGGCAAATGGATTAAAGAAGGCATTCCCGTCATATCCTGATGGTGGTGGAACATTGTTAGAAATGGGGGATGAATCTTCAACTGCTGGTTGAGGTGTTTTCTCCAGTGATGATGATGGTTCAGGTTGTGGTGCATCGGCAGCAACTACGGTAGAGGTAGATGCTGATGGATCAGGTGCTTGATGTGGAAGTTGTTGAGCAGCGGAACTGGTGGAAGCATCTGATGCACTAGTAACACGAACGTCATCGAACATTGGTGCAAACAAATCTTCCAGATCCTTCCTGTTGAAAGGTAGGGGTGCAGATGAAGATTCAGGGAAGTTTAGACGGTTATGAGCGGGTTCTAAGCGGTCTTGCTCAGAAGCCATTTCGGTGAGTTCATCAAAATTAGCGTGTATGGTTTCTTGAATATCCCCAGTCCGACGATTCCAAATTCTGTATCCCTTGGAGTTCTCACAGTATCCAACAAATATCCCAATATCTGCTTTAGCCTTAAGTTTACCAAGATCATCTTTATCATTCTTTGGATAACACAAGGCTCCAAAGACGTGAAAATGGTTGATGTTCGGTTTTCTTCCTTGTATAAGCTCATATGGTGTTTTGGTGTGTCTTTTGGTGATCATTACACGGTTCTGAGTATAACAAGCAGTATTGACAGCTTCAGCCCAAAGATAATCCGGTAATTGAGCATTGATCAACATAGTTCGAGCTGCTTCCACGAGCGTACGGTTTCGTCTTTCAACTACACCATTCTGTTCCGGAGTGCGAGCTATGGAAGTCTGATGAACAATCCCATGTTTCTCAGTGAATTCCCGAATGATTTGATTCTTAAATTCAGTCCCGTTGTCTGTTCTGATGATGCGGACGGTGTTGCGGACTTGAACTTGAATCTTTGTGAGAAACGTGATGAGGATAGACGGAACTTGATCTTTAGTTCGAAGGAAATAGACCCAAGTCCATCTTGAGTAGTCATCTACTATTACCAGAATATACTTCTTCCGTTAATACTCTGAACGCGCATCGGACCACACAAATCCATATGAAGCAGTTGTAGGACATGGTATGTGCTGTGTTCTATTTTGGGAGGAAAATGAGCACGATGACTTTTCCCTTGTTCACAAGCAGAACACAAGTGATCCTTGGCATATCTGAATTTTGGAAGACCGTCAACTAATTTCTTCTTGGCAAGGTCAGTCATGGTTTTAAAATTGAGATGAGACAATCGTTTGTGCCATAACCAAGCCTTTGTGGGATGAGCCTTGGAGAGTAAACAAATAGGAGTAGAAGCTGTCATGCCATCAAAGGAGATAGAATACAGACTTGTTCCGCGTTTCCCTTTCATAAGGTCGTTCCCTTGAAGATCACGAATAAAGCATGTTTTCTCCCTGAATGCTACTTCCAAGTCTCCATCGCAGAATTGTCCCACGGAGAACAAATTATGACCGAGACCTTCAACATAATACACACGGTTGATTTCGATGTTCCCATTAATGTAATCCCCATAGCCCAAAATTGCAGCGAAGTGATCATTCCCGAATCTGACCATTCCGATAAACTTTGCAACAAAGTTCTGAAGAAGTTTGAGATTGCCGGTCATATGTCAGGAGCACCCGCTATCAACAATCCAAAGGACGATTTGAATCACCTGCATCACACATATTGGAAACAGGTGGAGAATTGATAACGGTTGGATCCGCTGGGTTAGTTACACAAGAGGTTAGTACTTTAGGTAACCATTTAAAATCAAAAGTGTTCTGTAACCAACGTTGCCAGGTCCAACTGGTCTCTGCCTTTTTCCTAAGGTATGCACTAGGTGATTTTGTAGTCTTGGATTTGGGCTTTTCTATTTTCTCCTCAGAAAGATCTAGTGGGGGCATTCCTAAAATGGACTTTGCAACGGTTTTAAGCCTAGAGGAAGCGCCACTAGTTCGTTTCTTTCTCTTACTCAGCAAAGTTTTAGCAGCACATTTTGTATGATCACCAGATAGTATGCTATGACGACAGAAAACACAAGTATCATCAACCAAAACATCTTCATTAATATTTAAAGATTTAGCATCTGTTACATCAATCTTATAACTAGACTTAGATAAGTGCAATTCTATTCCTGATGTTACATTTGTCTTATTCAAACTACTTTCTGGAACTTCTTCAGACTTAGATACTTCCTTCCTAGATTTCTTGACTCTATTCTTCCTCTGTTTCTTGTGAGTCTTGGAATGGTTGATCTTAGAGGTGGTTTCTAATCCTGTGGAAGTACAAGTAGCTGAATTAGTGGTTGTGTCAGATGCTTGGGTATGTCCTTTGTCCACTACATACATTCCTGGGGCAATCTTATGAATGTTTGTTTTGCCTTTGTCTAAAACTCTGATCTTCTTCTTCAAATCAATAATGATGTGTTGGAACTCTTGATTTTGTGAATCTAATTTCCTGTTTAGGTAGACTGTGTCATTTCTATTTTGAAGAATGTCATCCAAATCCTTTTCATTTTGAAACAGTTTAACTTTTAAGAAAGCCTTTGTTTCTTTGTTCTGTTCATGACTGTTTTGAAATGATAGAGATCCCATGAGATTTTGAAATTTGAGTTCAAATTCAAGACTTCGTTTTTGACACCAGTCCAACCTTTTTTGAAGATTAAAAACTTTGTTTTCCACATCACAATTGATTTGTCGAAGATTCTCATTCTCATGTACCAGATTATCAATCTCCATACGCAACATCTTAATATTCACAGCATGATCATTCACAATTAAAGCATTACCAGATTCATAGAGCGAATTCATAATCACAGAGACTACGTCATAACACAAGACTTTTTCCAAGAGTCGATCATTTTCTTTTGCTAAAAATTTCTTTTGAAGTTTTTGACGTTGAACCTTGTCATCTTTAGCTTTGAAAATGGATTTCATAGATGCTAGTTCCGTATATAACTCATTTTCCCAGTTTGTTGCACCCTTCTTTAGATTTCTAACATGAGGAAGAATTTTCTTTTGAAGAATCTCCTTCTTTTCTTTCTGAACAGGAGAAAGAAAAGACGAGATAGGAATTTGAGAACTGAACTCAATTTCATTCTCCAAACGAGAAATGTCATCCATAAATGTCTGAAAATATCGAAGAACCCGACATTCTTTAGGCATTTGTGGATCAACAATATCCTCTGTCAAACAATCTTTGAATTGTACAGCAGTCGTGGGGACATAAGTTATAGACGAGGGAGCACTTATGTTTGTGTATGTTAACGTTTGTTCTGGATGATCCTTAGGAGGAACAAATGATTTGCTCAAATGAGGTCGTGCATTATAATCGTAATGTACTTTTGAAAACTTTGTTTGTGAATTTGATCGACCCTCAATCTTGTTTGCAAGAAAATCAGTTTCTTCATCAACAGAATACATAACAACACGTTGAAAGGAATCATCTAACAGAAATGTTGCATTGTACAACTTGGGATTGTCTTTGAGTGCTTTGTGTAAATTACGGGGTGTGTCACTTCCAAGTGCAAAACTTACTCCTTTAGGACTTGGTTTTACAATATTCTTTTGAATTTGCGTTACAGAATTACCCGTTTTATACACAACATGTTGAAAGTCTTTGAGTTTGGTTTCCAAATCCAGAATTTGATCAAGATAGGAGTCAACACATTTCCTATTGGCTTTCTTTTCTTCAAGAAGATCCTTCTGAGATGTGGAAAGCTCAGATTGAGTTTTCAACAACTCAGAATTTAAAGCATCAATTTGTTTTTTAAATTCAAATTGATCCTTTTCTTTCTGAGAGAAAAGCTCAGCTTTGGCAATGGTTAGCTCACGAACTTGACTTTCTAAATTTTGAACTTTTACATATTCTTGTTGGAAAGCCATTTCAAAACCTTTTTCACGTTTATCTTGTTTAAGATATCCCGAAAGTTGTAGTTTGTAACACTCATTATCCTTTGTTAACAATGCAATTTTCTCTTTGAGTTTCTGATTGATGTCATTGCATTTTTCTATTTGTGACTGGGTGGTCAATAACAAGGCCTGTAATTCCGAATCTTGATCATTCAAATGATCTTTTTGTTCAGGATGATTACAATTGTCATCATCAATGAGATCATCAAAAGAAACAACAGTTTTATCATCATCAAATGATACAACCTTGTTAACTTGATCATCAGATGGTGATGAAAATAACTCATTTTGAACAAAAGTTTCGTTTGTAGATGAAGATGCAGAAGGTGAAGCAATTTCATGAATAAAACATGTCGGATCAGGTACCTGAGAAAGACCATCGGTATCATATACCGGGCCTGACTCGGACATATTCATTTCTTGCATATTAGCCATAAGCATGACTGCAGCGTTTGCCTCAAGGTCTTCCATTTCATCATCTGATTCCACATTAGCCATAAAACTTTGATCATTCTGAGTCATCATCCCGGCAGCCCGTTCATCTTTGAGTGCCATCATAAGAGCCTCTTTGTGATAAGCACTGCCCATTGTTCTTGGCTTCGGACAAGCGTTTGCCATGTGACCGTTCCCCCCACAATTGTAGCATGTGATAGACATATTAGCAATGCCTTTCTGACCATTACCAACATTCGAATTTCCTCTCTGAACATTCCCCATGCTGTTTCTGTTTGCCCCTACAATATTGAACCTATTTCCTCCTGACTGAACCCTTTGATTACCATATCCACGATTTCCCGAACCATATCTGCCTGAAGACCTGTTTTGAATTTCAACTCTGCCATCATGAACAACTGCCTGATTCCTGGTATTTGAAGATGAACGAAGACGGTTGTTGGATTTGGTGAATCTGCCAAATGCGTTAGCAATCAATCCAAATGCTTCATTAAGTGAATTGAAAGCATCCTCTTCTTCATCATGATCTGCATTTGAGTACAACATTGAATCGGTGTTGTTGTATGGAACCATCTGGTTATCAGAGTATTGTTGTGGTGCTTCATAAGGAATGATTTGGTTATGAGGTTGGGGTGGATGACTTGGTTGACAAAATGAGTTTCCAAATTCCTGTTGTGGTAAAGAGAAGTTAGATTGAGCAACGAGAGCAAGTGAGTTTGGTGTTGGTGCTGGTGTGAAACCTCCTCGTGCTGCAATTTCTTTATCCACTTCTGATTGATGTTGTCTGAGGTAATCATACATGAGTCCATATTTGACATCACCAATTTTCTTTGTCTGCCTCACAAAAGTTGCATATTTCTGCCATTCAGGACCAAGGCATCCAAGGAATTTGGAGTTGACAGCAATCTTTGGTAACTTTATATCATGACGATCAAGGTCATTGATAATGTTGGTGAAACGGTGGTAGTAAGATTCAATGTTCTCCCCTGGTTCCATGATGAAGTGAGTGTACTCCATATATAATTTGGACTCAAGATCTTCTTGGTTTAACTCTGTTCCTTCCATGAGAAGATGAACATGTTCCCACATATCTTTGGCTGTCTTTTGAGCATCAATACTTCGGTAGATAGGATTGGGAATTCCTTGAAGTATGAAAGACATCGCCAATTGGTTTGCTTCTTGTTGTAATGTTTGCTCAGTTGTGTAGTTGGCAACCGGAGTGGGTGTGGATGTTTCTTCTCTCTCTGGAGTTGCTGGAACCACAGTAGCTGGAATAGGATAGGGTCCTTCTTCAATAACTTTCTTGAGGTATTGACCATGAGGTTTTTTGAGTTCTACGAATCTGAGGAATCTACTAGCCCATTGCACGTAGTTACCCGGAGTTAGCATTGGTGGAGTTTCTTGACTTCCAGCTTCATGACGTGATTGCTGACTACTAATTGCTTCACACATCTTGTTAAACCAATGAGGTTCTCTGGAGTATGATGAATAATTCTGCAGTTGTTGATTCTGTTGCATGATTTGTTGTGGGGATACTTGTGGTGGAGAGAGAAATTGATGCTGTTGTACGAATGCTTGTTGTTGTTGATACTGAGGATGAAATTGCTGTTGTTGAGGATGTTGCTGTAGCTGATAGTAGTAATTGAAGTGAGGTGGTTGAGACATTTTGTTGGATCTTTAGATAATTAAGATGTGTTTTAAGAGTTATGATGTTTGATTTTTAAGTTTACTTAATGTTCTTAGTCCAATTGCGAGAAACACTGTTTGAATTGCGAGAGATTCTGAATTGCGAAAGAGGTTGTCCAATTGCGAAAGACCTGAGTAATTCCGAGAGATTTCACCAAATGCGATAGAAAATTGTAATTGCGAGAAACAATGTCAATTGCGATAGAACTTAGCAATTGCGAGAGATAACTCTGAATTGCGAAAGATCAAGCAATTTCGAAAGATTTTCAAAATTACAATTTCGATCACGTTCTCAAACTTTTATACAAAAGATGAGAATAATTCCGAGTCGAGGTAGTTTCACAACTTTTACAAAGAAGGAAACACCGAGTACCAAATCCGAAGAATCTGATGAATTGCGAGAAACCCTTAAACCAGCAATTCCGAGAAACCCTTGTTACCAAATGCGAGAAACCCTTGAATTGTTGCAGACCAATTGCGAGAAACCCTTCTTCTTCGAATTTCAACCCAGAACGTTGTTGAATGATGAAAAACGTAAAACTTATGAATATTAACGATTAACACATCGAATTTGCACCAGATTTTACAACGTTATCTTTAAAATACGAAGATTTGATGAAAAGGATTTAAACAACGATTTGCAAAACTCACTTTTTTCACACTTTTGACGCAAATGAACTACAAAAACTGACGTAAACTATTAAAACCAAATGAAATACCGATTAGATCTATTCTTAAAACACTAACCTTAACTACCTTTGGCGTATGATACCACTTGTAGGTCACGATAATAATCTCAACAACACACTCGTTAATGACTTAATAACACACGAACTACTACTAATCTAGATATTAAGCTACGTATGAAAAGTAATAAGCTAATACGATAAAGCTAAATAAGAGAAATAAGATGAGAAGAATAAGATGGAAGGTTTTCACTTAATTCGATTCATACACTAGCAGAGCTTCCGCACTTACATAAGAAAACCAACAATGAAAATGAATCCCATGCCTTGTATTTATAGGCAATGGGAGGGGGAATCATTCTAAGAATATTCCCTTGCATGTGATAAGAATAAACTAGCACATGTGACCGGTCCATGGACTACTAATGGACCGGTCCAATATTACAAACTATATAGTCCCTTAAACGTATAACATTAATTAAATGAACAAGACTTGTAAATATTTAAAACGTGTTCCTAACAGTAGAGTTCGCACATTATCATCTGATTTCAGTATTCTAGTTAAGCAATTTGCCAGTAAGATATATATATCACATCTTAAGTCATAAACCATATCAGATAAGTATTAACTTGGAAACTGATTTGAATCATGTAAGTTATTCATATACTTATAAAATTATCTAAGTATATGTAAGCATGTATCTCCCCCATAGAGTTAAAACAAGTATTAAAAATGGGGCTATGACTCACCTTGAGTGAATCGACAGAATGGAGTTTTTGAAATCAAGTAAGATTATAGGAATGATTACGGAGACGTCTTCAATACGGAACCTGATTATAAGGAAGGTCTAAGATTTCTGACTTTATATTAATGATGAAAATGATAATGAGAACGAATAACGATCTGATCGTTAAAGTGAGAATATGATATGCTTAAAATGCCTCAAGTTCAGAAATAATATATTTCATAATATTATCTTGTTTTTATGTATTTGAAACCAATATATCACTTCCTCGAAGATGGGGAAATGATTCGTTAAGTTAAATTTGTTTAAAACGTTAAATATAACGAACGTTATCTATTAAATAAATGAATTGTACAAAAATGCTCGTGACGTGATGGGATATCGTAAAATGGAAAATAAATAAGAATGTCAAATAAAATATGTTGGTCCTTGTCCTTTTCCAATTTTTACACTTTTTACCCTAACAACATTAGCGTTACACCGTTAATCCTTTTTATATATAAGTTACAATTATAGTCCTCTATTTGTCCAAAGTAACATTTTAAACTTGGAATATGATAATATGTCATTTTATATCCTATAGGTTCTGTTTTTACAATCTCAGTCCCTATTATAACAGTTTTGACAGTTTTAGTCCTCCAAGGTGTCATCGCGTTATATTTTTAGTCCAAAGTTACAAAAATGATGGGAAAAATTATATAAAAATTTCCGAGACTTATTTAATTAATATCAAGCTTATTTTAACAGCTTATTTCGTTCAGAGCTTATTTTTCAGCTTATTGGGCTTTAACGAGCCAAATTTAAGGTCCAATAACGTTTTAAAATCCGTTCATCGTGAGACGAGTTGAGCTCATCAAAATTATCATTTTTCATGTTCTAATTTCATATCAAAAGACCTAAATAAGCTGACTTATTTCAAAGTGCTTAAATTTGCTTATTGGGCTTAACAGCCCATCTCGCTAACTTATTTAGTTTTAGAAGATCAAGTCAGTCTATTCACTTTGCTTGATTTTGAAGGTTTAGATGTGCGTATTTTTACAAATTGTCTAAATGAAAATGATAGTTAGCTAGGTGGTCTATCGAGTCGTGTAAAAATATCGTATGCTTGTTAAGATAAATTCCAAAATATACATACGTTTCTTAGGTAGCTTGGGACGTATTTCATGACTTAGAATATTTCTAAGTATTTATAGTTTTCATACTTGGTTTTAACTAGGATCAAAATGAATCCGTATTATGCATGAATCATGAAAAGGAACGTGAAGTATGTGTGCTACGTGACTCCTAGGCCTTCCAAGATAGAGGCTAGTCACGTCTTGTGTATTATATGTTTCTACGCATGCATATTTGATGCGTGCGATGTTTCGTTGCGGTTTAGCAGTATTAATGCCTACTCAAGTTTTAAATTTATATTTAGCCGACTTATCAATAACACACACACTTAACGAGCAGTGTACCCGGTCAGTATGAATATAATGGTAAGTAGAGTGTCGATCACTAAGAGTGGAACGTATTATCTAGTTATTCTAATCAGTATTTTAATATATTAAGTTAGCTATACAACCTAATCTAACGCAAGGGGGTTCAGCCTGAGAGACTGGCACGATTTGGTTGCAATTAAATAATAAACTAAACCAATAGGCACGAATTAGCGAATAGCACACACGTACACAGATAAATACTTGAGACAATAAGAAGACCTGTCTTGATAGATAAGTAGTTTGTCACTTGTTTTATTGCTAGTTTTATATGAAGTGTATAGTTCGATGCAACGCACCGAGATTAAGTCCTTTCTCGTTGGTTCTAATCTTATCGGTGAGTAAACCCTTAATGATTACTTATGACTATCCTATTTATCTTTCTTCCTACTTTTCTACAGACGATAGAATGCATAGGCGATCTAATAAATAGGCGAGGGCAGAGGCATGGCGACCCGATCAACGCTCAGCTAGACACAGAGGTTATCAATGCACTAATAAAAGTCACCAAAGACATCAACATATAAACTTTAATTAATGAGAAAGCAGTTTTAAGGGAGTGCAATCTTTCCGTTGTCACATTACACAAGCCACCAATCTTGATGAATTAAAGTTTACTAACATAATAAAACAAAACTACTTAATGAATTAAACACATGCAGCACCTTCTTACAGCTCTTGTATCTTCGTTTGGGTGTGTCTTGTGCTGCCTATTCGTCTGAATTCGTCCTAGGGTTTCTGTACTTCGGTCTTCTGTCGAACTTCGGAACTCTTTATTCGTCTGGTCTTTGGGGTATTTATAGTTTCTTTCTGAGGGTAAGATGCGGCGCATCTAGTAAGTAGATGCGGCGCATTGACTTAACTTCGCGTGGGGTCCAAGATTAATATATTCAGGAATATTCGTACACCGCCAGAAGATGCGGCGTATGTCCTATTCTCAGATGCGGCGCATGTCCTCTTGTATCTTGGATCGTATCTGGTGAAATCTGGAAAGTGATGCGCCGTATGTAATAAGCGAGATGCGGCGCATCTGGAGCAGAATGTCTTGATCTTGTACATTTCGGTAGACTCTTAACTTCTTGCTTGTTTTGCTCCATAATTAGTCCAAAATCGCCAAGTTTCACCAAATGCTTGTTTTTACCTGAGAATTACAAAAGTAAACGATTAAGTATCAATCCTCATACATAATATAATAAAACAAGTCAAATTAATAGGATAAATGATGGTAATAAATGTACTTATTTGAGTTCATCAAATATCCCCCCACTTGAACTTTACTTGTCCCCAAGTAAACCTTAGAATTAATCTTATGAAAATGTATCCTAAAAGATGTTAGGATTTATTTTTATATTTAAGCATGTATTCATTTTTGTCATAATCACACAACCAAACACTTAACGAATTAGAAGTTAAATAAAATAATTTGATAAAAGCAAATCTAATCGTTTAACTGTCCAGTCGTGACGAATATTCTATCATAAGCTTGGCAAGTATACACATCTCCCCCACTAAAGCCAAGGAATAACAAGTCTAAAGCGGTAAAAAGGGTTTTTAGGCTTAAGGGTTAATCATTCTTAATCTCTATCGATCTCAAATTCCAGAAAAGGCGACAAAATCACAAATACATGATCGAATCCACGAACACGATACTTGCAATTGCTCAAATCCTTAACTCGAATAGGCTAAAGATAGGTCCAAACTTTACCAATAATAATATATTAAAAAGGGCGACAAAATCATAAATACATAGCCGAATCTACGACTACGATACTTAAGATTGCTCAAATCCCTAATCTCAATAAATCAAAGGTTTGATTGGATAAAGAATAATATAGGGTATGGATAATATTTGGGATATAAATTGGTGTAAAATGAAAAATAAACAAAACAGATAAATTAAAATCCTAAGTGTGGTTAATCACTATCCCAACCATCCCGTGAATAAGACTCATATCATTGAATAACTCACGCTTTAACACTTGAAACACACGCTTTAGGTAGACACGAATTATACTCAACAAGATCTCAATCAAAGAATAAACCTTAGTTGGTGTTCCCATAACTGCCAACTCCCATTCAATCCATAAATATAATATACAACAATTAGTGGTGATATCGACAACTTAATACAAAACTTTACATAAGTTGGTTAAAACAAACATCCAACTCTTCCTTTTTTCTTTTTTTTTTTTTTTTTTTTTTTTTTTTTTTTTTTTTTTTTTTTTTTAACATCAACATATACAAAGATGTGTAAAATTTCACCACATCACTATAATGATAATTCTGGATAATTTTTCCATGTTTTTCATAACTTCAGAAATAACGGTAATAGTGAAAGTAGTAAACACACGAAAAATAAACTCAAAGATATACAATATTTACTTTCACTCCAATTGCATTGTGCAATTTCCCGACCTTAACCATAGATAATGAATTACGCACGCGAACACAGGTAATGTAAGGAAACACACTTTGCCTAAAGCAATTAACCAACCACGGATTTTAATCTATAGGTTAGGCTAAGGTGTAAGGGTGCAACGAAACATTTTAACAAAGGTGTAAGAAATGAAAGGAATGGCTCTGAGTGTTTTTCTAGGGGTATCTTACTCTAAAAATGAGAGTAACAAAAGGTTTATACGGGGGTTAACTAAGCAGTGTAGTTAGCTAATAACACATAACATATAATAGGCTATTTGGGTGTAATCCTAGAATTTTACCAATTTAGACAAGTCATTCCAATTATATAAATAATACTTATTATGGTGGTCTCGAATAGTATACAAGCCAAGTTCTAAAGTTTACAAGTCACCGGCACACTCATAGATTTGTGAATTTTGAAAAATCACAATTTTTGAAAATAACGTCATGTGTGCAGCTATGCAACTTAGACTTTAAACAAAAACATGCTAAAAAATTTTAAGTTTTGATATATTAAGCACATTTTAAGCATATTTTGAAATGTTTAGGACAAGTAAGTGTTAAGTGTTCTAATTCTCCAATCCCCCCACTTAAGTTAAACAACGTCCTCGTTGTTTGTATAAAAGGTTAAAAACTGGAAAAATAAAAGAATTAGAACAGAAAAACTCCCCTGAGATTTGCTCGGTATGATCCTCCATTTGTATAAGAGCAAAAATCATCTTTCTTGTGGATTAGAACGTTTAAGCTTCATAATTGATGTATCCACAGGAAATGCAGGAATCTATAATACCACCAAGGCTTTAAAACACACCTAAGTTAAGAAAGGTTCAACTTGCATAATACATTAGTAGTTAGGAAAAATAAAACATAAAAATTAAAATGAAAATCATCAGGTCAGTCGATGCGCCGTATCTTATGGAAGAAGATACGCCGTATCGAGCCTGGAATAAATACGGATCAGAATAGAAGATGCGCCGCATCCTTAACCAGGGATGCGCCGCATTGAAATAAACTGATAAAAAGTTTTAAAGTCGAAAATAAAAAATGCAGAAAAATAAAGATATGACCATTGCAGGAGATGCGTCGCATCTCAGGATTGAGATGCGCCGTATCCTCTGCGGCCTGACTGACACGACACAAAAACAGAAAATTAAAAGATAAATTCGGGTTGTCTCCCGGTAAGCACTTGTCTTTATTCCAGAGTCTTCAAGTTAGACTCACGTTCAGCTCATTAATATCGATCATTGAAGGAGTCGGAAACATCGCGCTCCCTCATCGCCAATTCAGTAATATTGAACACTCCTTGCTCGTCCTTAATTTCCACGCCGTTCTTCTTCAATATCTGTATAAACAAAGTTCTGTCCCTTTCGGGCAGAGATGACAAAATGATAGACGGGAAATTCTTATTATCATATAGGCATAAATAAGCAAGGTGGGGTGGTAGTTCAATAAACACATCATTATTCAAATTCGTTTTCTCAACTATTCTCCTACGTTTGTTAATTACTACGCAATCATACCACTCATCATCAGAATCATTAACTACATCGCGTCTAAGTTCGGTAGGTACATTAAGGTCAATAAATTCCTCAAAGTTCTCATGATTAGGATTAGTTGAGTTGTTTTGAATCAATGTTTCCCCCATAAGCATAGCTTCAAGATCGAGGTCCATACGCTCTCTTAATCTTAGCACATAGACACCTCTAATTATGCTTTTAACAGGATCTTGGCACTTATAGACCAGTTTATTATTCCCTACCCTTAACGAGATTTTTCTTTTAAACACATCAATCTTAGCATGGGCAGTAGACAAGAAAGGTCTTCCAAGGATTAAAGGAATCTTAACATCCTCGGGCATATCTAATATAACAAAGTCAACAGGGAAAATAAACTTCTCAATCTTAACTAGCACATTATTAGCAATCCCTTCAGGTCGTTTTACCGTTTTATCAGCCAATTCAATAAGTAACTTAGTTGGTGCTAATTTTCCTAGTCCTAGGGTAGTGAATGTCTTAAGAGGCATAACACTAACACTAGCTCCTAAGTCAGCTAACACATTATTGAAATTTATATTATTAATTGAACAAGGCAAAGTAAAACTTCCTGGGTCCTTTTCTTTATGAGGCAAGGCATGTAAGTCGGTTGCAGAGCTCTCTTCTTTCATTGTAGCCTTGATCTCCTCTTCAATCTTTGTCTTTTCTTTTAGTAGTCTCCTTAAACTGATTGAAGAATTAAAGAAAAATTCGGGTCTTGCACCATCATTACCATTCATCGGTCTTCTAGGAAAAGGAATGTTAGGAGTGACTTCTTCAGTGGTGCTTATGGCCTTGACATGGTCTCTTGGGTTGGTTTTGGTTGAGCTAGGTAAACTTCCATATCCCCTTTCTTGAAGAACTTTGCTCATTTGACCAATTTGTTGTTCCAGTGCTTTGATCGAAGCTCCTTGATTTCTTGTAACAGTGTCCGTTGAAGCTCGGATTTCTTTGATCATAGCAGTATTCTCTTCATGTCTTTTTGCAGCATCGGCCATAATTTGCTTTAGAGTGTCATCTAAAGTCTGCCTCCTTTCTTGATAAGCGGGATTGAAGTTGTTCTTTTGATAGAATCCCGGAGTAGCTTCCCTAAATCTTCCTGAAGGTCGGAATGGTTGTCCAAATTGGGTGTAATATGCTTCTTCAAACGTCTCATTTCATTCTTATTCGGGCAATCCTTAGTGTAGTGAGGTCCTTCGCACTTTTCACATCCAACTTGGGCAGCATACACTCTTTCATCACGCTTCTTCATCTCTCTACTAATTTTATCCAATTGAGCTTGAATAGCAGCAATCCCGTCAAAATTAGTGCTGCTCTTAGATCTAGTAGAGGTCCCATCGTGCCATTTTTGAGAATGATCAGCAGCTTCTTGGATTGCTTTCCTAGCATTGGTTGCACTCATTTGAGGCACAGCTCCCTTAGCGTCCAAGATTTGTCTAGTAGGCACGTCCAATCCTTGATAAAACAATATTATCTCCTGCATAGGGGTTAGATAGTGTTGAGGACATTTTACCAGTAAATCTTTAAATCTTTCCCAAGCTTGATAAAGAGTTTCATCAGGCTCTTTCTTGAAACTGTTGATAGCCTCCATCTTTTTAGCAGTCCTAGCAGGTGGACAATATCTCTTCAGGAATTTGCTCTTCAAATCTTCCCATGTAGTGATTGAACTAGCAGGTTCATTCCTTAGCCACTTGTTAGCAGCTCCTTTTAGTGAGAGTGGAAAGATTCTTAGCATGATTTGATCGTCAGTCACTCCTTCTGAAGTAAACAAATCTGCAATCTCGAGGACCTTTTCAACATGCTCATTAGCATCCTCATGTTCCGATCCACTGAAAGCATTCTCTCTTAGCTCCTTGAGAAACTGACCCTTCAATTCAAACTTTGACTTATCATCAAACTTTGGTCTAGCAACTCCTGAAGTGTAATCAGCACGGGTTTTGTTCATGTATTCCTCCATAGTTGTGTTTTCGCCCATTGTTTCTGTTTCTTCTTCCTCTTTTTCTTCAGAAAAATAATCAAGCTCGAATGAACTTGAGATATCAAAGCTTTTTGTGTTGAAAAGCCTTTTAAGCGAATGAAAAGCTCATTCAGGATCGTCGAAAGGTTGAATCAAGTTCTTCGTAGAACTCCTGGTCATGCACTTCCTGAAATCAACACAAAAATATCAGTAGGGTATGCTCAAGGAAGTAATATATCAGAAAATTAACAACGAAAATGGAATACGAAAAATTAAAGTTACTGATATCTGCAGACGATGCGCCGTATCCAAAAAGTTGGATACGCCGTATCTTATAATCGTTAAAATTAAATCAGACTTTATTCAGAAAATAGATACGCCGCTTAGAAATTAGAATGCGCGTATCAGTTTTAATAATCAAAAATCGATATTTATTTAAAATTAAATGCGTCGTATTAACAAAAGTTAATGCGCCGTATTTTCGTTACGTTTCAAAATATAAGATTTTTGATTCAGAAGATACGCCGTATCGACAGAGATCGATGCGTCATATCTGTTTAATAATTCGAAAATTGTTTTTAAATAAAATAATAGATACGTCGTATCTGCTAAGGCAGATGCGTCGTATGGCGTTAACGTTTAGAAATTTTTTTTATCAAAAACAGATACGCCGTATCTTGGGAAAAGATGCGTCGTATCGAATTAATTAAACGCGTTGTATTTTATAAAAATTAAACGCAATACGCCGTATCTGAGAGATCAGATGCGCCGTATCGTTCAATTTAGCTCAGTACAACGATAGCAGAATACAAAAAATACGAATAATAAAAACAAATAAAAACACAAACGAAAATAAACACAAATAAAAGCAAACAAATAACACACAAAACAGAAAATATGCAAAATAATACAATGTATGCAATTTAATCTAATACACAACACAGAATTAGCCGTTAGATAAAAAATTAAAAACCTAATTAAAATACTAATCAAATTAACAGATAATAACAATTCATCCCCGGCAACTGCGCCAAAAACTTGATGCGTGCGATGTGTCGTTGCGGTTTAGCAGTATTAATGCCTACTCAAGTTTTAAATTTATATTTAGCCGACTTATCAATAACACACACACTTAACGAGCAGTGTACCCGGTCAGTATGAATATAATGGTAAGTAGAGTGTCGATCACTAAGAGTGGAACGTATTATCTAGTTATTCTAATCAGTATTTTAATATATTAAGTTAGCTATACAACCTAATCTAACGCAAGGGGGTTCAGCCTGAGAGACTGGCACGATTTGGTTGCAATTAAATAATAAACTAAACCAATAGGCACGAATTAGCGAATAGCACACACGTACACAGATAAATACTTGAGACAATAAGAAGACCTGTCCTGATAGATAATAGTGTTTGTCACTTGTTTTATTGCTAGTTTTATATGAAGTGTATAGTTCGATGCAACGCACCGAGATTAAGTCCTTTCTCGTTGGTTCTAATCTTATCGGCGAGTAAACCCTTAATGATTACTTATGACTATCCTATTTATCTTTCTTCCTACGTTTCTACAGACGATAGAATGCATAGGGGATCTAATAAATAGGCGAGGGCAGAGGCATGGTGACCCGATCAACGCTCACCTAGACACAGAGGTTATCAATGCACTAATAAAAGTCACCAAAGACATCAACATATAAACTTTAATTAATGAGAAAGCAGTTTTAAGGGAGTGCAATCTTTCCGTTGTCACATTACACAAGCCACCAATCTTGATGAATTAAAGTTTACTAACACAATAAAACAAAACTACTTAATGAATTAAACACATGCAGCACCTTCTTACAGCTCTTGTATCTTCGTTTGGGTGTGTCTTGTGCTGCCTATTCGTCTGAATTCGTCCTAGGGTTTCTGTACTTCGGTCTTCTGTCGAACTTTGAAACTCTTTATTCGTCTGGTCTTTGGGGTATTTATAGTTTCTGTCTGAGGGTAAGATGCGGCGCATCTAGTAAGTAGATGCGGCGCATTGACTTAACTTCGCGTGGGGTCCAAGATTAATATATTCAGGAATATTCGTACACCGCCAGAAGATGCGGCGTATGTCCATTCTCAGATGCGGCGCATGTCCTCTTGTATCTTGGATCGTATCTGGTGAAATCTGGATAGTGATGCGCCGTATGTGATAAGCGAGATGCGGCGCATCTGGAGCAGAATGTCTTGATCTTGTACATTTCGGTAGACTCTTAACTTCTTGCTTGTTTTGCTCCATAATTAGTCCAAAATCGCCAAGTTTCACCAAATGCTTGTTTTTACCTGAGAATTACAAAAGTAAACGATTAAGTATCAATCCTCATACATAATATAATAAAACAAGTCAAATTAATAGGATAAATGATGGTAATAAAATGTACTTATTTGAGTTCATCAATATTTATATATAACAATTATATACGTTCGACATGAGACTAAATATATGATGCATGGTTAAAAATAACGTATGAGAAGTATTCAAAAGAGAAGTAAACGACTTACAATAATCCTAGGGTGGTAGAGAGTCGTGTGGGAGGTAAGAAAACACAAGAAATATGTACGTTCAACTATAACCCAAGTATAACACTTATATATTAAACCCGATAACTCTTGTCTTGCTTCCAAACTTTCATGGAATAACTCCTGGTCGATCAGAGATGTCTTTGCGAGAGTAATGATGTTTATTTTACGTGTGGTGAATGAGAGAAATGAGAGAATATGTATGGGGTACATATAGTGAATTTTTATAACACGTATGGTGCAAATATTTTGAGGGGACATGAACTACTATGCAAATCAGTGACTAAGAGGTTGTATGTTGTTTTCCTGACATCCTAAGACCTTAAGATTTATGTGTGGGAGCTAGGAGTTAGGGATATGTCCTTGTGAGTCATATATATGTCGATCACAACATTTTCTATATATACGATTTATAAAAATTGGTTAGCACATGATTTTTGATGATAAAACTCGACTATTATCATGGTAACATGATAAAAATAATATTAGAGTCACGTAGAAACAAACCGTAGTCAAAATGGTTTAGTTTTAAATATTTAACTTATGTCGAGTGGGTTGTTTTCGAACAAATGCTTTGCCCTTCAAATCCACCTTAATACTCGAAATTATATTCTATAACTTGGTATGTTTAGAGTTGGCTGGGTGAGAAATGAGACGGCATAAAAATATATATATGTTGTGTTTAAATTTCGAAAGAAAAATGAGGCGTTTGGAGTGTATAGGAGTCGACTAAAAATAAAATAGAAATGGAAAATTGGGCTTGTGTTGGGCTGATGAATAGTGCCAGTCGTGTGGGTTTGGGCTGAAAATTATAAGGGCCCGTTTAGTTGTAATTAGTGTTAAGTAGGATTAGTGATTTATTTAGTTTCGTTAAACGTGTCGAGAACTTGTTTCGTCATTTGGTGAATTTTGCAATATCGTAATCATGACCATTTAATATAATAAGAAAAATTTCAAATTTTTCTGTAAAAATGGTGATTAAAATAATGACAGAGATTAATATATAATTAACCGTTGTTAATTATATGGATTTTTGCAGTTCTCTACAGTATCCACCCGTCACTCTGAATTTCGTCCCGAAATTCAAGTTTAACGTGATTACTTGGGTAGAGAATTATGAGCAAAGGGTTGTCGAGAGATTTTTATTCCAAAATTTTAAGGAATGTGATTCAGTTAGTTTTATCTGTACTAGACAAGACAAAGTAACTGATGTATTTAAGGGCTGTGAATATTGAAAATAGTGGTCATGAATAGTAAAATAACGGCTAGTGAACAGTATTCTAACGGTCGGAATAGTGAATTCCAACGGCCGTGAATAGTGCTCTAACGGCTATATTTTAGCCTATAAATACCCCTTTCTAATTTCCATTTCTTCCATCAACCATTTTCCTCTCATTTCCTATCTCAAAATGCCGCACCTCATCACTATATTAGCGATTGTGTATGTCGTCCTTGCCGCTATCTGCTTAGCGTATGCTTCAGACGAAGACTTTGGATTCTTGGTTGCGATCTTGTTGTTCGTCGTACCCCTCACGGTCCTATCCATTACCGTAGACAAGATATGGGGGTAATAATCTTGAGCTAGGGTTATTTTAGATTAAGTCCTTGTTGTGTTCCTATGTAGTATTTAACGAATATGAAATAAAACTCTTTTTGTTTTTATGTTTAGGAATTTGTCTCGTTATTGTTTGTAATGGTTTTCTTATATTTATCTTTCGGTATAATAAGAGTGATTCACCCTGTGGTGGCTCTAGCTATTGTTGTGTTGGTGGGGGTCCTTGTTGTCATGGCGGATCAACCTATTGAAGATTCCATGCTCTTTATTGTAATTATTATAACATTAGCACTTCCGATGCTAATTATTTGTTTATGTATTAATTTTCACGGATTCTAGTAAAATTTCCGCTATTTGAATTTTCTATCAGTCCTTGCAAATTATTAGGGTTTTCTTACTTGTACTTTTGTTAGTTTCTCATCATAATGATAAGGTGATGAGATAGGTATTTATTGTGGTTTGTCCAATGTAATATTTATGAACAGTTCATTTTATCTCCATATTTTGCTTTTGAATGAAGATTGTTATTTGAAAAATATAACTATTCCCTTCATAACATGATTCTTCCTAAATTAGACATAGTTGATCAGGTTATGTATAATTGAAGACCAAATGATGTGATGTTTGGCTCAATCATATGTCTCTTTAAATTGTTTTAGATGGTGTTCAACATGTCATTTTTATAATATAACTACGTAATTTCTTTTAAGAATAAAGTAGAAAATTTTCGGTTCATACTATGAATTAGAAATTTCTAAGGTAATAACAATATATTGTTATTTGGTAAATGGAATAGAAATTGAAATTGACGTTGATTATTATTATCATGGAAATATTACAAGGTAGATTTTTCGATACGGTAGAAAGATAGTTGTTATACTTAGGTTACATCCATCGTAACTTAAAGTAAAATACAAGAAAGAAATACAGCTTAGGAAATTTTGAACTAGGGTTTATTTATTTACAACAGGAATTTATTCATCATCCTGAACCTAGTTGTCATTCCTTTATAATATCGTAGTCTTTAAGGATCTTTCATTCTCTTGCGAAAGTCTTGGCCTTCCAGTTGATATTGTAGTTTGGACATCGGTTCTTGTAGTGCCCTTTTGCACCACATCCGTGGCATACTACATTTGATGGTTGTCCTCTTCTGTCCAGAGCCTTACAGCCACTTGTCTTGTGACCTGTTTTCAAACACTTACTGCATTTAGCAATGCAGATTCCTGTGTGATGCATCTCGCATTTTTGACACGGGGGTTGGTTTCCACGATAACCATTTGTTAATACAAATAGCGTCTCAAAAACGTTATTTATATTCTTTGATCTTTTCTTAGTTTTGTTAATGACAAATAAAAGGAATATATTTTAGCAAATAATAAATACTAGCTTAAGTCTCTTAAGTACACATTTTACACTTCACATAATAACCAAGAATTACAAGTTTGCTTATTTAGTAACTTGTTTCCTTAAAAGGAAACTTTAATTCTAAAATCATTCCATGACATCATTGCATACATCACATACAATATCTTTGATATATCTTGTTTAGATTTGCAAGATACATAGTTGACATTTGAGGATCTTGGATGATTTGGTAAGATATGGAAGATTTGGTAAGATACAACTAATCCATAGCTGTCATCCTCCCACGGATCCAAGTCCAATGAAGGACGGATCCCTTGTGAGGGATCCGTGGGATCCGTGAGCTGAAGATCAGCTTGCCTATAAATAGCAGCTGATCATTTGGCTTTCTCATCACTCATATAGCTTTAACACACATATTCATTCAGTACATATCTTACTAACATCATTCATAGTTGCATTTCACTTTGATCTTTCATTTTGTAGAAAAGAGATCAAGCATTCAAGGATCTACAGAACCGTAATCCTTTAGTTGCATTACTGTGTGATATTGTAGTTTGTTTCACACATCATATCTATCATTTGTAATCAGTGAGTGTGGTTAGTGCTTTAGTCCTTAAAGCACAAAGAGTGTAGGGAGTAGTTGTACCCGTGTAAAGAACTCGACATCTAGCTTAGTGTCGGTAAAGTAAATAGGCGACGAGGTTGGTTCTACCTTGTGAAAGAACCCGGTGTTTAGCTTAGTACCGGAAAAGGAAGTAAGCGACGTGTAAAGGTTTTCTCCGCCTAGAAAAGGAGTTTGTTTCTTAGTGAAAGATAAACTCTCGAGTAGGAAACTCGGGGAGTGGAGTAGGGCAAGGAAGAGAGTCCTTGTAGCCGAACCACTATAAACAACAGTGTCGTGTGGTTTGATCTTTCCTCTCTTTATCTTTTGTTTACATTGTGTGATTATTTATTTGTGATTGTTTCCTTTGAAATTAACATATAGTAACAAAGCAAATAAAACTTGAAAAACGGTAAAAACTATTCAACCCCCCCTTCTAGTTTTCCACAATTGGCATCAGGAGCTACGTTACTTAAGATCTTTAAAATATATTGTATTTTAAAACTTAAAACGATCCATGGATTTTGAAAACTTTAAAGAAGGGCAATCTATGCAGAGACCACCTCTATTTGAACCAAATTGTTTTATTTATTGGAAAAATCGCTTTGAGACTTATGTAAAATCAAAGGATATAGATCTATGGTATATTATAGTTGATGGTGATTACAAACCTATTAGTAATAATATTTCGGGTGGTCGGGATGAAGGAGTTTCTCTTACTCGTCACAGTGATGAGCAAAAGAAACTAATTGCCAAAAATAATGAAGCCAAAATGATGCTTTATAATGCCTTACCTAAGAAAGAATATGAAAGAGTTTTTATGTGTAAAACGGCTAAGGATATTTGGCAATCTCTTATTATCACACATCAAGGGAACTCACAAGTAAAAGATAACAAAATTGATCTTCTTGTCCAACAATACGAACAATTTGTTATCTCTGAAGATGAGACCATTGACAGTGCGTTTGCTAAGTTCAATACTATTATTACATCACTTAAAGCACTTGATGAATCTTTTTCTAGTAAGAATTTTGTCAGGAAATTTCTAAGAGCACTCCATCCGAAATGGAGAGCAAAGGTGACAGCTATTGAAGAATCTAAAGATCTCTCAAGCATGACACTGGATGAGCTCATAGGAAACCTAAAAGTTCACGAAATGATTATGGAAAAGGACTCAGAAATTGTCAAAGGCAAAAAGGAGAAGATTAAGTCTATTGCCTTAAAAGCCAAAGTCGAGTCAAGTGATGATGATGAGTCTTGTTCAAACAGTGATGATGAAGAGTATGCCATGGCCGTGAGGGATTTCAAGAAATTCTTCAGGAGACGAGGAAAGTTTGTAAAACCACCTCGTGATGAAAAGAAATCCTCTCGGAAAGATCGTGACGATAAGAAAGGTAAGGTTGATAGGAAATGCTATAGGTGTGGTGACTCCAGTCACTTAATAGGAGAATGTCCAAAACCTCCAAAGACCAAGTCTCAAAGAGCCTTCGTTAGTGGAGCCTGGAGCGATAGTGAAGGAGATGATGATGATGAGCCTAAGAACAACGAAATTGCACTTATGGCTAATGACACAGAAGAGGTACATTCTGATTCATACTCCTCTATAGATGACGAAACCTTAGAAGTAGAATATAACAAACTGTGTGACGTTACTTTAAAAATCATAAACAAAAACAAGTTTTTGAAAACAAAGACAACACTTTTAGAAAATGAAGTATTTTGGCTTAAAGAAAAAGCAATACGAATTGAAAAAGGTAAAGATAGTAAAGAAACGTGTGTGTCTTGTCAAGAACTAAAACTTGAACTAGAAACCTTAAGAACCACACAGGAAGATTTGATCAAACAAAATTCAAAGTTTAAAAGGTTTGATAAAAACATAAGTTGTGCAGATGAAATAATGAAAATGCAAAAGCCACCTCTTGATAAAACAGGACTAGGCTTTATGAAACTAGGAACCTTAAGTGATCATAAGGAACAGACTGTGAATAAAACTGATTCAACCAAGTTGGACACTCACGGATCCGACGGATCCAAAAATTTGGATCCGCCAGGTGTATCCAAAGGATCCGCGAGTACAGAAGTTGAACAGAAGGTTCACAAAGTCGACCGTTCCGAGTTTGTTAAAGTTACTAAGAAACCTAACAGTAGTATAACCAATAATAAACATAAACCAGCAGTATCTTTAGGAAGAGGACAAGCTAGAAATGAATATAGAGTTAAAACGGTTCAACAGAGACCTCAAATGAGTTTTCCCAAACACCCCTTTCCAAAGAGTATAGTTAATCCACAACACACTTATCAAAATAATTGGAACCAAAACATACCTAGAAACTTTCATGGTCCTAGTTATATGTCATGGAACAATTGTCCACCATTTACATACATAAACCATGATAATGTCATGTTTAACCCAAACGGACCCATGAGATATTGGGGACCAAATGCTTGAGTCTTTTATGAACTTAGGTATGCTTGAAAGTTGATCTTGAACCTGATGAGTGGATCAAAGATAGTGGGTGCTCAAGACACATGACGGGAAACAAAAATCTTTTCTCAACCTACCAAGTGTATGACGAAGGTAATGTCACATTCGGTAGCAAGCTTAAAAGTAAAATCATCGGAAAAGGTACAATCTCTCATGACTCTCTATCTATTGATGATGTTGCTCATGTAGATAATTTAGGATTTAATTTACTTAGTATAAGTCAATTATGCCGCAAAAAGTATAACGTCCTTTTCAGTGAAAATGGAAGTAAAATACTTAAAGATGGCATAACCGTAGGAAAAAGGTGTTTTAAAGAATAATGTCTATGTTATGAAATTAGATAAAACACCTAAAGATAAGTTATGTCTTACCTCCTTGGACGAAAACTCAACTCTATGGCATCGACGCTTAGGTCATGCTAATATGAGGCTTATTCAATCTTTGTCATCCAAAGAACTCGTTAGGAACCTACCCAAGTTGAAATATGACCAACACTTTTGTGATGCTTGCAAAATTGGGAAACAAGTACATAATAGCCATAAGGCTAAAAACATGGTATCTACATCTAGATGCCTAGAATTATTACATATGGATTTGTTTGGCCCGTCGGCTATACAAAGTTATGGAGGAAATTTTTACACTTTAGTCATAGTAAATGATTACTCTCAAAATGAGCATTCGATAAATTTTGAAATTCTAAGCAAGAAAATTCAAAATCAAATAGGAAGTAATTAGTATCTATTAGAACTGACCATGGTCGAGAATTTGACAATGAAATTCAATTTGGAAATTTTTGTGATAATAATGGAATAACTCATAATTTCTCGGCTCCTCGTACACCTCAATCTAATGGTGTAGTAGAACGTAAAAATAGAACAATTCAAGAAATGAGTAGAACTATGTTAAATGAACAAAACATACCACAAAAGTTTTGGTGTCACGCTGTAGATACTTCTACATATATCCTAAATAGAGTTTTAATTAGACAATTTTTAAATAAAACTCCTTATGAAATTTATCGAGGCAAAAAGCCTACATTAGGATATTTTAGAGTTTTTGGAAGCAAGTGCTTCATTTTAAACACAAAGGATTATCTCACTAAGTTTCGACCCAAAGTCGTATGAAGGTGTATTTCTTGGGTACTCACAAAACAGTAAAGCATACATTGTATTAAACAAGGAAACATCAAGAGTCGAGGAATCGTTGAACGTAAAATTCAACGAAAGTCCACCTCCCTCTAAGACATCACCTTTGGTAGATGATGACTTAGTTGAAAGTCAAATGGTTAATGATATAGAAAACATTGAAAATAACAATGAACCCGTAAAAGGAGAAATAGTCAATATTAAAGAAACTAAAAGTCATCCATTAGAAAACGTCATAGGAAAACTTAATGAAAGAACATTAAGATCCAAAGCTCAAAATGAAAGTAATTATTTTTGTTTTATTTCAACTGTTGAACCTAAAAATATAGACGAGGCAATAAAAGATGAATCTTGGGTAATTGCTATGCAAGAAGAACTAAATCAATTTATTAGAAATGATGTTTGGACATTGGTCCCTCCACCTAAAAACCAAACCATAATTGGCACCAAATGGGTCTTTAGAAATAAAATGGATGAAAATGGTGTAGTATCTAGAAATAAAGCTAGGCTAGTAGCTCAAGGTTACAACCAACAAGAAGGTATAGATTACGATAAAACTTTTGCACCCGTAGCTAGACTTGAGTCTATTAGAATATTACTTGCATATGCATGTGCACATGATTTTAAGTTATTTCAAATGGATGTTAAAAGTGCTTTCTTAAATGGTTTTATAAATGAAGAAGTATATGTTGCACAACCTCCCGGCTTTGCCGACTTTGAAAAACCAAATTATGTTTTCAAACTTAAGAAAGCTTTATACGAACTTAAGCAAGCACCAAAGGCTTGGTATGATCGACTTAAGACTTTCCTAGTTGACCATAAGTATACCATGGGCCTAGTAGATAATACTCTCTTCACCAAGAAAAAGGGATCACATATTATCATAGTCCAGATATATGTGGATGACATTATATTCGGTTCAACTTGTCAAGAGTTATGCGACGATTTCTCAAAAATCATGCATGACGAGTTTGAAATGAGTATGATGGGGGAACTAAACTTTTTCTTAGGTCTTCAAATTAAACAATTAGAAGATAGGATATTCTTTAACCAATCAAAGTATATCAAAGATATGCTTAAGAAGTTTGGTCTTGAAGACTCAAAACCCATGAGAACACCCATGTCCTCCGAAACCAAACTCACTAAGGATGAAGAAAATGAATCCGTAGATAGCACTAAATATAGAGGAATGATTGGTAGTTTACTCTATCTTACGGCTAGTAGGCCTGACATTATGTTTAGTGTTTGTCTATGTGCACGTTTTCAAGAAGATCCAAAAACGTCCCATCTAGAAGCCGTTAAAAGGATATTTAGGTACATCAAAGGTACTACACACTTAGGATTATGGTATCCCAAAGGAACGGGTGTAGAAACCATAGTGTATACTGACTCAGATCACGCAGGTGATTATGTTGATAGGAAAAGTACTAGCGGTATTTGTACTTTTGTAGGATATTGTCTAACATCATGGTTCGCTAAGAAACAAACTGCCCTCGCAATCTCAACAACAGAGGCAGAGTATGTGTCTGCAGGAAAGGCGTGTCAACAAGCACTGTGGATGAAACAAGCTCTCGTCGACTATGGAATTGAACTCAACAACATTCCCATTCTTTGCGACAACAAAGGTGCTATCGATCTAAGCAAAAATCCAGTCCAACACGCTAGAACCAAACATATTGAAATACGCCATCACTTCCTTCGCGACAATGTACAGAAGGGAATCATCTCAATTGAGAAAGTTTCCTCAGAGGACAAAATTGCCGATATTCTCACAAAACTACTCAAACGAGAACCTTTCAACTATCTTAGACTTGGATTAGGATTAATGGAACCTAGTGATTAGGTGAAACATTAGTATAAACATTAGTTTAGTCACACACGACACTAAACCAAAACATGTGTTCTGATCCGCGGATCCAATCGATAACAAGGACGGATCCTTTGTTTTGGATCCGCCGGATCCGTCGCATGCAGAGTTCAGTTTATTATTAAATAAACAAGAACAACTACTATTCATTCCTCACTCCAAAACATATCACCTTACTATATTCGACACACACTTAATCTCCATCACAATTTAGACCATTTTCTTCCACAAATTTGTGCTTCTAACACCACTGTAAGTATTCTTATCATATTTATACTCCTGATCTGCGTCTAGGATTTCCATTTCATGCACAAAACCAAAACTTGGGGTATATGCATAATTCTTGAAAAATCATGAAGCATATTTATTGCATTATACTTAAAAACATATTTTTCTTAGTTAGGAATTGCATCTCATAGCACATTGTCTTAATTTAACAAAAACCCCATGAAAATTTTTTACTAAAATCTTCTAACGACTAGGTAAAATGATATTTTTTGAACATTGTTCATACAAATGCAAAAACGTTATCTTTTAGACTTCACTTGCATAATGTCTCTTGAATGCTAAAGGGAATACATAATTAATATGTATTTTCGGGTACATTCAACCGTAGCTACATTGAAATAGGAGCGTTTGGGTTATCTCTCGTTTATAAACAAAACTTGCATAAACTAATTTTTCTTGCATCAAAAGGAGTCGAGATAACCGCACCTCCACATTGTCCCCATGTAGGCACACACTAGGAATTTTACACTTCCTTTGATCATTTTAACTAAAACTATGTAACTTTTGTACTTAGGAAAATCATGCCTCCCGCAACCAACTACGATCACAAAAGAACCGTTAACTACTTACCCGAAGTCCACAAAACCAAAGGTCTAACCAATGCCCAAATTGAAATTTTCAAAGCCTTAGAGAAAAAGTATGTCCATGAGGGTAGAGTCGTAGATTCATCGTTCTATGAAGGAACACAACTTAGGGAACAATTAGCCGCGATTCGATTTGATTCTCTTTTAGATATAGATGAACCAATTGTTCCTAGGTTCATACTTGAGTTCTATGCTAGTGTAGGTCTTAGTTCGAGTGACCAAGGTTACTTAAGTCTTCATTTTACTCTAAATGGAAATCTTGTCAACATCCCTCTTGATCAATTTGGTGAGGTCTTAGGCATTCCAAACCAAGGGACATGTATTTACTCAGACAAATGGTCCTTAACAATCTTAGAATCCAATCTCGATAGGACGGCACCATATGTCACTCCTCTCGAATCAAAAGAAGTGATTAGGGAACATCTCTTCATTCCTAAGAACAACCCCACAAGAATGTATCGTGGTCGTGAAGTTGCTAGAGATCCATTTGCAATGGAGCTAAATGAACTCAAACCCGAATTCAAGAAAATGGAAGATGTCTTAAGGGCTAATGTGATGTGCACCATAGGAAACCGTGATCACATCAATGCTTGTTTGTGTCATATGATGTACAACATCTCTACTCGTCAACCCTTCAATCTTGCTTATTATGTTACCAAAAGAATGTGTGACATCCCGGTTCAAAGCAAGATTGCAATGCCTTATGGTATGCTCTTAACCCGACTCTATAGAGCCTTTGCACCCGCTCGTCCAAACCATTTAGGCTTTGTTCCGGATTACAATGAAATTGAACATACCTTCGTTCCTTTGAGCGACTTTAGGGTTAGTGTTGATAAGGGCAAACGTCCTCGTGTACCAACATCATCCTCATCATCTTCAATGAGTGAAGATGATGGTTTGCCAAATTCTAGGATTCCTCCACCCGAATACTTGAGCCATCTTCCTCCAATTCAAAATGAATCCGCTGAGTATCGAAACATCAAAGGAATGGTGAAGAATCTTGGTCGTTGGATGATGAAATTGCACAAGGGTATGAAGAAGTTGAAGAAGAAGCTTAGTTGATGGAGTGTTTGGTTTTGAACAATGTTGGATATTGTGATGTTAAACTTCTATGTGTCTCAACTTTATCTGATAATACTTGTTATGTATGTGTAATAACTAACATTTGCAGGTAGATAACCATCAAGGTTATCAATTTTCCGGGTTATAGCCTATGTTTGGCATAACACCTAAAACGGTAAGTTTCTAAGAACGGATTAAACTATGTACAATCATGTGTTAATGTTATCATATTTAGTTGTTTTGCTATACATATTAGATGTTAAGTAAGGTCTAGGTGAATTTTCGGGTTTTCGTCGAAAAACGCGAAATATGACATATGTTCTGTTTAGTTTTTAGTTTTAGGCATACGGATCCGGCGGATCCCAAACTTGGGCTCCGCCAAGGCTTATCGTTGGATCCGCCATCCGCCAACTTGCGGATTCGGCGGATCCCTGAATAAGGTTCCGCCTTTGATTCAACTTGGATCCGCAGGTTTCCCAGTAAAATTCTAAAACTTTTTCGACTTATCCCGATTCTTAAATCTTAGTGTTTAGTATCATTTAGGATTCATTCACTGATCATAATTCATCTTAGAATCATTTAGGAATTCTTAGAAACTTAGGAACAAAATTTCCCACCAAAATTTAAATTTTAGAATTTTAGGTGTGAGTTACCAAACTGATACAAAGAAGGAACCCTTTTTAGGGATCCGTCAAATCCGTGGAAATATCAAATCATAAGATTTTCCACTATCTCCTTGTATTAACTGCAAATCCACAACACATTACTCAACCAAAGCTCAATGGATTGACTTCCTTGATATGACCTGCACAAATTTTTGTTCCAAATCATTAGAAACCAACATTCTCTATTGGATTCACATCAAATCCAAACACACAGACTCACAAACCTTCTGTCTATAAATTAGCACTTTAGGATCTTCAATTCACATCACAACCATCTCTTCTCCTGTACATTTTAGCTATCATACTTCACCAAAAAGTATCAATGACAAAATCAAACAACTCCTCCACATCCAAGCCACTAAAACGAACAGCCCGTATGAGTGTGAAACCTTGTTGTTTCATCAACATTCACAACTCATCCTCTGAAGAATCATCACCACTAAACATATCCTCACCCATTGCTAGTGAAAACTTCCTTACTTTATCCACTCCAACTCCCTCACATGTAGTCATAAAAACACCACCTCCTACCATTACTCCTGTAGCAACCACACCACCACCCCCGCTCCCGCTCCCGCTCCATCACAGTCTGAGAAGTCTGCCTCATCACCATCCTCACCAAAACTCCAACCCATGGAACTATTTAGGACACCACCAACATCTCCACAACCATATCTTGAAGAGTTAGAAGATCTTCCACCTACATCAACCAATCCTCCACCAATAAGTCTTGAAAACTTAGAACCTATGCTATTTCATCCTCTCCATCCGGAGATTCATGGTCCTCTATACCGAGAAGCACCACAACCTCGTCCACAAATACCACCACTATCACCAACTTCAACACTCATCTCCATTGATGAGGTGATGTGGAGCAACATTCCTCAAACACAAGAGGAGATAAGTGCGGAGTTAACACAACTCTATACTCTCTCGGGTATGGTTGACCATCGCCTTCATGAAGCAATGGACATTCAAAACATCCTTATGAACTCCGTCCAAACACCACAACAACCATCAAACAACAACAACAACCAACCACCATCACCACCACCACCACCACAAAACTTGGAGCCTAGTCTTCCTCCCGGCTTCTCAAGTCATGATTGCGCACATTGTGAGAGAACGGCTCACTTGGCCCAAAGGACCAACATCTTGGTCCATGAGCTTCAAAATGAGATGAGGTTCATCTTGAACCATGTTCTTGAACGTTTAAACGCCATCTCTCATCCTCCTCAATAGGAGCTTTCTAGACTAGTTGTTAGGACCGTTTAAATTGTTGCTTTAGGACTTTTTATTTTTTTTCTAGGATGTCTTTTTATTATACTTGTAACATCATTTCATCATTGTGACTTTTGTCACAAAAATTTCAATATCTATGAATGTGATGTTTTATGCTTATGAGTGATCAACATATCGCATATCATTATCATTGTGAACTAACATTCTTATATAGCCTATATTATACCTTGATTATGATTGCCTTAGGTACAAATAATGATCAGACACTTACTTTGACTTTTAAAAGTCAAAACATATTGAAAGGATTGTTTGGAAGATTACTTCACAAGCATTCTACTTCTTCATTGAAGTCATTCATTACTAACACTTCATTTGCAGCATATCATACCCTTCATAGTATACGTTGGTACTCGAGAAGTGAGGAGTATACATCAAGGGGGAGCATCTCATAAGCATTTCATATTCTAACCGTTTGTTTTGTAGATTCATGCATTATTTCCTTGATTACTCCATCTAGGGGGAGTATAAAACAAGGGGGAGCTTTAAAGTTCTCAAAATCGCATTCCGCTACACTACTCTTTTTGTTTCGACAAAAAGGGGGAGAAAGGACTAAGTTTGCATTAACTGTGATTCATCACAGTACATACATTTTTACAAAACTTTTCTTTAATAAACAAACTTAATATATATTTTTAAGAACTCATGCTATATTTATTCTCTTGCTCAAAAATATACCTTATGTTTTGTCATCAACAAAAAGGGGGAGATTGTTAATACAAATAGCGTCTCAAAAACGTTATTTATATTCTTTGATCTTTTCTTAGTTTTGTTAATGACAAATAAAAAGAATATCTTTTAGCAAATAATAAATACTAGCTTAAGTCTCTTAAGTACACATTTTACACTTCACATAATAACCAAGAATTACAAGTTTGCTTATTTAGTAACTTGTTTCCTTAAAAGGAAACTTTAATTCTAAAATCATTCCATGACATCATTGCATACATCACATACAATATCTTTGATATATCTTGTTTAGATTTGCAAGATACATAGTTGACATTTGAGGATCTTGGATGATTTGGTAAGATATGGAAGATTTGGTAAGATACAACTAATCCATAGCTGTCATCCTCCCACGGATCCAAGTCCAATGAAGGACGGATCCCTTGTGAGGGATCCGTGGGATCCGTGAGCTGAAGATTAGCTTGCCTATAAATAGCAAGCTGATCATTTGGCTTTCTCATCACTCATATAGCTTTAACACACATATTCATTCAGTACATATCTTACTAACATCATTCATAGTTGCATTTCACTTTGATCTTTCATTTTGTAGAAAAGAGATCAAGCATTCAAGGATCTACAGAACCGTAATCCTTTAGTTGCATTACTGTGTGATATTGTAGTTTGTTTCACACATCATATCTATCATTTGTAATCAGTGAGTGTGGTTAGTGCTTTAGTCCTTAAAGCACAAAGAGTGTAGGGAGTAGTTGTATCCGTGTAAAGAACTCAACATCTAGCTTAGTGTCGGTAAAGTAAATAGGCGACGTCAGGTTGGTTCTACCTTGTGAAAGAACCCGGTGTTTAGCTTAGTACCGGAAAAGGAAGTAAGCGACGTGTAAAGGTTTTCTCCGCCTAGAAAAGGAGTTTGTTTCTTAGTGAAAGATAAACTCTCGAGTAGTAAACTCGGGGAGTGGAGTAGGGCAAGGAAGAGAGTCCTTGTAGCCGAACCACTATAAACAACAATGTCGTGTGGTTTGATCTTTCCTCTCTTTATCTTTTGTTTACATTGTGTGATTATTTATTTGTGATTGTTTCCTTTGAAATTAACATATAGTAACAAAGCAAATAAAACTTGAAAAACGGTAAAAACTATTCAACCCCCCCTTCTAGTTTTCCACACCATTCTCAGTAACAGATGTTACGAGGCAATTTCTATTAATTTTATGTTTGCTTTCCAGTTGACGATGATAGTTGATATGATCTTCTAGATGCTTACAATAGCAGTCTTGAGCATTAGTGAAATTGCAGTAGGTGGGGTTGATGGCTTCTCTTTCAGCGAGTTTTCGCTTTTGATTATCTCCATTAGATATAACTCCTTGCCTATTCCCTTGGTTATGGGTGATGGTAGGGTTAATCATTCTTTCTGGAGTTTTAAAGTGGGCTGGCCTATATTCCATGAAACTTTCATGGTTAAGCTTACCAGGTACACTTGTCTCTGTTCTTGGATAAACTATGGTAGTCCCTTCTAGTACTACTGACACGATTTTGTTTACCAATTTCGTGAGGGCTTCAGTAGTCATGGTGGTTTTAGATGATGATGGAATATATGTATTGTTCATGTTGTCCATCTTCTGAAATCATTAATGAAACTCAACTCAGAATTCATCATTTGTCAGAATAATTTAAATAATTAAGCTAATTATTTCATTGATGATAGACTGAATTGAATCCCTACTGTAATCTAATTTCAAGATATGTCTGTGTTGTATCACAGTTAAATGATCAACTCTCGATATAGGATTACTTAGGAACAAACTGATTTGTCTACTAAAAATGATATTTAATAATCTTCCCTCCATTCTTCAAGTTCTCTCTTTATTCTTAGGCAATTCTTTGGTTAATTATGGTATGTTTAAGAAATCTTTACAATTGTAAGAAATCTTAGGATAGATTTGAATAATATCGCAGAATCAACATAATATTAATAACTTGACTAATTGTTTCTGCAAAACAAATGGTACAAGATCTTTTATTAATACGTCATTGGTCTACGTGGAGTCATTTGTTTATCAAAGGAAGTAACAAATGATGAGATTTTTGCATGGAAGTATGAGGATTCATTACATGCATGCTTGATATGAAAGAGGAGATTGATTCATAACAGAGATATATAACAGAAAAGAGACTATTATACATTATGATTCGATTACGAGTTCTGGAAGTTCCAGATTTATTGAAAATTACATGAAATACTAACCAAAACTATTTGGTTTAGTAGGTACAACAAGGATACTTGTAAACTTAAGATTAGTTACGCCTCTGACGTAAATATCTAACTTCTTTCTCAAGTTCAAGTTGTGCAGCTTCCATGTTTGAGAAACGTTCCTGACACATGTTCATTTGATTAGCCAGCATAGTCTCTAATGCGGAAATCTTTTGACCCTGAGCTCTGGCTGTGTCTCTGGCCATCCATAGGGTTCTTTCGATATCTTCAACTCTACCATGTGTATGACCGTGTTCTCTTCTTGCATAACGGATCCTGGAGTCCAAATTCCCAAGCTCCTGGTCGGTTTTGTCCTTTATCTCGCCAACCTTCATTCCTAAATCAAATACTGCTCGTCTTTCAGCATCTGCTCTTTTGAATAACGTGTCAAGGTTACGGTCGTACCACTCAAATCGCGTTGGTTGTAAATCCTTTAGCTGTTCAATGTGAGCATCTAAGACACTGGCTTGTTGATAAATAAGAGTCCATATTGAATCGGGAGTACTTATATTGTAGTCAGGTGAATTAGGTGTGGATATATTACTTGGAATATCTGGTATTGAGGAATCTGAAGTATAGGGTAATGGAGAATTTGGCTCAACATCCTTCCACGGCATCTCTTGGCGTGAACTTTGTCCAATTCCGAATGTTGCCTGACCACCAATCAATTCTTCATATGATTCAGTAGCTCTCCTGAGTCTTTGACGTAAAGGTGAACAGATAGGTGACGATGGAAGTGATTTCTGAGTGAGTTCTTCATCCGGCTGGGGTTGTGATATTTCTACATTAGGGCCTTCAGTATTCGGGGAATTTTGATAGGTAGGTGATGTATTAGTATTACGGTGAGTAGTTTCAACATTCACGGGAGTTTCAGGAAACATGTTACTGTAGTAACCGAGAATAGTAATTATGAGTAGTTTGTACGTTAGAGATGTAACAGTACAGAGGAAATAATAATTATGTTAAGAGTAACTACTAAGCATGTAAAATAATCTTAGCAGATAAGGTATTGAGCACGGCAGTCTGCAGACACGGAGGGCATAAAATGGTATGGTGTAAAATCATTTATTTTAAAAGTGTAGTTATAGTTTAATGTTTGAAAACATTTAGTTCTCTATAACTTTAGCTCTGATACCAATCTGTAACACCCCCAAATTTAGGATTTAGCAGCGGAAAAGTAATTTGGGTGTTACGGGGAGGATCGAAGTTATAATCACATAAAATGGCCTAAAAGAGACGTTTTGAAAGTTATTTGTCATTCAAATGATAATTTTGATAAAAGATGAAACCTTTGATTTAAAATCTCATAAAGGTTTGTAAGAATGACATATTTGATTTTTACACCATTTTAATTTATCAGAGTAATAAATGCCCGCTCCGTGTCTTGTCCTGCTCCGTTAATTACCTGAGATACACATGCTTAAAAGTGTCAACACAAAGGTTGGTGAGTTCATAGAGTTTAATGGAAAACCATTTATTTTATTGGATTCAAGAGTATTTAGTAATAATTGTAATAAACATTAACAGTGATGAAATAAGAATTGAGTGTTGTTGATTATAATCATAGATAAATCATATATGTATTCAATCAAATTCAAGTATTGGATCATAATCCTATCATGAGATGGAAACTCATGATGTTAATGTAATGAGATCTATATTTCAAGTCTGGTCAAATACCTATACAGCTGTATCTAGATATATGTTGGAGACATATATTTTCTTATGGATATTGCCCCAAGCCTCATGACACGCAAAACGTTAACAAAATACCGTAAAACGGAGGTGATCATCAAGTCAATGATGATGTTAATGCCCTCGTGTAATAGGTGATTTGCCAATTCCTATTTTTACTCAAATATAGTGTATCACGACTAATACGACTAGCCACAAAGGCATTCCGTCAAGTATTTAGTGGGATAGGATGTCAAGCCTCAACAGGTTTCGAAGTTGTTCACTATATTCGCGCTCACAACAAGTGATTAATGGCTCATGATAGAGGGACTTTATGGCGTTAAGGGTAACTTAGGCAATATCAAGGTAATGATGTAACTAGAGTATTTATGCTCTTCCTAGCATGTATTTCTGTTAGAACATAGAATTATCATATAAAGATAAGGGGATCATTCAGGATGTTTCAGTATAGTCAGGCATCATGTCACAATAAACAATTTGGAAACATTATCATCTGATTTCAGTATTCTAGTTAAGCAATTTGCCAGTAAGATATATATATCACATCTTAAGTCATAAACCATATAAATAAGTAAAATTTATTTTGAATCATGTAAGTATTCATATACTTATAAATTATCTAAGTATATGTAAGCATGTATCTCCCCCATAGAGTTAAAACAAGTATTAAAAATGGGGCTATGACTCACCTTGAGTGAATCGACAGAATGGAGTTATGAAATCAAGTAAGATTATAGGAATGATTACGGAGACGTCTTCAATACGGAACCTGATTATAAGGAAGGTCTAAGATTTCTGACTTTATATTAATGATGAAAATGATAATGAGAACGAATAACGATCTGATCGTTAGAGTGAGAATATGATATGCTTAAAATGCCTCAAGTTCAGAAATAATATATTTCATAATATTATCTTGTTTTTATGTATTTGAAACCAATATATCACTTCCTCGAAGATGGGGAAATGATTCGTTAAGTTAAATTTGTTTAAAACGTTAAATATAACGAACGTTATTTAAATAAATGCATTGTACAAAAATGCTCGTGACGTGATGGGATATCGTAAAATGGAAAATAAATAAGAATGTCAAACAAAATGTGTTGGTCCTTGTCCTTTTCCAATTTTTACACTTTTTACCCTAACGGCGTTAGCGTTACATCGTTAGTCCTTTTTATATATAAGTTACAATTAATATATCAATTTGAGCTTGGGATATGATAATATATCAATTTATATCCTCATGATTCTGTTTTTACAATCTCAGTCCCTATTTTAACAGTTTTGACAGTTTTAGTCCTCCAAGGTGTCGTCGTGTTATATTTTTAGTCCAAAGTTACAAAAATGATGGGAAAAATTATATAAAAATTTTCGATAACTTATTTAATTAATATCAAGCTTATTTTAACAGCTTATTTCATTCAGAGCTTATTTTTTAGCTTATTGGGCTTTAACGAGCCAAATTTAAGGTCCAATAACGTTTTAAAATCCGTTCATCGTGAGACAAGTTGAGCTCATCAAAATTATCATTTTTCATGTTCTAATTTCATATCAAAAGACCTAAATAAGCTGACTTATTTCAAAGTGCTTAAATTTGCTTATTGGGCTTAACATCCCATCTCGCCAACTTATTTAGTTTTAGAAGATCGAGTCAGTCTATTCACTTTGCTTGATTTTGAAGGTTTAGATGTGCGTATTTTTACAAATTGTCTAAATGAAAATGATAGTTAGCTAGGTGGTCTACTGAGTCGTGTAAAAATATCATATGCTTGTTAAGATAAATTCCAAAATATACGTACGTTTCTTAGGTAGCTTGGGACGTATTTCATGACTTAGAATATTTCTAAGTATTTATAGTTTTCATACTTGGTTTTAACTAGGATCAAAATGAATCCGTATTATGCATGAATCATGAAAAGGAACGTGAAGTAAGTGTGCTACGTGACTCCTAGGCCTTCCAAGATAGAGGCTAGTCACGTCTTGTGTATTATATGTTTGTACGCATGCATATTTATATATAACAATTATATACGTTCGACATGAGACTAAATATATGATGCATGGTTAAAAATAACGTATGAGAGGTATTCAAAAGAGAAGTAAACGACTTACAATAATCCTAGGGTGGTAGAGAGTCGTGTGGGAGGTAAGAAAACACAAGAAATATGTACGTTCGACTATAACCCAAGTATAACGCTTATATATTAAACCCGATAACTCTTGTCTTGCTTCCAAACTTTCATGGAATAACTCCTGGTCGATCAGAGATGTCTTTGCGAGAGTAATGATATTTATTTTACGTGTGGTGAATGAGAGAAATGAGAGAATAAGTATGGGGTACATATAGTGAATTTTTATAACACTTATGGTGCAAATATTTTGAGTGGACATGAACTACTAGGCAAATCAGTGACTAAGAGGTTGTATGTTGTTTTCCTGACATCCTAAGACCTTAAGATTTATGTGTGGGAGCTAGGAGTTAGGGATATGTCCTTGTGAGTCATATATATGTCGATCACAACATTTTCTATATATACGATTTATAAAAATTGGTTAGCACATGATTCTTGATAATAAAACTCGACTATTATCATGGTAACATGATAAAAATGATATTAGAGTCATGTAGAAACAAACCGTAGTCAAAACGGTTTAGTTTTAAATATTTAACTTATGTCGAGTGGGTTGTTTTCGAACAAATGCTTTGCCCTTCAAAACCACCTTAATACTCGGAATTATATTCTATAACTTGGTATGTTTAGAGTTGGCTGGGTGAGAAATGAGACGGCATAAAAATATATATATGTTGTGTTTAAATTTCGAAAGAAAAACGAGGCGTTTGGAGTGTATAGGAGTCGACTGAAAATAAAATTGAAATGGAAAATTGGGCTTGTGTTGGGCTGATGAATAGTGCCAGTCGTGTGGGTTTGGGCTGAAAATTATTAAGGGCCCGTTTAGTTGTAATTAGTGTTAAGTAGGATTAGTGATTTATTTAGTTTCGTTAAACGTGTCGAGAACTTGTTTCGTCATTTGGTGAATTTTGCAATATCGTAATCATGACCATTTAATATAATAAGAAAAATTTCAAATTTTTCTGTAAAAATGGTGATTAAAATAATGACAGAGATTAATATATAATTAACCGATGTTAATTATATGGATTTTTGCAGTTCTCTACATTTTTTGTTCTTGATACAATTTTTGTGACTTCTCGATCTCTTTCTTTAATGCTTCTTGACGCGCTACAAAAAAGAATTAGATATAGTTGATCGTTAGTAACTTAAATACAGTTAATCAATATATCGCATTTTCGATCAAAGTAAAAATGTTCGTGCATGTTCCACTTAGTTGATAAGAAAACGATGTGTAGGATCTCTTAAACCATTAGAGAAGATGATGTTACTACCAAAGCTCCTAAGCACCATCTTTATGTCCTACATTGTTACACACACAAAATACACGTGAAATTTTCATAAAATAATATAAATCAATATGCTAAATAAGTAAGATGATATGATGTTTACTTTAAAATCATAATAAGTTGCAGCCCAAATGTGCAAGCGGTGTGAAGGAAGTTGTGGTTTGTTGTGTGTGATTTTTGACACATTATATAGTTGATAAAATATTTGTAACTCATGGACGGGAAGGTAAAAAGACTAACCATTAATTGGTGTGTTAAATTTATGCATTCATGGCATTTTTGGTTTGTATTCTTTGAGGTTTAGAGATGGCTTGAAACATGTTGTACCGTACAAACTTTTGTGCACGATTTCTATGTACTTACCCTTATGCATGACTATTAAATCAATGTACTAACATATGAAGCCTCCACATTTCACTTTTAATTCATGAAACATTTATTGGTTTAGAGATGGCTTGAAACATGTACCGTACAAACTTTTGTTCACGATTTCTATGTGCTTACCCTTATGCATGACTATTAAATCAATGTACTAACACATGAAGCCTCCACATTTCACAATCAATTCAAGAAACATTTATGGAGAGCACTTTGCATTTATAAGACAACTTAAGCTTTTAGTATATAAGATATAATGCATCTAATTCCATTGACCAAAATAAAAGGACAATAACAATAAAAAAAAAATCTATAAACTTATCTAAAAGACATCTAAATTCCGTCATATGCTCATTCAACCGTCTGCACCAACATTACGTACAAAACACGTAGATATTCAACTAAAGACCGTGCATCGCACGGGTTGAATAAAGCCTCATATTTTTATAGATTTATCCCGAGATATTTGGTAGATGTATTCTTTTTAAAGAGGTGATTATTTAACATTTTACGTATAGATAATGTGGATTGTGCTATTAATTTTTTCAATGTCGACATCTTACAATACTATTTTTTTGGGTTAATTCTATATATCCCCAATTAAAACCTCTTAATGCCATATTTGTCCAACCAAAAAACATAATACCA